>JAGSMR010000062.1:242500-800000 GCA_029286605.1 Sericinus montela | reverse complement strand
TGGAAATATTAGATTTCTTGTAATTAAGACGCTGCTGCTTGTCACCGGTGTATTAATTTTAGTCTAATATGTTCAGAGATTTGATTGTATTGATTGGATTGTAGCCCGCCATCTGTCGGTAGGCAATGGTATTTTCAAAGCTTTTCCCTTGGTCGCCTCTTAAGACACCCTGGAGATGTACGGGTATTGTTACACCTGCTCTGTGTGGTTACCACACGGAAACATACATTACGCAATTTTAAATTGATTCGAATTACAAAAGGCCAGCTGCGTTTACCGAACCCGCGGAATGTTAATATAGAGAGATCGTTTCATATAATTAACTTTAAGCTCTGTCTGTATATTAGTTTAACAAAGTTGATGTCTCCTGTCCACAAGTTGTATTTAAATAGTAATCACACTGAGAGTCGGTTAAATGATTGAAGGTGCTTGTGTAAATGTGTAATTTTAGTAGGGATGTGAATTTATAATACTCGTATGTGTTTACGGTAGTTTTGATTTGTTTTAGTCTTTATACAATTTTTTGAATGAATTAATGAATGAAATATACTTTATTGTACACCATTACCAGACACCAATATAAATAATAAAACGAAATAAAAATGTACAATAGGCCTTATCACTAATAAACGATGTTTTGTGACGACCGGATAGTTCGACTACATAGTTTAGTAGTAACTACTCTATAGTTACTACTAATGGAAGCTTAAGCGCAAACATTTGTGTTATGAATATGAAAGTTAGTATTCGAGTTACTAATGATTAGTATCTATATATGAATATATCTATAAAAAATATCTTCACGCAATTCCCAATACAGAGGTAGACAGAGGTCTTGACAATTAAGTCCCTTTGACCCACCTTCCACCGAAAATATTTTTGGGACAATGTGACAGGTGGCGAGCCCGTCGCGATCTTTATGTCCAAGCCAACGATTATAATTCGAACATAAGTTTTTTAAAAACCCATAGGTACAAGCCTGCCACCTGGGGATCGAACTCGGGTCTCTTGACTCGAAATTCCGACCACCCAACGACTCGGCTGTCGTGACTCTTCGTGATAGTTATCTATGTAAATACATATGTAATTATATTGTACTTTGGTTTGAAAGGACTGTATTGTCAAGCCCAGGATGGGAAATTCAGTGTAATTCAGTATGTAATGACTCAGTTACTTCTTTTTATTATCAAAGTGCTACCACTGGAAAAGAGACGACTGATACTAGACGTGTTATTGCTGTATGTTGTACATATAGTCATATTTTTTATTATATATTATATTAATATTATCTCTTACTTTTTACATGTTTCTTATTATCTGCATAAATTTGACGGAAAAGCTTTTTTTGATTTTATAATTGACTTAGAGAGTCACATTTGTTTATCGTTGTTTATTTAGAAACTGTATTGTTTTATAAACGATAGCCGCAGGATGTAGGATTGGTTGTGTGTTCGGATTTCGAATCTAGAAATTCTAAATCGGCCCTTAGGAGGAAAACTTCATCGTTTATTCTTCAAAAAACTCATCGGAAGTTTTTTTTAAACTTACGGGCAATTTTATATATTATTACAGAAACCTGAGTTTGCCGTAAGAAGTATAAAAGCACGTTGAATGTAATGGAAATGTAATACCTTCGTAGAATGTGTGACGTTACCTTGACCGACCGAAAGCTAAGCAAAGAGATTCGCATTATAGTTCGTTTGAAAGATGATCTTATTAGAGATGGATAAAGATGTGCTTCGATGATTTAAGGACATTAAGCGAGTGAGTGACGACCGATTGGCGAAGGAATCATCTAGCGCAAAAGTTAAAATACTTGGGGTCGAAGTAGGCCGAGGCTAACTTTTTTCTATAAATTATTTTAAAGAAGCGATAGAGGTAAATAAGCATCATGACACTTGGCGACCTGTTTGTTCTCTCTAGGTGCCCTGACAGGGACTATGCGTGAAGATATTTACATATATAGATTTAGACACATATACAGCGACAGTCTCACCGTCAGTTATGTTGTTACAAATAAATTCCGTTGAAATGTGGGTCGAAATGACTTAATTATCTGGATCTCTGTGAAATATTTGGGGAAATGAATGAAAATATAAAAATAAATATATAAATAAACAAATATCTTTACGCAATACAGGGGTAGACAGAGGTCTAGTCTAGACAATTAAGCCTTTCGACCCACCTTCCACCGAAGATATTTTCGGGACAACGTGGCAGGTGGTGAGCCCTTCGCCGTAAAATATAAAAAATTATAATTTTAGTACAATTCATTTATTTACATTAAATAAATGTTTTTCTCTAGCGGTATACCGCTTAATATATTAACTCACAAACCTCTGTTGCGAAGAGATGATTCTAAGTAGGTTATCGAGCCGTACAGAAATAAATTAATACGCAAAGAAGGGTATAAATTATCGTATATAATAGTTATAACTGGGGTACAAGCTTTTACATAATATAAATATCAAACGCAACTTTCACATTCGAAAGCAAAGACTTTACAAAGCTGTCCATTTGTTAAAATTTAAATCCAATTCTTCCTCTTTCTTAGGTTTATGGCTTTATTTTGCTGATCATCAGTCACTGGGCTCTACCTAACGCTTGCAACTGTCTATCTTGAAAAAAAAATTAGTCGAACACTTTAAATAAAAACATTCTATTCTATTCAATTTACTAATTAAATTGGCAACAAAGTAGAGGGTGTAATGTAAAACTTTAAAATAGCACTACATTTTATCATAAACATAGTGTCTTTAAATATCTTTTTTACTTTATTTTTTTATACTTCGCTATCGGTAATGGTTTATAAAATGAACAAGATAAAGATCATAAACCGCACACCACTAAACATACTTTATTACAATGTTACCACAGTCTGTAAAGGAACCCCGGAGATCCTTTGACGCATGCCGATTAAAGTTGATGGGAGGTAAAATTATCATAAGCATGCAAAAGAAAATTTAAGAAGAAAAGTATGTTCCGTATTTATTACTATGCTTATTTGTTTCGAATTATGTTACGTAAAAACAGTCTTTTAGGTATAATATAATATATATAAAGAAAACATAAAACAACCGTAGTTTTACTGTAAGATGATAAGAGGGACAAGAATAAATATAAATAAATATATTCACGCAATTCCCAATACAGGGGTAGTCTAGACAATTAAGTCCCTTTGACCCACCTTCCACCGAAGATATTTTCGGAATAACGTGATAGGTGGTGAGCCCTTCGCCGTAAAATATAAAAATTATAATTTTAGTACAATTCATTTGTATACCGCTTAATATAATTATTAACTCACAAACCTCTGTTGCGAAGAGATGATTCTAAGTAGGTTATCGAGCCGTACAGAAATAAATTAATACGCAAAGAAGGGTATAAATTATCGTATATAATAGTTATAACTGGGGTACAAGCTTTTACATAATATAAATATCAAACGCAACTTTCACATTCGAAAGCAAAGACTTTACAAAGCTGTCCATTTGTTAAAATTTAAATCCAATTCTTCCTCTTTCTTAGGTTTATGGCTTTATTTTGCTGATCATCAGTCACTGGGCTCTACCTAACGCTTGCAACTGTCTATCTTGAAAAAAAAAATTAGTCGAACACTTTAAATAAAAACATTCTATTCTATTCAATTTACTAATTAAATTGGCAACAAAGTAGAGGGTGTAATGTAAAACTTTAAAATAGCACTACATTTTATCATAAACATAGTGTCTTTAAATATCTTTTTTACTTTATTTTTTTATACTTCGCTATCGGTAATGGTTTATAAAATGAACAAGATAAAGATCATAAACCGCACACCACTAAACATACTTTATTACAATGTTACCACAGTCTGTAAAGGAACCCCGGAGATCCTTTGACGCATGCCGATTAAAGTTGATGGGAGGTAAAATTATCATAAGCATGCAAAAAGAAAATTTAAGAAGAAAAGTATGTTCCGTATTTATTACTATGCTTATTTGTTTCGAATTATGTTACGTAAAAAACAGTCTTTTTAGGTATAATATAATATATATAAAGAAAAACATAAAACAACCGTAGTTTTACTGTAAGATGATAAGAGGGACAAGAATAAATATAAATAAATATATTCACGCAATTCCCAATACAGGGGTAGTCTAGACAATTAAGTCCCTTTGACCCACCTTCCACCGAAGATATTTTCGGAATAACGTGATAGGTGGTGAGCCCGTCGCCGTCTTTATGTCCAAGCTAACGATGAAATTCGTACATAAGTTTTTTGAAAAACTCATTGGTACTGCCATCTGGGGATCGAACTCGGGTCTCTCGACTCGAAATTCCGATCACCCAACAACTCGGCTATCGTGACTTTACTTATTTCTCTAATCCCAACGTACATAACAGGACATAACTTCAGTACCGTACAATTCTGTTTTAGTTTCCTATAGATAAGGTGAAGTAATAAGGATGAAGAAGAATAAAATTTTACTTTTTTTCACGATGAGCGGGACACATTCTGACTGGCGCTGGCATCTATAATAAATCTATGAACAAATACAAATTTAGAAATAAAAACATTAGTTTGCTATGTTTAATCTTTGGTCATAAAGAATGCGATATGCTCATTACCTGTCACGTTGCCCCAAAAATGTCTTCAAAGAAATGAGGTAATTGTATTGGGAATGGCGAGAAGACAATTTTATATCATTTTACTTCTTTATAATAATGAATTTCCGCTAAGTAACGCCTGAGTGCTATCTTAGTACCTATCTTAAATGTCTATAGATAAAGAAAGTAACATGTAAACATTTTTATAGTCACATTTCATTACTGCTTCCATGCGGTATGGGCGTAAGAACTTACAAGTCCTTTTCTTCCCGTGAGTGTCATAAGATGCCATTAAGGGACTAAGCCTTAATGACAGACCTAAAATAACAATGGCTGCCGATATGTGTTGGGTTTTCAGTTGGGTGTAAGACGGCGAATTTTACGTGCGCCACGATTAGGCGCGTATTTCGCGTGTGAGCAGGATCAGATTATTCTGGCTACCCAAGTTCCTCAAATGACGAATGAAGCTTAAAGTTACCAGTGACCTCGTGAAGTGATCTAGGCGAGCAGCTTGATGCTTAGCCCTGTATACGGTGACCGTCAGACACGTCAATAGGATGTGAGCTGTCGCAGCCTCGTCGTGCTTAGAGGGCTGTTAGTAACACCTTAAATTTGCATACATACATACATATTGGGCTATTAGAGTCCACTGCAGGACATAGGCCTCACCAATAGGGAGGGTTTGCTATAATCGCCACTGTGATACTAGACCACTCGCACCTTAGACGCTGCTGCCCATTTTAAGTCTGATAATTTTGGTCAGATATTTTTAGAGATGGTTATCCCGCCATCTATCGGTTGCCATAATGATATTTAAGGCTATTTCCCTTAGTCGCCTCTTATGACACCCTCGGGAAGAAAGTGAGTGGTAATATTCTTAAGCCGTTACCACACGGAAAAAAAATTTACGATTTAAAAATATAGTATTCCATGTTTTTATGTGCATTTTCTCACTAAGTTTTGTAAAATAGCGAAACATTTAAATGATTTTCTGCGATTTCTTACATGATACGGCTACGGGTTTTAAAAATAGGTGTATTTCAACGTAATTATTACAATAGAACATTAAGACCTCTCATTTTGGTGGTTTCGACTGTAATTTGTTTTTTTTTTTTTTTTTTTATCTTCACGCACAATCCCTGACGGGGTAGCCAGAGAGAACAGATCGCCAAGTGTCACGATCCCTACATACTTCTTTCGCTTCTTTCAGATTCATCATCTTCTTCATACATGCACGTCTAGGTATCCGAGTACTCTTGACCCTCCTCTCTTCGAGCAATTTGCTCACATGGTCTTCGAAAGTTAGTCTCGGTCTACCTCGACACCTTTTAATATTAACTTTCGCGCTATATATTTTCTTCACCATTCGGTCTTCACTCATTCGCTCAACGTGCCCGAACCATCGAAGCACGCCCTTATCCATTTTTGAGACAAGGTCATCTTTCAAACCTGCCATATTGTGAATCTCTTCGTTTCGCTTTCGGTCGGCCATGGTAAGGCCGCACATTTTACGAAGAGATCGCATCTCCACTGCATTCAACCTGCTTTTATGCTTCTTGTGGCATACCCAGGTTTCGCTGCCATATAACAAATTCGGTACCAACACTGCGTTATGTATTGCAAGGCGTGCACTTTTCACAACGCCTTGCCCTTTGATTAACGCAGTCAGGGCACCATTGACTTTGTTCCCGGCAGCGACACGCCTGTCCACATCTAAATCACATCTTCCATCCCGGCTAAACGCACTCCCCAAGTATACAATTCCATTCACCTGTTCTAGACATTCCTGATTTACCCAATTTTTTTGGATTTTTCATTTTTTTTTTTTGATTTGTCGGGTGTAGATATATGATTTTATTTTTTGCCAACCTTCAGGTGAGACTTTATGCCATTTTGAATACGAACTTGTGATGCAAGAATATGTGCACACTTACCAGTAATAGAACCACATCATGAAGACATGGGATGGAAGAAAGCAGGCCGCGAAGACTAATACAAATGCTAATACTGTTAAGGCTACTTTTCTACGTGCTCGCATCTAAAAAGAAAACATGCCTCAGAAAAAAAGATTCAGATTACTTCTATTTTTCTATTCTTTTAAAATAAATATTACACATAATTATTTCCTGTTCTAATAGTTCCGTCAAAACGTGGTCCAGACTGTGAAAAAAACGCCTCAGGTTAGATCCCGCCATTCGACTATTGTCGTGAACCACTCCAGACACAAGCATTGTAGCTTACTTGGAGCGGTTAACAGGACTACTAGTAATTTTATTTGAGATGACTAGACTTCTTTAAAAAAATGTCTTTTGGGCTAAATCCACAAAGACGTAAGCATTGATTTATTTTTAATGTTTATTTTTCATATCATCGGATTTCAATTATGACGGAGAAGTTTTCAATCCCATACCTTACATTGCGTTGGGCTCATAACTTGTCACGTTCCCAAAGAGGCTTTGTTGGATCCTCGTCACCACTGTTAGATATAAGGACAGAGGGACAAGTGATACGATCGCTGGCTAGCTTAACACTGTTTATTAGAACACAATAGAGGTGCCGGGCGCAGCCACGCACACATACAAAATAGAAAGTGTTCAAAAGATCTTTAAAATTGTTTAGACCCCTGTATACCCCAGTGTTAGGAAAATACTCCAAAATCTAAAAAATATCTCCTGAGATAACAAATGCAGTAAGCATTATCTATTTAATAAATATTATAATAATCAATTTCATAAAATTCACGCGCAATCAATATATCTTTTCGTGTACTGCACACTTTTGTACTGTTTGGAAACATTATTTCCTAACAAAGAGTGCAAGCATCGTGTGACATAAGATGTAAAATAAATAAATAAAGTAAATAAATATCTTCACGCAATTCCCAATATAAGGGTAGACAGAGGTCAAGTTTAGACAATTAAGTCCCTTTGACCCACCTTCCACCGGCGATATTTTCGGGACAACGTGACAGGTGGTGAGCACGTCGCCGTCTTTATGTTCAAGCCAACGATGAAATTCGTACATAAGTTTTTGAAATACTCATTGGTACTGCCACCTGGGGATCGATCTCGGGTCTCTCGACTCGAAATTCCGACCACCCAACAACTTGGCTATAGTGACTCAAGAAGTGTGTTGTTTTTTTCATTTCTGTTGCCAATTGAGTTCACTTACGCATATGACAGTAAATTCTTGTAGCTTTAAATTATTTAAAAAAAAAAAACTTTAAATTATTTCTTTTGTAAAATAAAAAAATAACCTCAGCCATATGTACAATGCATAAACAATAAAATAAAAAATCATATAAATTACCTGTCGATGCGTTCCTTGCATTTCACCTGGCATATTGTGTGTACTAAGCACAAGGTGTCGTGCCATGAGAATATAGAAGAGAGCGATGACGGCTAAAGGTACGGAATAGTACACGAGAAATCGTACTAGTACCATGGTTTTAGGATTCTGGCGGATACGGATAGCAGACTAGGAACTAAAACAAAGAATTATTTATTATTTTATAGCATTTTATACGTAAGTTCTGTATGATGAATTTAATTTTTAATAAGCCACAACACTGGTGATTGAAAAGACATAAAGACATTGAAGTATATGAAATAATTTGCACAATGTTAATTATTTGTTGAAATTAAATATAATTGTGTTAAAATGGTCTATTTACGATCTAATTCAAGACGGTGGGTCCACAATTCAGTTAATTACATTCTGTGTGACAGAAGGTCTAATAATCTCATTTTATTCTACAACAACAATTTTATATATAATTTAAACTCGCGATTGTTGTCTCTTGGTGAAATTGCATCTCATAAAAAGTAATTGCTGCACACTAGTAGACATTTCCTTAATTAATTTATAGTCTTACTGGATTTTATACATTCAATACAGTTAATATTTAGTACAGTATAAAATTATTCTCCTGTCCACAGATTTCCAGATATAGGCGTTAAAATTCGCTTTAGTTACTGTATTGTCTTTTTATTTATTTTCAAGAAATATGGTAATTACCGATGTTACAACTTTCTTTCTTTCCTTTATGGCGTTTTTCTTCTATCGCCAATGCCATGTGGCATTTGTCTGAGTAATTATCAGCTCAGATATACTTCTGTTACGGTCGATTCGAGGTAAAACAAAAAATTTTATATGGATTATGAGATCGTTAGGTACGTAGGTATATAGTAGACCAAAAGGCGTACCGTTAAGGCGTAGCGTTAAATGTTATCGTGAAGAGCAATAACAGATTTTATCTGTCTCGGTTTTGATACTGTTCTAACACATAAAATAATGAGGACACCTTTAGCCTCAATATAAGATAATCCTTGCCTGAGCCTGTCAGTCCCATTTATGTTTTAATACCTGAAACTTTTTGGTGATTAAAAGTTTCAAGTGCCACGTGTAAATTCACCTTCATTTACCCCATTTTCTTTTCTTTGAGGCATTTTTACACCGAGGTACTACCAAAAGGTAAGGAACGAAAAAGGTACATCACTACATTATAATTTGCGGGTAGGTTGTTCATCTTTGAGAACAATAGGAAAGATATAATTTAAAAAATGATGTTGGTCCAGTGGTATCGGCGTAAGAATATTTTTATTCCATTTTTATTCCAGGGCGTTACGTAAAAGGTAACAAAAGGGAAAAGCCCTTGAATAAAGCGGTGACGACGTAACTATCATCAGCATAAAGCAGACAATTTACTTTTATGTCACCCAATTTCACACCCTATCTTTCAGCTTCTGTAAACAGCTGTCGAGATACAGTATGAATAGCCAGGAAGACATGACACAACCCTGTTTTACCCCCGTTTGGACGCTAAACATGGGTGACAGGTCATGCCCTACCCGCACACAGGCTTTACAGTCACAGTAAAGTGACTGCACAGCCCTTAGCAATCGACCATCCACACCATACCCCGGCAACAGTTCCCACATTTTCTTCCTTACAACCTTATCAAATGCTTTCTCAAGATCCACAAAAGCACAGAAAATCTTCTGGTTAGCAGCCAGAAGCTTCTCCGTGATCATGCGGAGAGAAAACATTTGATCCGTGCATCCTCTTCCAGGTCTAAATCCGCATTGTGCCTCCCATAGAAATCTTTCCGATTTCTCTTGCATCCTACGTGTCAAAACCTTCGAGTAAACTTTACTTGCTAAACTGGTCAAGCTGATCGCCCGATAGCACCCGCAGTCATAATGTGAACCTTTACCTTTATATAAAGGCACAATGACCGCGGATCGCCAATCATCCGGAACAGCCCCCGTTCGCCAGCACAAATTGCACAGCAGATGAAAGCTGTCTCAGACGCGTGGCCCACCATACTTGACCATTTCAGCAGTAACTCTGTCTAGTCCCGCAGCCTTACCACATTTCAAACTTCTAATCGCACATTCAATCTCTTTCATACTGATGACCTCAGTGTCATCGAGGTCCGAGTCTGGCCTACCAGTCACGGCGTCACCCCCGGATCCCTCACTAAGATCATCACACGCATACATCTCTCTATAAAATTCGCTCCATCGCTGCATGACGTCCGATTTTTCTGAGAGAACGTCATTGGTTCCCGAAAGCACTTTATTCATTCTTAAGGCTGTCGCACCACTCCGGGTCCTTCCAACCTCTTTCCAGAAGAGTTTGGAGTTCTCCTTGAAGTTGTGCGACAACCTTTCGTCCGCTTCCATTCTACTCCTTTCACGCACTTCCTCAATCAATGCTTTCGTGTGAACTTTCTGAAGCTTATATCTTTCTTTCCTCTTCTCTCTCATATCCTTATCATTACTAGAGGCCAAGTAGTCTAACCATGCTTTCTTCTTCTTCTTATTTACAGCTTCTTTCACTTCGTCATTCCACCATGCATCACCCTTTTTACTACTACCTCTTTTCACATTTCCACACACGTCTTCCGCTGCACTAACCATTCCATCTCTAAGGCTCTGCCATATTTCTTCCACACATTCTTTCCTAATACCAATGCTGTCCAGCTTTTCGGCTACCCTTGCTTGATATTTATTCCTAGTGTCCGCTTCCTGAAGCTTCCAGCTTCGATGCTACCGACCGACTGTGGTTCTGGTATCGTTGTCCGGTGGCGCCAACCCGCGAACAGACCCCTAAATCTAGTAATCACTAGGTAGTGATCCGTTCCCAGGTCAGCACCTCGGAACACCCGCGTATCCATCACCTGTTTTCGCAGTCGGTCATCCACCAGGAATAAATCGATCATACTTCTCTCATTCTCTCTTGTTCTAGTATACATATGGATTTTCTTGTGACTAAACATAGTGTTTGTCACAAGAAGACCCTTTCCTTGCATACAGCCAGTATAAGCTTGCCAGCATCGTTAACCCTTTTATCGCCAAACATTCCAAGCACCGAATCGTACCCTGGCCGAGCGGTACCAACCCATCCATTCAAATCCCCACATACAACAATTCTTTCGTTTCCTCTAACCAAGTCTAGAACTTCTCTTACATTCTCCCAAAACTCCTCCAGCTCAGCTCTGACGACGAAGCCACCGGCGCATAAACAGCCAAAAGGAATAACTTCGTCAGTCCCAATTTAAAGCGAACCCAGAGAAGTCTCGAGTTCACAACCTTATATTCAGTCATAACATCGACCAACCGAGACGACAGCAGCACCCCCACTCCCTGGCAGGCGCTCTCGCTCTCCGGGACTCCGGACCATAGAGCTAACGCCCCGCCAGGGAGCTCTTCAGTACCACTGCCCTTCCGCTTGGTCTCCGACAAACACACGACATATAATTCTCTTTCTTTCATTATTTCAATCAACTCATTCGTCTTATCTCTCATGCCTCCTCTAACATTCCACGTGCCAACTCTGCACTCCGTCCTCCACCTTCCGCCGTGTCGGGCTGTGCGTGACGGGTGGCGGTCCTCATCGCCGCTTTGCGCGCTGCATTTCACACCAACGGGGACGAACTGGTGTGCGTCGCCTTGGGGGGACGCCCTAACCCTCGTTGGCATGGCTGCGCAGCTGTGTAGAATTGCAGCCCTGAAAAGGGCTGGCAGGGGTCGCGACGAGCACGCTTCTACAATGACTGTAATTTGTGAGGACTAAAATAAATTTATAGCTCTGGCATCGTTTCTAAGTAAGTTTTTCCTTTCTTGTAATAACTTCAGTTGAAGTAGGATGACAGGTGACAGTTTAGTTTAGTTTCGCACCTACGTTAATTAACGAGTTTTTTTTATGGGGCTTCGTTGTATTTATTTACAGGCATAGGGGGAAAAGGCGGAATGGTATTTAGTAGTAATCTAAAGTAAATGGAAATGTGTTAAATATTCTCTTAATATAGTAATATACTATTTAATAAACTTTGTAGCCACGATAGCCGAGTTTTTTAGTGATCGGACTTGGAGTCAAGAGTCTCAAGGTTTGTACCAACGGGTTTTTCAAAAACTTATTTACGAATTATATCGTTGGCTTGGACATAAAGACGGCTTCGGGCTCACCACCTGTCACATTAATTGTCTAGACCTGTCTGTCTATCCCTGTATTGGGAATGGCGTGAAGATATTTATTTTTATTTATATTAATATTCTGTGGTATTATTCTCCATATGTCTATATTGGAAGTTCGCTAGTGACGGACAATTCAGGAAACAGCAAACAAAAAATCAAATCCTACATTGCGCATCGAAGTACTTCCGATTAGATGCATATACTTGTGTGTACACTGGCGTAGGAGACGTCCTTCCCAGGTTCGTGACCTGGGAACACCGTGACACCCGACCTGGCGAGTGTAGATACCCACAAGGTTTAAGGTTTTTTTAAAGTTCTTCTTAAATAATTGCCTTAAACCTGTTAAAAGGCATGATAATAAGTAGAAGCGTACACACCACGCCATATTATAATCAGCAAGTTACTTTCTAGCGAATTGGGGATTAAAGTGAAAGATAGCTTGCAATCAACGCAACAAAGGCTACTCGTTTTAATCTGAGAATTTTTGAGGTGTGTTTTGTTAACATATTTTCATTAAATTATAAATAAAATGCTTACGTATTAAATAAATGAAATAAATATCTTATCGCAATTTCCAATACAGGGTAGACAGAGATCTAGACTTCAATTAAGTAAGTTCGATCCACCTTCCATCGAAGATAGTTTCGGGACAACATGACAGATGGAGAGCCCGTCGCCGTCTTTATGTCCAAGCCAACGATATAATTCGTAAATAAGTTTTTGAAAAACCCATTGGTACGAGCCTGCCACCTGGGGTTTAGAATTAATTAGGGTTTAGAATAGTAGCATACTTTGACATGTTACGAAATTAATGTTCCGCCATCTATTCATTCCTAAAATAAAGAAATAGACGTATAACATGATCTCAGCAAGAGGGAGAATGTGGTTTTTGTCTACTGGTGTGGTTAAGGTCCACAGTATTAGCTCCATGGCGTTAACTAGATGGGATTAGTAAAACCTTTTCATAACATACATGGCAAGTCACTGATTAAAAAGCTTATAGAAAATATTAAATCATTACGTTATTTTTAGTCTCGAGGATGTTATTAATTAAAAGCTAGGGTTATTAAATCTGACAAAAGGCAAATGGGACTATAACATTCATCGAATTTATTAATCGTAAAACTTTAAATTGGATCCGCTAATAAATCGATTTGTTAAATTTAGTACACAGCTATAATTCCAATTAATGTTTGGAAACTTGTAAGCTATGATTATGCTATTAATTTTCCATTTCTCCTGAAAATCATAATCTTTTTTACGGGGTTTAGGTGAAAATGAGAAGATTATACAAAGATAAATGGTTACAAAAGTCCTAAAATTTATAAATGTGTTATTATTCCTGAGAGCAAATATGCGTACTTATTTTCCGTAATTATTATAATATTCTTTCAAATAGAAAGACAGCAGTTGTTATTCTGCTATTTGTCTACCCATTTCACTACACTACAGTGATACCAAAGCGAATCATGAGTAGAATAGGATACACATTAAAATCGACTAATCTAACGTTCACAAAATCGGAATAATGTACGTCGATTCGGTTCGTTCGATTGAGCAATGATCCAAAAAAATTCCTATCATTATTTAAAAAACGATACTGTCACTGAAATGAAAAAGGTGTGCTCCCATGTCAACACACAGCGAACGAATGAAGGAAGAACAAATAATGAAGAAAATATACAGCTCAAACTGACTAGTGCAAAGAGGGGAAGAATGCCGAGAGTTACTTTTTTAAACCATGTGATGTGCTCTAAGATGAGGCAAAGTCAAGACCGTATTTGGTACCGTTATATGCAAATAGGAAACAGGATAAGTGTCAGTTGAGCTTGCATAAAGGGGGATCCATATAATGTTATAACAAAACTGAGTGATTAACCATGTTATTTTCAGATCATGGACTTCTTATTGATTTTTCGCATATAATTTATAAGTGGAAAAGTAATTTCCCCTTATAAATTATTATTTCCATTGCATTTCATTTTTAATGTTCAGGTTCAAAAATATATAATTTATACTTGCGATTGTTGTCACTTGGTGAAAATGAAATTGCATTTCATTAAAATTAATTGTTGAACTCTTGTACACAATACATACATACATACATATAATCACGACTCTTTCCCGTAGGGGTAGGCAGAGACCACTTCTTTCCACTTGCTACGATCCTTACATACTTGTTTCGATTCGTCCACTTTCATTATTCCCTTCATACATTCTCTTCGATACATGGTACTCTTGACCAGGCCTTGCATCATCAGGGTATTGATGCCGTAAGGCGAAACCGGTCGGTTAATTAATAAATAATTAAATAAAGTTAATTGTGTACAAGTGTTCAACAAGGAATTTTAATTCAAAAATATATTTGAGATCCTCACAACAAGTTCTCTATCTGCCTTAATAAAGTTTTAATTTTTAATTTTATTTTTAATTTTACTCTCTCCCCTTTCCAAAGTGAGATCCATTTTCAGGTTTTGTCTATTCACAGCAACACTCTTCCTTTGAGCCACAGACATTTATATGTGTTCCAAATTTCAAATTATTCGACCTAGGAGATTCAGAGAAAATTCACTATTACAAACGGTCACAAGAGTTATCCTAGAAGCGTTAAATTTTTTACGGAACACTATTTTTACGGAACATATGTAATATTGCATTAAATAAATTGCTTTTGATAATGTTAAATACATAAAATACTTTCAATTTATGTAAAAAATGTCTTTACGCCATTCCCAATACAGGGATAGACAATTAAATCCTTTCGAGCCACCTTCCACCGATGATATTTTTTGGAACAACTTGACAGGGGGTGAACCTCTCGCCATCTTTATGTACAACGATACAAACGTACATAAGTTTTGAGAAAACCCATTAATACGAGCCTTGGGTATCGAACTCCGGTATCTTAACTTGAATTCCGATCACCCAACCATTAGGCTATCGTGTAAATACATCAACGTTCTTTCGATTAATTCATTTCTCAAATAGGTAATCTCGCAATTATTAAATTAAGCTTAAATATACAGTGTAACTAATTCGATGTCAGAATAAAGGTCTATAAATAATAAACATCTATCTATCCAATTACAACGTTTAAGATAAATCTCGTTACATTTGATTTTACGTTTATTAAATACTTAGTAGGTACTAAATGCATCGGAACGTTACGCTTATTTTAGTGCTTTCCTAACCGAATTATAGTAACGACTATGTCGCAATAACTAATGTGCAATTTCATTGGTAGATGAAATTAACGATGTTTATTATTATTATTAATCGTTGAACGGCTTCAGTTGAGGGATGTGAGACAGCTGAGGTAAAGATATTGGATAGTAAGCATATTTCTATGCATGATTGAATCCGAAAAAAAATTAAATAGAAAAAAAAATAAAAATAATACTTATCGCGATAAAAAAATTCATGCTCCTATCAACGAATTTTAAAAGTAAAATAAAAAACAAACCACGTGCAGGCACGTTATGTAGATGTACCACTTACCGCTATGACATCAATGGCATCGATAAATGTGAAATGTAATAAATTACAATTTTTAAAAATCGATTTCGAATGTAAATACAAATCCGCGCTGCATCCAAATAGAGCTACACCATTATTATCGATTCGATCTTATGTTTATGTAACTGTCACTCGCGACAAGGATAAATCGATAGGACTATACAGTTTTTTTTTCTCGTTTGATTTTGAAAATCGATTAAAAACACAAAAAAAAACGTTTTAAATTTTTGTGATATTTTTTACGTAAAATGTTAGTGCTTTGTTTAATTAGGGCATAATTCAGTTATAAGTTACAGGAATAAAACTTTTTAACAAAAAATAACCGTCAAAAGAAAGAGGATCTGAAAAACTTAAAATAAAAAAGATCCTTTTATGTATAAAATTTTTTTAAATCCTAAAATAATTTAAATAGGTTGATATTTTTACCAAACAAAATCTTAATTTATGTTGTACTTTCAATTTTCTAAATCACTGGTTATCATATTATATACTATTATTTATATTACTATCACATATAATACCAGTAATATTTAAAAATATATAGTAGTGAATTTTTCTGTTAAATTTCAGTTAAATCTGTATTTATTATTCTTATAACGTATATTTTTCAATTTTATATAAACAGTTGTTATAAATTCAGTTAAAAACATTTACAGAACATCGATTTATTACCATGGAGTCTTTCGCCAGCTTCTTTCCTTCAAAGAAACCTTTTTACAAAACGAAGATACATTTCAATAATGTAGTTTGAATAATGTATGTTCATTATGTCGATAAATAAATTGACGAAAAACTATGTTAACGAGTGGCGTACACACCGGTTTTCATGGTGTCGCCAGCTCTGTGTCCTGGCTTCGATTCCCAAACGGACAGAAACGTAAAAAACACTTATACTACATTTTCGTTACCACAAACGTAAACACATATGCTTTATCTTCTTACTTTGGAATCAGAGAAATGTATGTGATGTTGTACCTATCTATCCATGTATTATTTGAATCACATTTAATTTTACCAACATTTTAAGCGATTAATATAGCCCGCCACATAACGCGAAGAGGTAGCTCTGCAACATGTAACTTCAACGTGAATTTATAATATTCATTTTACATATATCCGTGGACGTTTGGCGTAAACACAGGTTTTCAAGGTGTCGTCATCTCGAGGTCCCGGGTTCGATTCCCGGCGGGTTAATGTAGAAAAACCATTTTGTCTTCATTTTCTAGTTTGTGTTGTATTTGTGTTTTCTACTTTGTGCTGCCTTCGTTGCCACCGATTCCCACCCTGTCCCGAAAATATCTTCGGTGGAAGGTGGGCCAAAGCGACTTAATTGTTTAGACTAGACCTTTATCTATCCCTGTATTGGGAATTGTGTGAAATAAATATAATCTATAGTCACGATAACCGAGTGTTTGGGTGGTCGGAATATTGAGTCAAGAGACCCGACTTGGATTCCGTGGTAGGCCCGTATCCGTAAGGTCCGTGGTAGGTTTTTCGAAGCTTAATTGGAGATAGGAATTAATTGTTGAATATTTATTTCGAATATTTTTTTAATAATCGAAATAAAAATACTACTGGTACGTCCCGTTAGCCCAGTTGGTAGTGACCCTACAATACTAAGAGTTCCGTGTTTGTATCCCGCTACGGGCAAACATTTGTATGATGAATACGAAAGTTTTTGAGTCATGGGTATATATCTTAGTAGGTACATTACGATTCTAAAGGATTTTATCACCTACACCCCTGTCTACCCCATTTCTGGCAAAATGCGTGAAGTTAAACAATAAGTTATAACTATGATTTGAATAAGTGTAGGCAACACGGCAACTATGATTTAAAAAAGTCACGATAGCCGAGTTGTTGGGTGGTCGGAATTTCGAGTCAAGAGACCCGAGTTCGATCCCCAGGTGGCAGTACCAATGAGTTTTTCAAAAACTTATGTACGAATTTCATCGTTGGCTTGGACATAAAGGCGGCGACGGGCTCACCACCTGTCACGATGTCCCGAAAATATCTTCGGTAGAAGGTGGCTCAAAGGGACTTAATTGTCTAGACTTGATCTCTGTCTACCCCTATATTGGGAATTGCGTGAAGATATTTATTTATTTATTTATTATTAACACGGATTGAATAAGTGTAGGCAACACGGACAGCATAACACATTCTAGGAACCAACAAAAACTACATCGCCACTTATCACCAGGTGAGATTGTAGTTAAACGCTAGCTCATAATGTTTAAAAAAAACCAAGCAAGTACTTGTTGCATAACCAGGTGAAAAAATATATGCGAAATAAAATCAAATCTAGCGGTACTATTCAATCGATACCGCTATCTGTTCCTAATATAAAATGCAGGATTCACCTGCCGGTAATGTTTTTTTCTTCTGTTAAGTAGTCGTTTAAGAAGAAAGAGCGCGTTTGACGTCGGTCCATCGAATCAGACTTAAGAAGACCACTTTATTTATTATAGTTTGATTGAAGGAAAATTAAAGGATAATCAAGCTTAATCCGATGCAATACGACGATATCTAGATTTAAACGATTTAAATGGATAATATTGTAATATCATTACATTGATGAATCTCTGTCCGGTTTAGGTAACAGCCGAAACTGACATAAACATGAAACTGATTTAAAATTTCAAATAGCCACCACAATCCGCTTTGTTGTTATCGGCGTTCGCAAAAAGCGTTCGTCCAAAATCAACAGGTTCACGGCATTACGTATTCCGTATGAATATGACGTCGAAAAACTTAAGTCGTTTTTTATACATTGACGTTTTGTGTTCCAACATGGCGCCGACAGTAAAAATTACAAACAAAGCTATCAAGATCGGAGTTGTAAAACGATGTAAAAGTCAAACGATATTCGCGCTATTTATTTTCATGTTCACATGAGTGTTTTTGCACTTACACGCTTTTTGTATTTTATAAATTAGCATTAAACTCTTTTATTGAGCTGAGCTTGAGGCATGACACCTAGCACGCTGGTTGCATTTCCACATTAATAATAATAATGAATCTTGCTTGAAATAAATCGAGATCATAGAAAATTCAGCAATAAAAATATCTTTATAATAATATAAGATTTACTTCGCAATAGCTTTGGTACGTTCGTAACGCCAAAAAATAGGTTTTTTAGCTAAAAATCAGCGCTGAGTGAGACCATACTCACATACCTCATGCTGAGCCAACCCCTTTTCAGCACAATGCTAAATGTGTAGTTTATTTTTTTTTATGTTATGTGTATGAACGGCTTGTTTTGAATAAATGATTTTTTTTAATTCTATCATATTTGTTTTTTACAAATTTTAGTAATATCGGCCTCATCATCGCACCTGGGTTATTGGCATCAAGCAAGCGCCTAGACCACTATGCCACGACTCATTAATTAGCACTAATTTAAATTTGCATACCTAATTTTTTTTATTTGCCACATTGGCAAGCGGATTGGCGATCGCAGCAGGAGACCTCACACCTCAGACGCTGCTACCCAACTTCGGTCTGATTATTTTGTTCTGATATTTTTAAAGATGGCTATCCCGTCATCTATCGGTTACCATAACGATGTTCATGGCTGTTTCCTTTAGTCGCCTCTTACGACACCCACAGGAAGAAAGGGCATGGCACTATTCTTACACCGTTTGCACACGGTTGATGTTAATTTAGATTTAGACGTCAATATAGTAATTTAATTTTAGTAGGTTTACGAAGCCATTGATTCTGTTAATTAAAAAATCAGAGCCATAACCTTAAACAATATAGACAAAAAATTAGAATATATAGTATTAAGTAACAAGTCTAGATTAGTTTAATGTGTAAGTGAGTCACATTCACAAATGTAAGCCGAGATCAATCAACTAATTGACAAGTAAAACGAAATAGAACACGTGAGGTTTATAAATGATTAGTCTAGTCACATACCTTTACACAAGGGCTCTACCTTCACAAGGCCGAAACCGACTTGCTAATGAAACATTAGACGTGTTCCATATAAATTGCTATTATGCTAATATGAAGGAATTATGGTATCGCTTACGGAATCGAAATAAATAATGGACAAATACCGACAAACATACAGTAACAACGCTATTCTAATACTACTACTAATTTTCTCTATTGAAAGTGTAAATTATGTTAAATGTTTCATACTATTTTATTTATACCTTTTAAAAGTATATTTTCACGCCATTCCCAATACTGAGGCAGATAGAGGTCGAGACAATTGAGCCCAAGTTCAGTAACCTTCCTCCAGACATTTTTTGGGACATGACAGGTGGTGAGCTTGTCAGTACCTTTATGTCAAAGCCAACGATATAAATCGTACAAACGTTTTCGATAAAAAAAATAGTAGAAGCCAACCTGGGGATCGAACTCGGGTCTCTTGGACCTCTTAGGTCCACTACCATTTTTAATCTTATTTTCATAAAATTACCGACAGTAAAAATCCACCGCAGCACGTACGTGTCCTATAAGGGAGGGTATGTCCTAATCGCCACGATTAGCAAGCGAATTAGCGATAGCAGTTCTTAACAGCTTAGACGCTGCTGCCCGTCACTTGCCTGCATATTTTCGGTCTTGTATTTTTGAAGTCAAAAAAGTATGAGGTCTTTAATATCAATGCAAAAAAATTTTAAACAGTAAAAAATATAAACCGAATTGTTTAATAATGAGAAACAGAAACCTTTAAAAACGACATCAAGTGCTAATATTTGGTCGCTTCCCAGACAATAAACTGTTATCTTTTTTAACTGAAGGTTTCGCGTCTACCGCTTGAGAACTGTGCAATTTTTTATTGTTTGTATAGTTTCCGGTTATATATTCAAAAAACTTTTACAACTTCCGTTATAGCTTTGGTTGCAACTATTCAGTACCAAGTTTACTAACAATTTTTTTTGCCTTCATCCAGTTTTCCATGGGGTAGCCAGTCTAGACAATAAATTCCTTTGGGCCCACTTCTCATCGAAGCTTATTTGAGACAACTTGTCAGGTGGTGAGCATATCAGCGTATTAATGTTAAAGCTGAATAAACGTTATACTTATATGCATATATATTTTCATTGATATTATTTATATACACATTTTAATTTATGACTCGAGTACAGACATATATATTTCTCACATATTTTTTATTGATAAAAGAATACTAGCAATGTCAAATAACTTTACTAGTATTTCTGTTAACCACTCCAACTAAGCTACAATGCCTGTGTCTAGAGTGGTTAACGGCAATAGTCGAATTACGGGCCCGAACATAAGACGTTGTGTTTAGCAGTCCGCAACCTAAACCATTTTTTTATAGAAAAGGGAGGCAAACGAGCAGGTGGCTCACGTGATGGTAAGTGATTACCGCCGCCCATGAACACCCGCAATACCAGAGGCATAGCAGATGCGTTGCCGGCCTTAGAGTGCCCCCATCCCCCAGAATTGGGAGAGGGGCGTGTGTGGGCCTGTGGTTATCTGCACTCACCAGACGAAACGCAGAAGTTTGTTAGACTTCTATCTACATCACGCCGGTATTCTGTGAGGTCGTGGTACTTTCCCGGTCAAGCCGGCCCATTTATGCAACAACAAAAGCTGATGCGTGGCTCTACCACTGTTAGGCTATTGACTCGTCGAATTTTTGCCCTTAGCAGGATTCGAACTCATAAACCTTAGGCTTGAAGGTAGGCTTACCTCCAACTCAGCTTTCGGATCTTCATTAACAAATACACATTATAAAAAAGAAGTGTCCTATAAATGAGTTTTAGTAACATGCGCGTTATTGCATACCACAAAAAAAAAAACGATAAAAGAGTCACGATAGCCGAGTGGTTGGTTTGTCGGAATTTCGAGTCCAGAGACTCGAGTTCGATCCCCAGGTGGCAGGCTCGTACCAATAGGTTTTCAAAAACTTGTGGGTCGCAGGGACTTAATGGTCTACCCTAGACCTCTGTCCACTCCTGTATTGGGAATTGTGTGAAGATATTTATTCATATTTATTAATTTATTTATTTTACAAAAAAAATACAAATAAAGGTTACAAAAAAGGTTTTTATGTCCAGTACAGATATTCCTTCTTCTTAACCCCACTAATACTTAGTAATAACGCGTTCGCGTCCATATCACGATGCAAATTTGACATTGTCCCAATTAAAACACGTCCTTAGCCGTGACAATGTAACACATTCGATTCTTTTGTATGCGCCGCGCGAGACGCCTTCGCGTCCGACATTTTGAAATTAATGTTATATAATTCGTAAACAAAACTTTAAAAAAATATCTCACGTCACTTTCGACGCACCTTTTACCGAAGACATTTTTTTGGGACAATGTGACAGGTGGTGAGTCTGTCGCCATATCTATGTCCAAGCCAACAATATAAATCGTCACAAGTTTTTAAAAAAAAAACTTTGGTACGAGCCTCACGAGGTCACCCAGGGATTGAGCTCGGTTTCCATGGCTTGAATCCCGATCACCCAACCAATGGGCAATATCATCGATATCACGATATCAATGAGTGATAAAAAGTTTAATGTACCCTCCGATGACAGGAGGAAGGAAGGGGTAAAAGGTTTATAATAGTAATATATAGGTAGAGGTTATTAAGCCCTTTCGACCTACCTACCTTTCTCTTAAGCCAATTTGGGGCAACGTGAAGTGGTGAGCCTATTGTCAACTTAGTATCCAAGGTAACGCATGAGCGTACAACTTACATACAAAAATATTATATTTATTATATTAAAATTAATTAAAATTTATTTTGATTAAAATATAATTAAAGAAATTATATTATATTAATTAAATATAATTATATACATAAGGATATCAATAAATCGAGTAGAAACATTCTATTCATCACACAAATGTCTACCCCTGTCGGGACTCTACCCCGCAACCCTTACCTTCGAAGGCAGGGTCACCACCAACTGACCTATCGGGCAGTCAGTCTATTTATTTATATAGTCTAGGTTGGTATCAAAAAGTCACGATAGCCGAGTTATTGGTTGGTCGGAACTTCGAGTCAAAAGACCCGAGTTCGATTCCCAGGTGGCAGGCTCGTATCAATGGGTTTTTCAAAATCTTATGTATGAATTATATCGTTGGCTTGGACATAAAGACGGCTACGGGCTCACCACCTGCCACGTTGTCCCGAAAATATCTTCAGTGGAAGGTGGGTCTAAGGGATTTAATTGTCTTGACTAGACCTCTGTCTACCCTGTATTGGGAATCGCGTGAAGATATTAATTTATTTTAGGTTGGTATCAAATGTCTTGGAGTCAATGATGTTAAATGTGTAGTATGTAAGTATAGTGTAAGATACTAATCATGGATATTTAGACGGCGATAGAAACATCGCGGGTCACATTGTCTCAAATAAACTTCACAATAAACTGGGTCGAAAGGACTATTTTGTCTAGGTCTCTGCCTATACCAGTATAACATATCTGGTGGTTGAGTTCGACACTAACGGCGACAGGCCTGTCATGTTGCTTACAATAAATAAATAAATAAACACATCCATCGATACTGACAATATCACGTACATTGCTTTGATCCCAAAGTAAGAGCCAAAGTGCTGTTATGGAATCGAAAACAATAACGGCAACACAAAAATCCCAGATCCGACAAAAAGCAGAAAAAGTGGTTTTCTATATTAACCTGTCCAGGAATCGAACCCGTGAACTAAGAGACACTTTGATTGCGTCACCTTGGAAACCGATGTGTACTCCACTCGTCCACGTAAATTTTAAATATTCACCCTTTAAATTTGATTCTAAAGGACTAAATTATTTAATCCTCTGACTACCCAAGATTTGGTAAATGTGTGAAAATAAAACATGTAAATTACGCAACAGTCCATAAAACAATGGTATGTAATAAATGGAATTTATTCAATTCTCAGTTCACGGTTTTCACAATGTCAGTAGTTGTGTGTGGGATAAAGTTTTGTACATTTAATTGTATGCGGGTCAACTCAGACTGCTTAGCAGACGTCGACCTTAACGTGACCTTTGTTTAGGAGTTATCGCCACCATGTATAGAGAAACTTTTCCGCCTTTTCAGTTCCGTGTTTGTTTTTACTTTTATCCGAAGGCCGTTATGTATTTACCGATACGGAGCGTTGTGTATTTTGAAAATGGGCGCGACGGTTGAACTTGTAAGATTTTTATACCTATATCAGAAAAAAGGACACTAGAGCTGAGTGGCTGAGTAATTAGACTTAGAATCCGGAGTTAGAGTTCTATTCCCAGCTTTAGTGATAAGTTTTTTTAATATGTAATTTTGGACAATCTGTATATTAGAAAACTAGACAATGACAGGATAACTAATTTTCTCTATCTTCACGCAATTCCCCATACTGGGATAGGCATAGACCTAGGTAGTGAAGACCTTACGACCCATATTTAACCGAATCTTATTTTAGGACAACGTTGTAGGTGAGTTTATTGCTATCTTAGTTGTCCAGGCCAACTGTACACTATACGTATATATTCACATAGATTAGTGTTCAAAAATATATGTATGAACATTCTTGACTTACAGGTTTCGAAGGTGAAAATTTAGTTTGTAAGAACAATCTTATAAAATATTTTAAAAAGATATATTCACGCCATTAACACTGGGGTACACAGAGGTAATAAGTCCTAAACTTTTTTGAGACACCTTGACTGGTGGTGATCCTGTTGCCATCTTTGTGTCCTAACCAACGTTACCCATATAACCAATATAAAACGTACATAATTTTTCAAAACAGCCATTGGCACGAGCCTGCTATCTATAAAAACCTTGTTAACAATATCAACAAAGCTTTGAAAATACAATTATTTATTCCATAATATTAAAGCCTCATTAAAAGCACTCAACGCGATGCTTTCGTGCGCTACGTTCACAATCGGAATTAAGTTATTTGCGTATTATAATATGCATGTATTTTAAGTCACGATAGCCAAGTGATTGGGTGGTAAGAATTCGTGTAAATTGACCCAAATTTGATCCACAGGATGTAGGTTCGTCTCAATGTGTTTTTTCAAAAACTTATGTACGAATCATATCGTTGGCTTGGACATTCAGACGGCGACGGGCTCCAAAAAAATATCTTCAGTGGAAGATGGGTCGAAACGACTTAACTGTCTACCCCACTCCTCTACCTCTGTCTACCCCAGTATTGGGAATGACTTCAATTTTTTTAAGTAGGACATTAGTGCTCAATCCTCTTAACTATGTATTAGGCCGACTAAAGCATTAGAGAGGTGTATCCTAACGTTGTAAAGATAGCATGATACTGTTATTATTTAGGATAAGTCTCCAGGTTATCTAAAAATGGACATATATTTCTTTATTATTATTATTATAATGATAGCATCTACCATTTTGCCATCAGGTGTACCATATATCTATGGTTAGAAGTTATAGCAATCCAATCTTTGGTGGAAGGTGGATCGAAACGACTTAATTGTCTAGACCTCTGTTGGGAATGGAGTGAAGATATTTTTATATAAGTAACAGCAACGATTTACAGAGGCGTTTGCCCCTAAAGATTAAGCAGTAAAACCACTTACCGTTCCCATACGGTCCCCAATACCTTCCTTTCCAAGACAAAACACTAATTTTATTACTATTTAGCGGTAATAAGTACTTACGCAGACAACTTCTAAGCAGAGAGTAGTACATAAATTCATACACATCGCATTAAGCTCTGATTCGAAAGTAAGTAGCTAAAGAACTTGATTTATGGAATTGAAAACAACGAAGGTACCACAAACACCTAGACCCGGGAAAATGTAGAAAAAGAGGTTTTTCTACCGCCCAGGTCGAACCTGGGACCTGAGATATAGCGACACCTTGCAAACCGATGTGTTTGCCACTGGTCCACGGAGGTCGTCCCTAACCATTAGGCTACCACGGCTACTATTTCGGCAAAACTCATAGATAAAACAGTCCACCACATAGGGGAATGATCATCGGTAAAACTAACACGAAGTAATTTCACGCAGAAAGTATCAGCCGAGTCAGCTAGATCTCCGGTTGAGTGATCGGAATTCGAGGCAAGAAACTCGAGTTCGATACCTAAGTGGTAGACTCGTACCAATGGGTTTTATATCGTAAGCTTGATAGTAAAGACAGTGACGTGCCCACAACCAATCACCTTATCCAAAAAAATATGTCTTACGTGGAAGGTGGGTCGAAAGGACTTAATCACCTCGATTATCTGTCTACTCCTGTATTGGGATTGGAGTGTAGATATATGCTTATGCTCATAAGTCACGATAGCCGAGTTGTTGTGTGATCGATTCGAGTCAATAGAACCGAGTTCGATCGCCTGGTGGTACTAGGATTTTTACAAAAACTTATATAAGATTTATACAGTTAACTTGGGCAGAAAAACGGCGACGTACTCACAACCTATCACCTTGTCCAAAAAAATATGTCTTTCGTAGTAGGTGGGTCATAAGGACTTAATCGCCTCGATTCTCTGTCTACTCCTGTATAGGTATTGGAGCGTAGATATAATTAAAAATGCACATAAAAAAATAAACGTACACACCCTAATCACAGCAGGTAGTAACTCACGGATGACATTGCATAGAAATATTTCGACAATACTCATGCATTTATGCGTAATGACATCCAGTTCCGCGAGTCGTATCGCTTATCAGCCGAGGCTACGAGGCGAACCTGACAATGAAAAATGCTTAGTGATGTGCCTGTGGACTATCGATGTTATGATTTAAAAAACGGTAATGTAGGTGTATTTTAAATATTACACATATTATGTGTAATAAATATAATATATCCGTGCGCATTAATTAGTACAACTAAAACGTTAATTTTTACTTTTTAAAAAGTTTACATAATCCTTCCAAGGGATAAGGTACAGTTATAAATGTACCTTCGAGTAGTACATATTAGTTGGGTTAACATCTTGAGTAGAATCTCATTCGGATACAAATTACTATGAGTGAAGATTTTATGGTAAAAAAACAAATAAATTTTTATGAGAATAAATAACAAATAAATAAGTATCTTCACGCCATTCTCGTTACAGGGCTAGACAGAGATCTAAATAATTAAGTCCTTTCGACCCACTTTCCACTGAAGATATTTTTGACAGGTGGTGAGCCCGTCGCCGTCTTTACGTCCAAGCTAACGACATAAATCGTACATAAGTATTTTTTGAAAACACCCATTGGTACGTTCCTGCCACCTGGAGGTTGAACTTGGGGTTGAACTCTTGACTCGAATTTCGATCACCCTATTGGCTATTGGCTTACCCACTTACCCACTTGGTCACACACACGGTTACCCACTTGGTCACACACTTAGCCACTTGGCTATTGTGTCTGTAAAAAATAGTAATAACCCAAAAATGTCAAGATATTTCACAGATAAAAGCATATCTTATCATATCTTATCCATATATACCACACGAAAGACCGATAAAATTTTGAGGCATGTTACATTTTTTCGATGTGGCAATTAATAATTTAATGAGAAATGCCTCTAACCACTCATAAAATATTAAGAGGTGAATGAATATTAAGAAGAATTCAAAAGTATAATTGGTGTATGCGAATAAAATGCCAATGGAAGCTCCGTTTATAACCAATAACAAAGTATCGATATCAATTTTGCCCCACACTTACCTCCATCACTAAATTGAAATATAGGGGTCAGGCCTTCGAATGTACGACGGAGGGTCATTTCGATACAAATCATAGTTACCTTAAATATCCTTATGAAAATCGTATACGGTGTAGTAGTGCGCGCACTTTGACACCAGTGGGTGCATTTGCACCTTTGTATGATTTTGTTATCGATATTTATTTAATTTATCCTAGACCCAGTTAAGAGAAGATAATAAATACAATACATTTCGAGTGTCATCATCAGATAATAACTTGTTGTCGTGAAAATGTGTCGCTTCTTAGTGCCGTTATTGATTTTGCTGTCTTCGGACTTGGGATTTTGTTATGTAAACCGTAAGTGCGAATAAGTAAAATTTTTTTATTAGTGTAAGTCATAAGAAAAGTAGAAATTATTTGAGTCCCGTGTTCTGTATAAAAGTAGTCTATGCCATTTACAACAATGGCTAGTAGACTGTGGGTGCTAACCCTACAACCAATGCATCTGGCATACAATCCCATTGCCTACAATCACCTAAAAGATCAGCACGAGCTTCTGGGAACAAACCTCATGTACAACAGAAACGAAACCACCCAAATTATGCCCTGAAACTTATATTATATATATATATATATATATATATATATATATATATATATATATATATATATATATATATATATATATATATATATATATATATATATATATATATATATATATATATATATATATATATATATATATATATATATATATATATAGATATATATCGCTGTATACCTTCGCGTGTAATTGACTTATACTTTAGGTGTAACATTATTGGTAAAGGGACTTCAAAGTGTTTCTTTAACCAAATAATTTTTATAAAGTTTTACACCATAGTTTTCTTTACAGACTTTTATTTAAGTAAGGACTGCAAGGTACGTGACTACATCTAAAGTTTTAACGAGTCTAGTTCTCAAAGCTCCGGTAATACATAACAGTTTTAATAATGTTCATAATTCTTTGTACGATGTAACTCTAAAAGCTTAAGTACTAAACAAAGCAGAACATCTTAAGCTTTAGTTAAATAAACTCTTCCATAATAGAGTGCCATATATTTAATGAAAATAAAAATCATTTTAATATATAGAATTAATGCTTTTTTGGTATGAGTGAAAACGAATTAACTATCACTTGTTAAACGTTTATTACGAACAATATATATTACGTCCAAACAACTTAAATTGAAAAAAATTACCAAATGCTTTCACTCCTTAGGATTAAGACTAGAGGAATGTCGTATTGCTGGCTAATTATTACACTCAAATACCAATAAATTTATTTGCATATAGCACGATGTTGACTTACTTTTTTATAGTCAGATTCATTAAGACATGCAAATATTTTAATTTTGAAAATTTTAATATTATTTTTCGTCAAGAAATCCTTTAATTAAAAGTTATGCTCCATTGGTTGTGTTGCGTACACACTGTTTTTCATGGTGTTGCCATTTCCGGGTTCGAAATTTTTTCGGGGCTTTGTGTTTGTGGGACTTTAACATTACCCGATTCCAAAACACAAACGCTTTAGCTACTTACTCTGGGCTAAAGTAATGTATGTATATATATATATATATATATATATATATATATATATATATATATATATATATATATATATATATATATATATATATATATATATATATATATATATATATATATATATATATATATATATATATATATATATATATATATATATATATATATATATATATATATATATATATATATATATAAAAGTACATGACTATCCATAGACAACATCAACTTTTTTTTAATATTTAGCAACTGAATGTATGTTTGGACAGTTGCTGATATAGAATGCGGAGTACAGACTGCTCGCAGAGGTCGCATAGTGGGTGGAACTGACAGCCTTCCCGGTGAAATACCATGGGCCGCGAGCGTGTGGCGGCAGGGAACCCACCAGTGTGGGGCGACCGTCATCAATGATAGGTGGCTCCTGACCGCTGGTCATTGTATTTGCAGGTAAATTATAGTATATTATTACCCTACATTCCAATTGGTAATATGAAACAAGCATTGGGGCAGGGCACGGATAGCAGAGCACTATGTATATACATAATTTATTTCTGTCTGCCATAGCGTAATATCGATCTGTTGCGTTTTGCATGTGGGCATGTACATTAAACTACATCATAGATACAAACATCTATCTTGCTACATCAATCTTCCTATGCCAACAAATTTATATCAACCCTGAAGAAATTATTCATTAAAAAGCTCTCACAGAGATGTTAATATAAATTATATTTATTTATTTGTATAATGTGAGTGGTTGTACAGGTTGACATAAATTTACATTGGAGCATATCACATAAGCCACAAATGGCGTAAAAATTTTACAAAATATTAGTTAAATAAATGTCAATTATGATTATAAACTATAAGCAAAATATTATTCTATTAATCACTGAAGTCATAACGTAAGTGTAAGAAATTACTTATTAGTTTTGAATGGATGTATCCTTTCAGCTTAATCAGTGCCACAATGCTTATTACATTTTGTTATTTATATATTTTGTTTAGAGCATCACGGGAACTTTGATAGTATTTCTCAATAATGCACTTAATCTTATTATAAATGTTAGGGTCACGCTTAATGTGAAGGTTTATGAGATGCACATGCGTCTCTTAAATATACCTGCAGCTGCTGCTTGAATACGAAATATGACATTGTATCCATTAAATATTATTGAGGTCTACGCCTACAAGTCTTGACCGTCACCGCACTGACCCACATATCAATTCTGTAACACCACTTATTAAAAACCATCGTTCCGTGTTTGTTATTTTGAATAATATTAAATCAATTTTCACATCGTAAAAATAAATAAATGTAAATATCTTCACGCAATTCCCAATACATGGGTAGACAGAGATCTAGTCTAGACAATTATGTCCCTTCCGCCGAAGATATTATCGAGACAACGTGACAGGTGGTGAGCCTGTCGCCGTCTTTATGTCCAAGCCAACGATATAAATCGTACCTAATAGGTTTTGAAAAAACCCATTGGTACGAGCCTGCCACTTGGGGATCGATCTCGGGTCTCTGAACTCGAAATTCCGACCGCCCATCTACACGGCTATCGTGACACATCGTAGTATGATAGTTATAAGAAAAGTTTTTTTGTTTGTAGGTTTGAATTTTGTTTATTTCTTCATTATTATCAGTATTATTTTAGTTATTAGTAAAACTGTGTTTTTGTGTCACTGAAACAATTATTTTTAACATATATGTAAAATTTTAAATACAAAAATTGTAATTATTGTGTACATAAGCTCCATACTTTGCACAAAAGTACAGATTAACTTAGATAACATTTAGTATTATTTTATAACTTTAGAAAGCGCTACTAGAAAAGCACTACTTAACAAATGACGACCTGATAACTTAGTTGGTAGTGAACCAGATTCGAAGCTAATGGTTGTGGGTTCGAATACTGCTAGCGACAGGTAGTCTCACCACATGTCCCGTTGTCCTAAATAAACTTTGCTAGGGTTTAATTACTACTTCAGTGTTGAGAAAATATGAAACAGTTTAACAAATGGAATCAGCAATTTATGTCAATGCACTTTAGTGAAGAATTTATCTCATGGTCATGTTAAGTAAAGTAAGACAATGATGTTTAATTAAATTATAATATCTTCATTGACATATCTAGATAACACGATAATGCATCAATTTTATTGAAACGATTCTGTTTTTTTGGCTTTAGTTCACGATTCAAACAGCATGCGCAGCATGTCTCGAATAAAACATGCTTAAATTTCTCCCATTTAACGTACTTAAATGCCTCTTCTTGCTCATTGGACGACGAAGGCCACCTCCGTAGACGAGTGGCGTACACACCGGTTTTCAAGGTGTCGCCCGGGTTCGATTCCCGAACGGGTCATTGTTAAAGAACCACTTTTTTGCATTTTGCTGGGTCTGGGTATTTGTGGTGACTTCGTTGTTTCAGTATCCATAACATAAATGCTTTAGCTCCTTACTTTGCGATTAGCGCAATGTATATAATGTTGGTCCTGTCTAGTTTGTATATATATATATATATATATATATATGTATATATATATATATATATATATATATATATATATATATATATATATATATATATATATATATATATATATATATATATATATATATATATATATATTTATTTATTTATTCATTTCTTTCTTTGTTTCTTTATTTATTTATTTATTTATTGTTTATTACTAAAATAACTATTTTCATGATTAATTGTTATCCGGTACTGTTTCTCGCCTGTGCATCTATATCGCCAGGATACATCAGCCAAATTCTAGATATCAAGAAAGATACGAAGATATATTTAGTTAACTTGCTTACAATATGGACTAAAACCATAGGACGACACAAACCAGCTGATTATCCTCTGGTATTTTTCAAGATGAAATACTTTTAAAAATACAAATACGGTAGGTATTTGTATTTTTAAAAGTATTTCATCCTACACATTTTTAAAAGTATTTCATACCTTGTCAAAACACTTCGACTCTTAGACTCTGCTATATCGATAGACGTGGTAACAACCAATTAAATTGCTGAATTTGTCATGAGATCGGCGATGAAGGAAAACCTGCCCGTATGAGGAGTAATAATAAAAAATATTTCGAGAACATGTTAAGTCTGCCCACGCACAATGGAGCAGTATGGCGAACTTTGCCCTTATATATTGTCTCTCAAGCAGTGGATAAAAATATCTTCATGTCACAGCCATTGTCAATTAAGTCCTTTCGCCACACCTCTCACATTAGAAATTTTTTTTGTTACAACGTGACACGTGGTAAGCCTGTCTCCGTCTTTATGTTCAAGCCAACGATATAAATCGTAAATAATTTTTTAAAAAACCTATTAAAACGAGCCACTCGACTATCGTGGTTCTTTTACTTAACTTCACTATGCATCGGTATTAATATCACGCCATCTTAGTCCATGAACGTTAGATGCCTCTAACGATACAGGAAAAGAGGAAGAGGAAAAATCCTTCGCCTATTACTTAGATACACCTGTATAAGTCCATCCACATATGCTTATACTGTAAGAATAATTTCCCATAATCACCATGTCTGGCAACCGAATTGGCGACCAAATACCTCACACCTGAAACGCTTCTGCGCATCATTGCTCTGTTTAATTTGGTCTGATATTTTTAGAGACAATAGAATAGCTTTCCCTCAGTCGCTCTAATATGTTTTATATTCCTAGGAAGAAAGATATTGCAATACTTTTACCTGATTCCTGATACCATACTGAAATTCTTTATACCTATCTATACCACTCATAAAAATACATATAATCATATAATATATCACATTCAATCATACAATTAACATAAAAAATAAAATAAAATATAAATAAGCTTATAAAAAAACACAACAATACAAAAGTTGTGCATAAAAAATTCAAAGTAGAGCTAAAACTTAAATTCTTCAAAATCTTCAGTTCAGCGCACTTTTATAAATACGTCTTGAATCTTGTTTCGCCCTCTCTTATTATTTATTACTTCTTGAGTTCTTTTTTAGTTTCAGCCGGATTGGAATCGTTTCTACAAGGAGCTATAAATCTTGCAGAAAACAATTTGTATTCCTTTTTTTATAGTAGACTATTAATATAAAATCTGTCTTGGCAAAATAACTTAAGGAATTTTTAGTTGCGTTCATGAATTTCAATTTGCTAAAACAGAGGGCAAAAAACAGAAGACAGACAGCTATTATTCGGGAGAACATTAAAATGGAAAAGATTTCAGTCGTTAATATAAATCAATTATATATTTTTATTACTATCCACCTGGATGAATATGAATTATGAATGGATAATTATTTCATGATACTTATATGTATCGTTATTCCTTTAAGTATGATATTGAATTGGCGTTAATTATTCGGCTGGTGCTTACTATCTTTTTTCTGAAGAATACTAGCAATGTCAAATAATATAATTCGTAATTCTGTTAACGAATCCAACTAAGCTTCAATGCTTGTGTTTGGTGGGCTTTACGACAATAGTCGGGCCCGAATCTACGACGTTGTATTTTGTTGTCTGCACCATTAGGCTATTGACGCTTCTTCTGAAACCCTATAATGTTTTTTTTTATTTTTTTACCTAAACTAATTTTTATGGGATAAGAGTGAAAACGAAATTATGGTCTACCGGATTGTGAGTCACTTCTGCAGTCCATTGTGTATAACATTGTGTCATCATCATGACACAATGTTATAATGTTACGACACACATCCCATCCCGATTCCACTGTAGTATATATCTATCCTTCTGTCTAATAATATATGTAAATATATCGATTACCCGTATGACACTTCGTAGTTTTGGGTAAATAATGATAATAAAAATTATTAAAAAAATATCTTCAGGCTCATCCCAATACTAGGGTAGACAGAGGTTCAAACAATTAAGTCCCTTCGACCTACCTTTCACTGAAGACATTTTTGGGGCATCTCCTGGGGATCGAACTCAAGTCTCTCGAACCGAATGGTGATCAGTCAACCACTCGGGTAACGTGATATAATAAAGAATTATATACAGATAACAGTTCTTGCCCATACTTATAGAAATATAAAGGAGAATTGGCAATAATCCATATCCTGCAAGCGGCTGCAAGCTGAATGAGGAAGCTCAAGGTTGCTCAGAGGACTAGGGAAAGGATAGTACTTTCCCTAGTCCTCTGAGCAACTCGGTGTTTCTTTACTATATAGCATCCGTAACAAGGACATCCGCAGCAGAACCTGCCGCTATAGCCATAAGGTTCAATGCTGATCACGCTGAATGTGGTTTCGCACAAAATTTCTAGAACTAACAACAGTTGTGAAAGACTTCTTGAGTGGCAGCCCTACAGACCAGGACGACCCTCCACAAGATGGAGCGACGACCTGTACAATATTGGAACAGGACCGTTCTATGTCTATGTACAGAAGAAGACCTTTGATTGGCTGTTTCGGGGATGATGTCGAAGATGATGATGATGGATTTATTACGGAATAAATCTAAAAAAGGATTGTAGCATACTTGATTGCAAGGCTTCTCAATGTTGATCTTCTCAATGTAGCCTTTCTCCCTAACATTGTCATTTTTCTCTTTATGTACGCACAAAAAGTCCTACGAGCTATCATTATGATGATGGATAGAATAATAACACTTATTGATAATTATATAATATTATTATTTATAGTAAGTCACGATAGCCGAGTGGTTGGATGGTCGGAATTTCGAGGCAAGAGACCGGACTTCGATCCCCAGGTGGCAGCCTCGTACTACAAGTCGTAGACCAGACTTCTGTCTACTCCATAATTGGGAACTGCGTGAAGATATTTATTTATTTATTAATGATAATATTATTATTTGTGTTGCCTTCATTTTTCCGGTTCCCATACCACAAGTGCTTTAGCATCTTACAGCAATGTATGAGTATTGTCCTTATCTATCTATATGTACGCATTTGTTTTTAGTGTTTTCGATGAGTTCTACAAATCAAAACAACTTACTGTCGTAGTTGGATATACAGACATTTCAAGCAATGACGTAAACCAGCCCTTGTCAAGAATCATTCCTCACCCTGAGTACAGGTAAGTATTATACAAGCATGAGATACAAAAAATAAATACTTATACATTAACTACATTATTAGATTAACATACATTAATGAGATATAAAGACATATACAGAAACATTACGGCATATTAGGAACAAAACATAAAAAAGAACAAGAATGTTATAAAAAAAGAAATAAGAGAAACGATTTGCTGTCAATTACCATAACTTTTAAGGACTTTTAATAATAGTTAAAGTCAAAGATTTGTCGGCAATAAATATATTCTTTAATTCAACAAAATAATAGAATATTTACAAAACGGTAAACTTTTGCACCCAAAAATATTATTAAGACAAATAAATGTATGACGCTGTATTCCGTTCTTTAAGTATTCAGTTACGTAGTCATCAGTATTAGCTAAAAGTTTGTAAAAAAAAAAGTATTAGTCGTTAGGGAAATAAGGGTTGCGAGTGGCAGCCTCGTTTTGGTAAAAGCAGTGTAGGACGACACCCCACAAGATGGAGTAACGACCTGACAAATATTGCAGTGAAATTATAGATGTTAGTGGTTAAAGACCGATCTTTATGGAAAATTTAAGGGAAGACCTATGTTCAACATTCAATTTTTGATAGGTTAAATTAAAGAGAAAAAAGTTAAAAATTCAACTGACACGGGCGGGATTCGAACCGACCTTCGCCGATCCGTGGCGACGCCTTACCTTTAACTTTTTCTCATTCATTTAATCACATAAAAGTTTAGCAAAATTACAGACTCAGATAATATCAATATAGATTAGAAGTATAGCTAACTCCTGTATACCGTAGTTTTTTTCATTCATAATCATTTATTCTAGATGTAATAGAAAATCGAACGACGTTGCTCTCTTAAGAACGCTTCGTCAACTTATTTGGACCAGTGAATTGCGCCCAGCGTGTTTGCCGCAACCCACTTCATCAGACTTCAGTGGCGTTCAGGCCACTGTTGCTGGCTGGGGCTTCACTGACGAAGACAGGGGAATAGGTATAAATTGATACTTTTGATTTTTTGTGATCCATCATCGTATTTTCTTTAGTGTATAATTGGTAGAGGCTAAGTGGACTTGAAGATCATAAAGCAATACTTTGGAGAAAATCCAGTGACAAGATTTGCTACCTAATATTTTAAGGAAGCGTATTCTTTCAAACTGAAACGATAATAAGTTTACGAAAGTCCTTTGGAAACTCTCCTAGTCAAAAAGAACGGAAGTTAAAATTACTTTTATACTGTTTCATTCACGTATGGATAGTTGACATTGACACCTACGTTTAACAATGGGAGATTGAAATAATCTCTCTTATAATTTAGAAAGAAATCCCTTAATGGTCTTCACTGACAATAAGTATTTATACCTTACCCCAAAAAAAAATGTTCAATCGAAATTACTTTCATTAAGAGCTTGCACAGATTAGATATATTATATATGTACCAACAGGTTTTACAAAAAAAAACTTATGTACGAATTATATCTTTGGCTTGGACATAAAGACGGCGACGGGCTCACCACCTGTTACGTTGTCCTGAAAATATCTTCGGTGGAAGGTGAGTCGAAGGGACTTAATTGTCTAGACTAAACCTCTGTCTAACCCTGTATTAGGAACTGCATGAAGAGATTTTTTATTTTATTGCAGGTTATAATCCGACTGACTATAAAAATGAAGCAATTGAACCTTTTCATATATACAACTGTATATTTTTATATTCTGGCTAGTTAAGATATAAAAAAAAATTCTTCACGCTATTCTCAAAGCTGAGGTAGACAGAGTCCTGACAACTTTTGGGACGACGTGACTGGTAAGGAGCTTGTAGCCTTATGTCCAAGGCAACGATATAAATCGTACGAGCCTACCACCTGGCGATCCGATCACCCAACCAATCGGCTATTGGCTAACTTTTTATAAGTTATTTAAGAGATCTCAGATTTTAATCAATCATCTGCTTTTGAAACTAGAATTAGTACTTCTTATTACTTTACTTTAAAGTACTTCTTATTTGGAGCGAAAAAAATCAATGACGTTGATACTTGTTGTAGTTAAACCTTTCTCGTTACAGGATCCAGACCTAACATCCTGCAGAAGACTGACGTAGTTGTAGTTACAAATGACGAATGCAATAACTGGTACGAGTCACAAGGTAGCAAAGTTAAGATTGTATCAACTCAAATGTGTGCTGGACATGAACAGGGAGGCAGAGACTCTTGCTGGGTAAGAATAAATTAAACAGGAATGCCATTCCAAATTTAAATTTTTAAAAAAGGCAATGAAAAGAATTAAGATATAGAGTAAGATAGAATAAAATTAATACCATATATAAAAGATAAGAATACAATAGAATAAAATAAAATGAAGAATAAATTATTAAGTTGTCAGAATTCTTAATATTTTCTCTATTAATTTGTTTCCGAGTGGTGCACATGTAGCTTGAGACAACTGTTGACGCACCAATTGATCCTTGTTTAGTAAAAGTTCTTTGTTCGAACTTTTTTTAGTTATTTCAATTTTATTTTTAGGCTGACAGTGGCGGTCCACTAATAGTGCGTGGAAACAAAGGTCATTCTATGGTCGTCGGTGTGGTTTCAACTGGAAGTGGCTGTGCTCGAGCTAAAATGCCAGGAATTTACACCAGAGTGTCCAGATATACTAACTGGATTATTGAAAATGTGAACAATGACAATTCAAGAGCCGGACTCAGATTTTTTTCAAGAATAGGTTAACAGAGATCGCCAGTTTGTCAATGGTTTCAACTCTACACCCCCTGCAAGATATGAAAACACAATTTTTTTTATTTAAACACTTACAAAAGTGGATTCATCCCAGACATCGTCGTCTAGGACAGTACTACACTCTCACCAATTTCTGCCGCGAAATAGCAATAACAACTGGTGTGTTTCGGTTTGAATTGCAAATAGAAAGTCAATGTAATACGGGGTACGGTGTGTTACATTTAAACCAATTAAGGTTATAAAAATTAAGAAAATTAAGGTTATAAAAATTAAGAAAAATAAATTGAGTTTATTCTTGTACATGTTAAATTGTTTTAATACAAGATACATTCAAAGATATATCTGTGATATTACTAACGTAAGTTTTTTTTAACCAATTGTATAAAATTTTAATAAAATAAATTATTTTACAAACACATGTTTTTTTCTTTGCAAAATTTATCAAATTCATTCTTACTGTCCTCTATTACATCATAAAGTTTCTTCCCTGACGTTTCTTCCATGTCGTCTTTTAATGCTTCCAAAGCTGATTGAATTGCTGCTTTTGCCTCAAGGAGCAACGGTTTAATTTCTTCAGTAGTTTTAAACGTACCATCACTGTTCACCTTCTTTGCCTTTAAAATTAGGGCTGAATGAAGTTCATGTTGTAGAACTGAACTGTACAGACTTAATCGAGCATTTCCTGGATCCAAAGTACTTGTGATTTTAATGAGATCTTTACACATTTTGATTTTCTTTTCCAAAATTTCCTCTGACGTATAACTTGGCTGTCTTCCGTACAACTGAACTAATGAATGTTTTAGAGAATATAAATGATAATGGTTTGGATGTAAAAATGTAGATAACCTGCAAAGTACATTTTCCAACATTGTCACAGATCCACCCATCATAAGAACGCCGTCAACCTCTTCTCCCATTTGAGAAATCAGCATATTTATTTGAGAGTTATTCACTTTGACAGGACATTCACTACAAGCCCATTCTGTTTCATCATCTAGAGGATCTTCAGGAAGATGAATTCCATTACACGGTTTGGTTCCGTCACCGAAACATTTCATAGCGCTTAAATAAGTGCCGAGTTCAGTTGGATCGCTACATCTTGGACATTTACAAGAAAAATATTTTGTGTCTTTCAAATGCTGCCTTCGAGCTTGCGTTCCCCACAAAGCGTGACTATACATAGTACTAATATGATGATCTTTCAAAACAGGAACCACAACCTTAACTGTTATTTTATACAAATCACTTTTGTCCATACTTGATTGTTTAAATGTGTGCTTTGTATTTGGTATACAACTATGCTCTACAATACAAGTGTTGCAATATAATGCTTGTAGTTCAGCTCCTTCAGGCAAACGTATTTCCAAAGCATTTGTATCTATAACGCCACAAATTCGATGTATAAGCTGTGAAGAGATTTCTGGTAGGTATTTATTTTTAGTATCATTATCAAGCTTACTAACAAAATTATTTATGAGATATTCAACAATAAATTCGTTAGCTTCTCTGAAACAAATAATATACATGTAATAAATTAACATAACTAGAATTCTGTAAGTTTATTATGTCATGATATTGAAAATTAAAAATTAACGTCTTCTTTTATAAAATTGATTTACATATCTTTTTAAGCTGTTCCAATAAATGTTCTTCTTTCTTTATTATTTTAAACGAATCACTTGCTTATCTGTCGCCTTTGTGATTAATATAAACTTACTCATAGGCTTCAGTTCCTGGCATGCGGCATTCCATATGCGATTGCATTCCTAAAAGAGTTTTCCATTTCTCGGGGTCAGTTTTCTGTAGAAGTGCGCAGCGCAAAGGCAGCAATGAATCGTGTCTGTAACGAAGATTTCATAATCATGTAACAAATGGTATATGTCGCACAATATCTGGAATGACAATGTCATTATCAAATATAGTTAGAATTTCGTCTGGATATTTTAGTCTGCTTAACCATGGTTAAACATGCATAAAAATACACAGTCTGATATGTTTGTAGTCGATAGCCACTAATATTGTTAAGCCTTTGCAGCCTCTTTCAACACCCACGGGATGAATGGGGTTGGCACATACTTAAGCCGCTATCACCACAGGTGGCCAATTATAATAATTAATTACCCACCACGTGGCTTATTAACCTCGGCCATTGAATATTTTGTACACGACTCATTATTAGTGTATCAATTAGAATCAATATAGTGAAATATACAGTGAAAAGTGTTCTGAACAAAAAAAGTGCATGACCAAATCCAGTGCGAGCAAAGGTACAAGGTAAAAGAAAAAATAAAAGAGTTCAGCAATTCACTATGGATATAATAATGCCTTTATTTACGTCATATTACGTATATAATGCTTAGGTAGTGTGATCCAGAATATATTTAATTTCCAAAAATTGGGTAGACAGACGTCTAGACAATTAAGTAATTTCTACCTTCCTTTCACCGAAGACATTTTTTAGGAGAAAGTGACAGGTGGTGAGCCTATCGGCGTCTTTATGTCCAAGCCAACGATATAAACAGGACACAAGTTTTAAAAAAAGTCCTTCGGTACGAGCCTACCATCTGAGATCGAACTCGGCTCTTTTCCAATCACCCAACCACTCGGTTGTCGTGCAAAATTTATCACTATACAAATAAAATAATAGGAGTACCTGTAGTAATCAGCCATATTAACGAGTACACACTCAGGGCGTACGCGTAGTATGTTACACTCGATACCGTGGTGTTTTGGATCAGTGAGTCCCGGACAGTTTCCAGAACAAACGGGCCAACCGCACCTGAAACGATATTACGATATATTTTTTAACTGTAACTTTTTCGCCATGTATCGACCTAACTTAATATATAACTAATTCAACACCTTAACAATATTCTTCCAATCTTCCAGTCCCTAAGAGAAAAATAAATCTTCACGCTATTCCCAATACTGGGGCAGACAGAGGTCTAAACTATTAAGTTCTGTCGACCCACCTTCCACCAATGATATTTTGACACAACGTGAAAGGTTGTGAGCCTGTCGCTGTTTTTATGTAAAGCCAACGATATGAATCCATAGACATGATTACAAAGGTTTTGAAAAAAAAAACCACTAGTACGAGCCTGCCATCTGGGGATCGAACTCGGGTCTCTCGACTCGAATTTCGATCACCCAACCTCTCGGCTATCGTGAGCATAAGGTAAAAGATATAAGTGTGATTACAGGATAGCCATCTTGAAAAAAATAATATCGCCCAATTTCCACAGACCTCTGACCGTCTTAGGTGCAAAATGTCTAGCAGATTAATTGCCAATCCGCTTGTCAGTCGTGGCGATTAAGGCAAACGGTATTACCGGAGAGGTCTATATATAAAAAATAAATAAACATCTTTACGCAATTCCCAATATCTAGACCTCTTTTTTTTAGACGGTTTTTTTTTCTAGACGGATTTTTTTTATAGAAAAGGGAGGCAAACGAGCAGGTGGCTCACGTGATGGTAAGTGATTACCGTCGCCCATGAACACCCGCAATACGCAATACAGAGGTCTAGTTTAGACAATTAAGTCCCTTTGACGTACCTTCTACCGAAGATATTTTCGGGACAACGTGACAGGTGGTGAGCCCGTCGCCGTCTTTATGTCCAAGCCAACGATATAATTCGGACATAAGTTTTTGAAAAACCCATTGGTACGAGCCTGTCACCTGGGGATCGAAACCGGGTCTCTTGACTTGTAATTCCGACCGCCCAACCACTCGGCTATCGAGACATATATATGCGGATGTATGCATGTATATATGCCCTATATAAACGTATGTATTAATAAATTTAAAATTTTAGTATAACCATTACTTTTAATACGTTTTATTTTATGACGTTAAGTAAACATATATGATATAAATTAAAGATAAAATTAAAAAAAAATAACAAAAAGTTCAGCATAACTTATATGCTTTAAACTCAATAAAAATTGCATACTATATGATTTAATATAAAAAGTTTCCTGCTCGTGTTTCTAAGGGCTTAATTTATATTTAGATAGTGTTTTGAAGTTTTGATTTTTTCTAAATAGATTATATCTTTGAGGGAAAAGACTTTTTAAATATGTGACTTACTCAGGACATCTTTCGCCGATATCAGTAAATATAGGTTTGTAACACCCGACGCACGGCATCTGAGCCTCGGGATCAGGCATCGCTTTTGGTGCGAAAATCATTGGCCTCTCTGTCAGCACCAAGTCCCCAGGGGCTAGGTCTCGAGCCGCCACTAAGTAGCGTCCCAGCTCTTGGGAGGTCTCAACCTGAAAAAATAAATTGTTTCTTCAATAAATTATTTTTGGTAACTATTTTAGCATACTACGGCATGCCATGGTCTCACTACACTTCTTTACGGCAAATGAACTACAATTTAGTATATAAATAAATAAATTACGAGTATTTGTATAACATATTGTGTGCCTATAAAATTAGGTGGTCGATGTTTTAATGAGATATGAAGTTGAGTTTGTTCGAAAAATAAAATGCCAGATGGCGTCACGGTTACTATAAATAAAACGTTTCCGTTTTTGCTTGCATTTATAAAAATTTAGTCAATAAGGTCTTAGAAATCTGTTTTTAAATGAGTCCCTCAATGTAAAGCATTATTTATTAGGATAATCAATACGTTATAACTACTATACAATTACAAAAAAGAAAATATTTCTTTATACTTATTTTGTGACATATTATTACAAAAAATAGATACGTTTTTAATGTAAATATAGATTAATACGTACAAACTGCAATGTGACATTTTTTTCTTCAATAACCCCCATTTTAAGAAAAATATGAACTTCCGAAATTACTACGGAGGTAGAATCCGAAAATAATTGTGCGTTTTTATATGCATCGTATCAAATTACTTTATACAGCAGACGCCATCTAATTAAAAAAATAATTTTATAACACTGCCATCTATTGCAGTATGCAACTATTAAAATGCATATCATTTTTAAATAACTTTGAGTTGTATGTGTTTGTTAATAGATGGCAGTGTAATGCAAATATTTATAAAATATTTACCTTGTATGGTTGGATACCATTATCACCTTTTTGCCCCATCGCCCTGAAATAAAAAATTACTATTATATATTTACATGCATCTTCCCTGACGGGGTAAGCAGAGAAACTTTATGTACCTATTTCGCTTCTATCAAATTCTTAAATATCTTTTTACAGGAACGTCTTGATATCCGAGTACTCTTGACCCAAAAAGTTATTATAAATAGCAATTTATATATTTCTGACTGTTGGGCAGTGAGTTTTGTAAAGTATAAAATCCTTATGGCGGACTTTACATATTATTATTTCTGAATTCTTCAATAAAAATGAATTATTATTTCTGGGATATGAATGAATGTTCCGACGCAATATATTTGTTATGTGACAAAACGAACCTAAATTAAAAGACGTAATTTTTACTGTAGGTTGTAAGTAGCAGTTCAAAGTAACTCAAAGTGCTATGGACCGAGTTCCATTTTCATAAGGATAGACGAGAAAAAATATCGAATGGCCGTCTGTTAAGTTCTGAAAACTACTGTTTAAGAAGAATTCTCGAGTGATATCCATACAAATACAATGTACCGGTTCACCACAATATGAAATAACTATCAGACATTGCAAGAAGTCGGTGAATGCAGATGTCTCAGGCTCATGCTAGCAAATTTTGGTGGATATTTATGTTCAGTTCTGATATATTGAAATTTTATAGGAGGAGACGTTCTGCCCTGGTCACGATCGCCCGACCTGGCGGGTATCTACCCTTTTCCTGCAGCACATCATTCGCTACAGTATAGTTGCTTTTTATAAGATGGTTGTAGTGAGTGGATAGGCATTTCCGGACCTCCGTGAACGAGTGGCGGTTCAAGAGTGGTTTTCAAGGTGTCGCCATCTTTGAGGTTCCGGGTTCGATTCCCAGACGGGTTTATGATGAAAAAAAAATTTTTACTATTTCTCGGGTCTGAATGTATGTGGTACCTTCGTTGTTTCTTATTCCATAACACGAGTGCTTTAATTGCTTACTTTGGGATTAGAGCAATGTATGTGATATTGTCCCTAAATATGTATGTATATTTATTATAATGATTGGTATGTGGTGACGACGTCAGAATATGTAACGTTGGTAAATACTCACATCTCAAAGTGTCATTTCAATTCACTTTTTTCTTGTGGATGTCGTAAAAGGCGACAAAGAGAATAGCCTTCAAAATGTAAGTTACGTTCGGGACTCGGTCAAGTACGAGTACGGATGTACGAGTCGGGATCGAAAAGTACCAGATAAAAATTCAACACACTGGCGGCAGGCATCACAGTCTAAGGTGATGCGATCGCCACTCCGCTTCCGAAGCTTGGCTATTATAGAAAACCTTCCCGTACCAGAGAAGCCTGTCGACTGTCCGTATTTCAAAGGTCAACGTATCCGTGCGCAAGCCGGAAATCCCAACTTCGGGATTTGTTGAGTGTACAACGAGTATGTGGTACTATACAAGCTTTTCCTCTTTGACACGGCATTAGTGACGTTATATTTTGAAAAAAAAAATAATAAAATATTTTCAACTTCTTTTTGCGGCCTATCAAGATTCAACTGTGGAACTGCCTTCTCCAAAATTTGCCGTAAGTTCATCGTAACAGGCAAATAGAGCTTTAACTACGGATATTTTTAAAATTGAAAACATCTGATTTTAAACTTCAAAAAGTTCCGTTGTCAAAAGACGCCTTTTATTCTATATTTTTAAACGAATCGACAACAGATTGAGATGATGATGTATATTTTAAGAGTTTTCATATTTAAATCATTTACTGGAACGCTGCCAACATCTACTGCACGTATGTTTTGATGTGCAGTAAGAATATTGTATATAACTATTTTTATATATTACTTTTAGCTTGGGCACGTTGAACGTACGAGTGGAGACCGAATTATGAAGAAAATATATAGCACAAAAGTTGACATAAAAAGGGGTCGAGTTAAACTTTCGAGGAGCAAATTACTCGAAGAGAAGAGGGTCAAGAGTATTCGAGTACCCAGACGTGCGTGTATGAGAAAATGATGAATTTGAAAGAAGCGAATGCGGTATGCAACGATCGTGAAACTTGGCGATCTGTCCTCCCTGGCTACTCTGTGAAGAACTGTTCGAGAAGATGGTTTTTCTTTATTTATTTCCTTATGTACACACCACTATACAAAGAATAATTTCAACATTCAAAAGTGTACTGTCGAATATTCTTATTTGAAACAATTCTTCCATGATTCATTGCATGATATTCATAACTGAGTCTCTATCCTTATTAATAACTTTCATAAGTTTCTATTTCCAGTTCATAATGATTTGTAAGTTGTGTTCAGAAAAAAAATATTTTCACGTTGACTTGGACATAAAGACGGCGACGGGCTCACCATCTGTCACGTTGTCCCAAAAATATCTTGGGTGGAAGGTGGGTCGATGGGACTTAATTGTCTAGACTAGACCTCTGTCTACCCTTGTATTGGCAATGGCGGTATGGTGGTATGAAACCAAGGGATCAGTCATTGGAAACTTTTCTAGCTTCATACATTCCCGGTAGTAGGGAAGACAGAGGTGTGCTCTTGTCTAATATGATACTGATTGTTTTAGATTTCAATCAAAACATCTACGGCGGCTTGATGCAACAGACTGGTAAAAAAATAAAGCACTTACAATATAAGCACTTGTACACACTAAAAAAAATATAAGCACTTACAATCTACAAACCGTGCGAATACTGGTCGAGTGGCTGTTATCATAATACCGCAATGGGGTGTAAAATTGCAAAACTTGCTTTATGATTTCAGTTCATATATGGAATATTTAATAATTGATGTTTTTCAATCGAATTTAAAATTCAAGTCAATTCGTATTTCACCTAGGCTTATTTCGGGACAATGTGGCAGGTAGCGAACCTGTCGCCGTCTTTATGCCTTATCCAATGATGTAAATTGTACTTAAAACAACTCTTTAGTAGGTAGCGAACCTGTCGCCGTCTTTATGCCTTATCCAATGATGTAAATTGTACTTAAAACAACTCTTTAATATGAGCCTACCACTATGGAATCGAATTCGGGTCTCTAGACTCGAAAATTCTTTTTTTGATAAGGTAAAGTTAAGCTAATTAGTGGTTGCGATTTTTACACTGCCTTCAAACACATGAACAAGTAGTGCTTCTTATAACCAGAGAGTGTGTCTTATAGGGATTTATTCTGTACTTTTATGTGTGCTTTTAGGCGGTTCAATATAAAAAAGTTTTTAATTTCATGTTTACTTTTAATCGTATTTGACATTGTGTTACGCTTATATTTTTGATATTTCTTTATTTAAATCTTAATATTTGCATGCTATTAATATAGTTGAATGATATGACCTGTCAGTATTATCACGGTCATAGAGTCACGATAGCCGAGTTCTTGGGTGATCGGAATTCGAGTCGTGAGACATGAGTTTTATTAACTAATTAATAACAATTATTTTAATTTGTATGAAGTTAATTCGTATCTAAATTTGCATAAGAGTCGTCGGACCAATCAAATCTGTACAATAAAGAAAATGGTTACCCATTAATCTAGGGTCATTATATAAAATTTGCTCCTTGAAGTTGATCAACATATGTCTATTTCTGTTACATTGGTAATATATTACTGTCTGTAGCGTAGACACTGTCAAATAAATTATTATTATTATTGTTATTATAACATTGATAAAGTAAACCCCTACTGAATAGGTATTATAAAATTGAGAAATTGAAACCCCTGTTGAGGGGATCCATGAAACAGCTTATTTCAACATCAACATATTCGATCGTACAAATTTTGCAACACCGACCAGTTAAATTTGGTATCTGGGACTGGAATAGCGGCGGTCTATTCTCGTACCGTACGCTTTACCGAAATAATCGATATCGATAACCATAACTGCACTCGATGCTAAATAGACACGGTATGTATAGGAATGATTTATTAGACATTACACTGCCTGCGGATTTACTTGCGCGAAAGTTGAATGCCTCATTGGTCGTAATTACAAGTCTCTATACTCTTCTAACCGGAACACAACAGTTTTTTTTAATTAATTAATTTAAAATGATGTCACGATAGCCGAGTGGTTGGGTGGTCGGAATTTCGAGTCGAGAGACCCGAGTTCGATCCCCAGGTGGCTCGTACCAATGGGTTTTTCAAAAAACTTATTTACGAATTGTGTCGATGGCTTGGACATAAAGGCGGCGACAGACTCACCACCTGTCACGTTGTCCCGAAAATATCTTCGGTGGAAGGTGGGTCGAAGGGACTTAATTGTCTAGACTAGACCTCTGTCTACCCCTTGATTGGGAATTGCGTGATGATATTTATTTATATTTATTTAAAATGATGTTAAAGATATAAGGCATCGAAAACCCCAAGAAGGTGGATGTCGTTGCTACACTGCTGTTTGGCGGCGGAAAGAGTTGAGGTGTGGGTCTGATTCGGAAGACTCCTAGGCAGAAAGACAGACCCTTTAATATAAAAGGGACATTTGATTTTCTCTCAGTATGACTTTAAGCAACATCAACGAATGTTGTAATTCTCTGTGTTAATAATTTTTTTTTTTTGAAATATTTGCTGGGCAGAAACTGCATACATGTATTTTTTACGCTATTTTGGTTATAAGTAATTACTAAATATTCTTCGATTGACATAAAATGTAATTGATTAAAGCTTTTTGTTAAAAATTGGAATACCACCAAAACGCAACGATTGTGAAAATAATGAAGTTAAAAGTTAAAAAAACATCGCACGATTTATTCTAGTTATTTACTTGCAATCGAGGGCGAGAATACAGCACCATTTAATTACAGTTTACGTTAGGAAACTAACATGGAGCTTATTGTATATATTTCCTATTCCTTAATTTAAACATAGCCTTCGTTTGTCAATATTTGTATTTATAAGATAGTTTTTTTTTTACTATTTACTTATTACACTATCACACACAAATTACCACATAACATAAGGGGCATATTATATTTCATGTAGGGAAAATTCAAGTAATATTTTTAGTAGTGTCCATTTATGAGTGAAATCAAAGTATCCAAAATCGAGATATCAACAAAAATATAAAAACCGTATCACTGTGCCCTCATTGTTACGTATTTATATTCGAAATCGTTTTCAAAAAGTAATATATAATAATTGATTGCTTTATTAAAAACCGGAAAAACTTTTTTAATATTTTTTTAATAAACTAACACATAATTTTTTTTATAAGACACAAAACACAAACACACTTTCAATGGTATGTTACCTTGAATTTCCTCGACACGAAACTAGTTTTTCACTAAAAGATTTCCATGAACATAAATAAGCACACACTTGCCGACCGTGGGCTTTCGACTGGTCGGACTGAAGAAAGTTCAGCCTATTACGTAATTTGTATATGAATTAACTCATATAAATGTATAAATGACGCTATGAAGACGTTTATTTAAGACTGGATCGTTTCAAGCATATTATTGGAAAATAGAGAGCTTAGTTATAACCGAGTCACGTTATCTGAGTGGTTGGAGGATCCGAATTCGAGTTAAGAGACCCGAGTTCGTTCCCAGAAGCACCAATGGGTATATTCTAAATTTATATACAATTTATAACGAAGGTTTGGATAAAAATACGGCGAGAGACTTAGGCTTCCGAAAATTCTTTTTGGGAATCATGTGTCCCAAAAAAACTCTTCGGAAGTCGAGTAGAAAGGAATAAATTGTCTTGACCTCTGTCTACCTCTGTATTAGGAATGGCGTAAAGATATTTTATTTTAATTAGACATTTACAATACAAAACAGAATAATAAATAATAGGCTGCTACTGTATTTTAGTGTTAAAGTTAAACTTAAAGAAATTAGTAAGTATTTATGGCTCTCTACAGATTCTAGCTTCCTTCTTAAACTAGTAAGACGAAGTATCCATTACGTCTATTCATTGCATATTCTACAAAAGGTTCTTTAGAAAATCACAGGTGTTTTGATGATTAGCCTTGAACACCACAGATATATGAGGTACGTCAGTCGTTGACGTGGTGAAGTGTCAGCGGTTGATTTGAATTCGGTTACTTTAATAAATTTAATTCATTTTATTTAAAAATATTTAAATAAAATCCCGGGCCGGGACCACCAGCAAGTCGATAAAGAAAAACATAGTGATAAAACCTTTGGACTGATTAGTACTAAAAAGTGGTTTGTGTAGTTTGTTGAGCCGAAAGTTACTTTAAAAAATATTTAAAAGCTAAAAATTATTTTCTGCACTTGAGAATAACCTTTCTTTTATTTTTCTTATTTGTTTACTTTCTTAAATTTTGATGTCGTTTTGATAAGCCATTTTTGTACATAAGTAAAATAATATATCTTCACGCCATTCCCAACGCAGGGGTAGATAGAGCTAGTTTAGTCTAGACAATGAAGTCCCTTCGACCCACCTGCCACAGAAGATATTTTGGGACAACGTGACAGGTGGTAAGCCCATCGCCGTATTTAACGTTGCACATAAGTAATACAACTTTATCTTACGTCAATTGTTCTTTTAAAATACCCAGTCTCGTAACATGAATTTTTTAAGACATTTAAATAAGTAATCAACGACACAGAAAGCATTAACGTACGCTATTACAAACCAGCGCGGCTCGCCGTTTCTCATTTTGTTGGCAGATCTCCCAAATGTTTAGTTGCGTAGTGATAATTATCTGCGCCTATTTTAGACGAGTATTGTGTTAGAACCGGGCTGGGTCGAGCGTGCCGAGCTCCCTTAACTGACAGTTCTAATAGAAAAAAAACAGGAATGGAGAATTGCAAACGGGCAATACCAGCGTGTGACGTCTGCCAACAACCGGCAAACCAGACATGCGGCGGATGCAAACAGGTCTATTATTGCTCGAAATCACATCAGAAACAGGGATGGAAAGAAGGTCACAAGTTAAAATGCTGCGTTTTCAAAATTCAATACTCTCCCAACTTGGGCAGACACATGATAGCGACTAGAGACATACGACAGGGTGAAATAATCCTTAAAGAGAAACCAGCTGTAGTAGGTCCCCGAATGTCTTGCTCCGCGCACTGTTTAAGTTGTGGAAAGAAATTAGAACCTATTAAAACAGAAGATACATTGGACTATTATAAATGTCCACAATGCAACTGGCCTATGTGTGGTCCTGAATGTGTTAAAGCGGAGATTCATAGGAATGAATGTAGCATTATGACCGATAAAGGTTACAAATGTAATATAAAATATGAAAGCGAAAAGAAAAACGAAGCCGCTTATTGTGTGATTGCACCACTAAGAGTATTATTAATGAAATATTCCAATCCAAAACAGTTTGAAAATATCTTAACTCTAGAATCACATTTAGAGGATCATAAGAACACACAGTTGTACAATGTATTGAAAGCAAATCTAGTCGCTTTCATAACGGAAGTTGTTGGTTTGCCTTTTAAAGAAGAAACTATTTTACAAGTGGCTTCTATTATTAACACCAACGCTTTTGATGTCAGGTCCCCAGATGGACTGAAGAGATTTAGAGCAATCTACATTATGGCTTCTATGATAAACCATAATTGCAAACCAAACACGCGACACATATTCTTAGGGGACGACTTTAATCTAGTGCTTCTGGCAACTGTACCTATACCGAAAGGCGAGGTCATCACAACAACATACACTCAGACTTTATGGGGCACGTTAGACAGAAGAAAACATTTGAAACAAAATAAATGCTTCGATTGTGAATGTGAAAGGTGTAAAGATCCAACAGAATTTGGTACTTATTTAGGAAACATATATTGTTCCATTTGTAATGATCCACGAATCGACAACGGACTATCAAATAGAGCAATGCTTATATCTACGAATACTTTAGATGAAACTGCTCCATGGAAATGCGAGAAATGTGAATATTATATACAGAGCAGGCAAATGTTCTGGGGCAACAACGCTCTGAAACAAGACTTGAATAAGCTCAATAAATCTGGCCCACAAGAGTTAGAGGAATTTATAGACAAGTACAGTCTAACTTTGCACCCAACTAACCATTTGGTAATTCAAGCTAAGTTAGCTTTGACGCAAATTTATGGAAACTATAAAGGGTACACGTTGACAGGTATTTTATTTTCAATGGTTACCAATTTATAAAGGAGGCAAGCAAAAACCTATACTTTGCCTAAATAAGTACCTAACGAGGTACATGTGCACCAACATTATGAAGAAAAATCTGAAAATACTTTTAATAGTTTGAATTATATAGCATAATAACAATTTTAATAATTTATGAGGGGGTTATATTTAAGCTTAACTTATTAAATTCTCGGTAACTACTAAAAATCATGCTTTTTATATTTGAAACATTGTTCAGTGTATTTCGGGGTACTTTTTTCCACTGAGCGAAGAGCAGATTTTTATCGTCTCCTTTAGTTTCACTTTAAGTTTTTTTTTATATTAATGTCAGTGGTTTGTGAGACCATGGTACTTCTCCGAGCTAGGCAGATCTACGAAGATAGGTTCTTATTATACCTGATTATAAGGAATACCGTATGGTTATGGCGTAAAAATGTACCAATACCAAAGCGACTAATGGAAAACAATCTTTGAAATACAGTGATGTATTAATGGTACGATCGTCATACGGATGGATAGGCATGGCGATTATAGCAAAATATCTTCACGGGAGATGTCGGCAGGAGTCGAGGACTTGCTTAGGCCATTATGTATATGTGTATGTATAATTGAATAATTTAGCAGTATTGTACACTATGTTAGCATTTGAATAAGGTAGGTAATATTATTTTTAATTTTTTTTTAAACCTGTATATATAATAGTCACGATAGCCGAGTGGTTGGATAGTCGGAGTTTCGAGTCCAGAGATCCGAATATGATCTCCAAGTGGTAGGCTCGTACCAATGGGTTTTTCAAAAACTTATGTAAGAATTATGTCGTTGGCTAAGACATAAAGACGGCGACGGGCTCACCACCAGTCACGTTGTCCCGGAAATATCTTCGGTGAAAGGAGGCTCAGAGGGACTTAATTTTCTAGACTAGAACTCTGTCTACCCCTGTATTGGGAATTGCGTGAAGACATTTATTTATTTAACCCTGTAGATATTTATTTATTTATTTATTAGAAGATATTTATTTATTTAAATATATAATAGTCATGATAGCCGACGGGATGGGTGGTCGGAATTTCGAGTCAAGAGACCCGAGTTCGACCCCTAGGCAGGCTCGTACCAATGGGTTTTTCAAAAACTTATGTACGAATTATATCATTGACTTAGACATAAAGACGGCGACAGGCTCACCACCTGTCACGTTGTTGTGACGGGGGGTCAGAGGGACTTAATTTTCTAGACTAGAACTCTGTCTACCCCTGTATTGGGAATTGCGTGAAGATATTTATTTATTTAAACCTGTACCAGAACAATTTGGTATCTTCCAGATCTTCCTGACCATCTGCTAAAAAGGAAAATAGATCTATGTCACGAGTTGCTGGATCTGGCGGATAAATTGGAACCAGGTTGGACACGTTTCCGTGGAACGATTCTACTTGAGCTACAAGCCGCGATGTCAATGCAGACTAAGCGAGAGTTTGAAGCTCAGAAACTTACCAAATCCGGAGCTCAGGTAAATCATTTCTTTAATATTATAAAGTATGATTCAAAATAACCGAGTGGTTGGGTGATCGGTATTCGTGTCATTAGACACGAGTTAGTCAAGTTAGTCGAGATAGTCAACGCTCTTACCAATGAATTTTTCAAAAATTCATTGGTATTATTCTTACTTACGATATATATCGTTGGCTTGGACATAAAGACGGCGACGGGCTCACCACCTTACACGTTGTCCCGAAAAAAAAATTCGGTGGAAGGTGGGTCGAAGGGATTTAATTATCTAGACTAGACCTCTGTCTACCTCTGCATTGGGAATTGCGGGAAGATATTTCGTTTATCTAGATTACGATTTCGCGGGCTGACCGTAGCATTTTTTTTACTTTACTGGAGAGGCCTATCTACCCACGGTAATACTATAAAGGAAGTGTTCAATATCTCACATCAACACCTCACATACCTGCAGTTATATCATTATCTACTTATTTGTATCATCTGTTAACTAGTTAATACTAAAAACAATAAAAAAAGTCATGCAGTATCAGAAATTGAAAAGCTGCCTAATTTATTTAATAGCATTATAAAATGATGTGGGTATTTTGAGATGGCGCCCTAGATCTTGTTCATAGTCGTGGAAGTTAAAAAAAAATTATCACTCTGTTACAAACTTCTACTACATTATAATTATCAATATATTTTCTGTGTTATAAGTGCAAACAGACACAATCACAAAGTTTAGCATTTATGACAATAGTTTGGTAGCTATTTGACTATTCCAGGTTGATTGGATTTGGCGAAATATAAAAATTTTGGCGTTGTTTCTTTAATTTTAAGAGGAGACCTGTGTTCTGCAGAGGACTTTCATAGACTGTAATTATCATTTAATGCTATTGTTAATAGCATTACAGAAGTACTAATATCTCTCGTCTTTCAGGACCAGCTTATGCAAAGTATGGCTTTACTGCATGAAGCTGCAAATATTTTAAGAGTCGAACCACATATTACAGAGCTGTTAGAAGCAAAGGTCAATGCACTTTCAGATCAGTTGAACGAAGCAAGTGCGTTTAATGAATAAGAAAAATTTAAGTGACGTGTGCAACAGGATACAAAATTTTTCGAATCTATAGATTCTTCATTCCGCAAAATTATAAACAAAACAATTATTGATAAAATTTATTAATAATTCAACATATAATTATTGAAATAATATAAATATAATAAATGTAATTGTTTTCTAATTTATTATTTACGTTTTATTTGTAACCTGGCCACTGATGTTCATTTAAAGTTTATTATAACAATGGTAAATATTTAAAAGAATAAAAAATATTATCTATTGAATACTACGAAGGTAATATTAATATTAAGTATTATTAATATCCGACGTCGCGATAGCCGAGTTGTTGGGTGGTCGGAATTTCGAGTCGAGAGACCCGAGTTCGATCCCCAGGTGGCAGTACCAATGAGTTTTTCAAAAACTTATGTACGAATTTCATTGGCTTGGACATAAAGACGGCGACGGGCTCACCACCTGTCACGTTGTCCCAAAAATATCTTCGGTAGAAGGTAGGTCAAAGAGACTTAATTGTCTAGACTTGACCTCTGTCTACCCCTGTATTGGGATTTGCGTGAAGATATTGATTTATATTTATATTTAATATTATATCTATTTCTTATCATCATAAAAGTTTAACTTTATGATGATAAATAACAGAAAAGATATATTTCCAAGCCGTAACCTTTGCAAAGACAGTTGAAGTTTATGCTACAAGACAGAATAAAGCAAGTGTTCCCATAATGCAGTTTCAAGTCAATAGACATAAATGATTGATAATAATATAAAGTTTCTTCTATAATTGTAAGAATATTGGTTCAATAGTTTAAAATGCGAATAATCTCTATCATTAATATAATTTTTCTCTACTTTTAAGTATAAATTTAATAAATTAAAGCTAAATGTTTTCATTTAGATATTATCAACTTTCAAAGGTGTTATTTTTGTTGGTTTCGTTGTAGCTTCCTCCACTTTCGGCAGGCTTAACTCCACGGTATCTCTGTTTATATGAAGTATATTCTTTATTATTTTAGATAGCTTTTTATTTTGACGTGGGCTGCCTTCTATAACGAAAATTTTTGCCAAATCTTTTTCCGATGATGGTCCTTTTTTAGTATTTAGCTGAAAGAAGATAACTAGTTAAATATTCCATACATTACTTGATTTAATGATTTCTTGTATTTACGCGAATACTATACATTTAAAATAAAACGATTTTCATATAAAGAATATCAGATATATAAAGAATATCAGAATAAAACGATAGTCAGTCTGCACTGCAAACTCAAATTTTCAGGTAACGCTGGCATCTCCTTGACGTGAGTTATGCTCAGCATTTAAATGCGGTAGACGTTTAAAATCTTAATTTGTACATCTAAATAACATATTGAATATAAAATATGTCTTCATACATATATATAACTAAACAACTTACCGTTGCACATGTACAGCACCACGAACCAAACCTGCACCACGCAACACCTGGTGTTCTATCCATGGCCCGTCTAAACCTTATGTTGGTGAATCCGTAGATAAGAGGATTTATTGCGCAGTTAACGTAAATGAGGTAGTTAGCAACGAACCACATTATACTGAAAGCCCCGTCAACCTAAATGAGATGAACATGATGAAATATATTAAAATCTAAAAACGTGAAAGAAAAAAAAAATATTTTATTTTCTGTGTAATTCCATTTTTTTTGCTTTGTTTTGTATCTATTGTGATAAGACCGTGAATAAAAGTTTTTCTTTGTTTCTTTCAAAAATGTCATGTTTGTTGTTGCCCTTGCACTATCGGGTAGCTCTTCGTAACTTTTTTGAATTGCATTGCTTTTTGGAATTGCAATTTACCAATAATTTGGTGGTGTTTTATAATAAATATTACGCAGCCCAGCAGGTATGAGATGTTCGTGTTTGACGACCGTGAAGGAGAGGCGTGCACACCGGTTTCCATGGTGTCTCGTGATTTCGATTCCCGGTCGGGTCAACGTAGAAAACACTTTTTCTATAACTTCTTGAGTTTGGGTGTTTGTGATAACTTCATTCTTTATAATTCCATAACACAAGTTCATAAGCTGCTTACTTTGGGATCAGAGCAGTCTAAGTGACGTATGTTTTTATTATTAAAAAACTAATTGTATGTTTTCTTTACAACTTTTTTACCAACCGAATTGATTTCGAAGCTTAGATTGTTCCTCCAGTACACTAGGATCGTGTAAGGTATCCTACAGACTGCGGCAGCAAGCAGCACGCAGGCGGTGATTCTCATGGCTCTCCCCCTTACTTTGATCACCGTCTGGCCTCTACCGCGGGAAGATAACTCCCGAGCACTCCACTCAAGACGCCACATTATAGTACCATACTGGAAGTATGCAATATTTTTAATTTTATTTTTTATATATAAATAAATATCTTCACGCTATTCCCAATACAGGGGTAGACACGTCGAATCTAGACAATTAAGCCCCTTCGACCCACCTTCCACCGAAGATATTTTGGGACAACGTTACAGGTGGTGACCTCGTCTCCGTCTTTATGTCCAGGCCAAAGACATGAATCGTATATAGATTTTGAAAAAAACGTAGACGCTCCTACCCGTAACCGGTCTGTTGAATTTTGGTCTGGTAGGTTTTGAGATGGTTATCAGCTATGTTACATCAGGTTAGTAACCATCTGTTGATAGTACATTACATCTTTAAGTTTTTTCCCTTTAGTCGCCTCTAACGACAGCCACGTGATGAAAGGCATATTCCTATGCGGTAACCAAACAGCAATTCGATAATTATTTCACGAATATATACGAACTTTAAGTAATATCCTGACTGTTATTAGATTTTACTGTACTGTTTTCTGTATTGAATCTTAAAAAAAGCAGAATTAGAAATGATTTCCTACTTTAAAATTGACTTTTTTATGTAGGTATAACAAAAAAAACTTCACGCCATTCGTAACACTGGGGTAGAAAGTCTAGACAATTAAGTGCTTTTGACCTATAATCGCAGACAATTTTGGTGCAATGTGACACGTGGTGAGCTCGCCTTCTTCATGTTCATGCAAACGCTATAAAACCTACACATGTTTTGATAAAAACCCATAGGTTCAAGCCTATCACCTAGGAATCGAATTTAGGTTTCTTGATCCGAATTCCGATCGCCCAACCACTCGACTATTGAACATTTTTCATGAACTTTAAGAACTGTTAAGAGAAAAATTATACATTTAAAAGTATGGAACATCTTATATTTGTATATCCTATATATCATGTATCTAAATCAATCTTTATATCGTTTATAATACAAGTCTTGTGGGAAATTGGAACAAAATGAAGTAACTTACGGTGACCATCATCAGCCCTAACGGCATCCAGACCAGAAGGATTGTTATGAAGTGCCAATAAATGCTAAGAACCTTAACATCCTCCACGCAATACATTTCCAAATAATCAAGCCACTGTCGTTCCTGTAAAACGTAGTTATTGCATAAGTTTGTACATCCTATGTAAAGCGTTTAATAATTTATAAGATAATAGAAAAGTACCTGGAGACTTATATTATTTTATAAATTATTAAGCGCCTTTCAATGCTAACAGTTTGAAATAGGATCGCATTTTAAAAATATCTTAAGGTGGTTGATACCGTCACTTCATAAAGATACAAATAAATAATAAATAAATAAATATCTTCAGGCCATTCCCATTACAGGGGTGGACAGAGGTCTTGACAATTAAGTCCTTTCGACCCACTTTCCATCGAAGATATATTTGGGATAACGTGACAGGTGGTTAGCCGTCGCTGTCTTTATGTCCAAGCCAACGATATATACATAGGTTTCGAAAAAACCCATTGGTACCAGTGGATCGAACTCGGGTCTCTTGGATTGAACTTGAATTTTGATCACGCAACCAAAAAAGTTATTTCTTGTCGTTTCGAAAGATGTAGTAAGTATAAAAACGGGAAATAGGGCAATCAATCTCAGTCCTAACTGATGAAAACACGATTTAAAGTTTTTTCGGTTGGAATTTGCTCTCCACCCTTTTTATTTGTCCGTGGAGAGATACCTGGCGTACAGAGGGCAGGCAGTTGGCGAATCGTTAGCATCAGGGGTCAAATCCTTGCAAGATCTTTGGCGAGGATTGAAGCTTGGCAAAATGAATATTATCTTCACGCAATTTCTCAATATTGGAGTAGAAAGAGCTATTGGCAATATAATAAATAAGTTCGCTTTACAGGATTTTTAACCGCAGCTTATTTGCGTTAAAGCTTAGTTGGCTTGTACACTATAATGGCGATAGTTTAGCCATTTCAGTGTCCATGCCATACATAAATATCGATTTATAGTTACATCAAAACATTCACGATTCGGTAGAAACATTCTTGATCATCACACAAATGTTTTCAACCGGCGGCGTACGCAATGCGGGATTCGAACTCTTAAAGCCTTTGCTTCGAAGGCAGGGCCACGGCCACCTAGGCCATCGAGTTGTCTGTGTGTTATTCATGTTTTGTCTGTAGATTTGTTTTGTTTTTTGTTTGTAAAAACGATGTGTTGTAATTGTTAAATTACGTGATATCTTTGTGTGCGATATATACGTATATCTCACCATAAATTCCCTCCTTATACTCCACGGAACAGAAAGACCAACCGCTATTATCCATGAAGCCACAATCAGTTTGGGGGCTGCTCCTTTGGTAACCCTAGCGTCGGAGTTCAGGGCAGCTGCTGCCAGGCGGTCGTATGACACCAACATCACTGCTCCAACACTTGCCAACAGAAAGGTCGCTAAAATATTACGTAATTATTAATATTTGGGTTATCGAGTGGCAATCCAGTTCAGGCAATCGCTGTATTGTATACCCCCACATAATAGAGTGTCGAACTACAAAAACATTACGAGGAGTCGAGGAGTCGATAAATCTTTCCTCAGAGTTAGTCCTCTGGAACAGAGGTGAGGCCTCTGTTCCGGAGTGAAATTTTTATAGACTGTAAAGAAGAAGAAGGTTGTATTGACACTACTCAAACTGAGGTTTGCACTTTTTAAAAACCTAAATGTAAACATAATTGATTAATTAATTTGTAATCATACATTGAGGTAGCCAGATTTTTAATGACGAGAGTAATATTTTAGCCCTATGCTGACTTAAAACTGCAACATACTTAATCGCGTTGGATAGTATTGCCGTAAAAACCTATGTGTACTCCACTGGTCCACGAACATCATCAATCCGTAAAACGTCTAATTCCACATTGGGATAATGCAACGTGTGTCTGAAGAAAATACCACTTATGTTTGTTTTTCTTCCCGTTTGTCGCCGTAAGAGTAAGAGGAGATTAAGACAATGCCTTGATAATGCCAGTGACTATCGGCGGATGGAAAAAATAATAAAAAAAAATCAAGGACCTGCAAAGACGGTCAACATAAACATGAGCTTCCAACCTTCAACTTTTTAATTTGTTAAGGTCTCATACCGATTGAGAGATTGTTTATGAAGTAAATAAAATAAACGAATGTGTTGATTATGTAAATGTGTTAAGGAATGAATATAGAACAGTTTTTATGTTACCTTGCAAAAATCCTTCGAACTTGCAACCGAAATTTCTCAGTACGTAGTTTTGATAGAAATCTCTAACTAGCATGAACCATGGGCACATGATCAGCGTAAATAAGTCCACAAGGGCAAGGTTTCCTACGAGGAAGTTGCTCGCAGTCCAGAGCCATCTGTTCTTTATGAGGATAGTAAGGATCACAGAGTTCAGAAGTATTCCGACTGTGCCAACAATAAGCATAGCTGATGTCTTGATTGTTATTTCTTTGGCAGACTTCACGTTCCATAATGTATTTGGGAATGGATATTTCGATGTATCAATCTGAAATTTAAATTTGATTATCACTCGTATATCAGGTAAATCACGACAGCCGAGCGGTTGGGTGATCGGAATTCGAGTCACGAGACCCCGAGTTCGATCTCCATGGCTAGTACTAATAGTTTTTTTTTCATAAACTTGTGTACGATTTATATCGTTGGCTAAGACAAAAAGACGGCGACGGGCTCACCTTCTGCCACGTTGTCCCGAAAATACCTTCGGTGGAAGGTGGGTCGAAGGGACTTAATTGTCTAGACTAGACATCTGTTAACTCCGTTATTGGGAATGGCGTGAAGATTAAACTATTTAATCGTATATCGATTCGATCGTCAAATAGGTCTCTTATTCAGTACATGAGAGGTTAATACAATTTTAATTTAAATATGTTGTCAATACGTAATGGTGGAAGATTAAAAAATACAATCGATGGATATGTTACTTACATCGATGGATAAATGATTTGATTTTTTCGCAAATCCGATAACTAAGCTTGCCATTTATGGCAAACCCTGCCTTATGGAAAAGGCTATTATCTTGCAGTGGACTTTTACTGGGCATTATGTATTTATATGTGTATACTGGCGTGGTGCGTCTGTCGACGCATAATTGTCCAATTCAACGGTACAAATCGTACATAAGTTTTAAAAACCATTGGTTCGAGTCCTCTGATGATTGAACTCGAGTGTTTTTGAATAGGATAATAAGAATTTAATTCGTATTAAAGACAAATGAGTTCATACGTAAAATGTCTTTAGTCTGTAATATGAATGCCAAACAATAAAAGTGGGAACTTTGATTTGTAATAATTGTTAGTTGGTTGTTCAACGAAGTATCTTACATCCTCGAGATTGAGAATAATTAATTTGTGTGATTGATATCTAATTATTGTAGTAATATACATTCATACATTTGATAGGGACAACATCACATAAGTTGCTCTGTCCCCAAAGTAAATACTTGTGTTATGGAATCGGAAATACACTAGTAAATACAATTGGAAAATACTTTTTATTACACTTTATATTGTAAAAATAAGTAGGCTTGTCAATGGTTTTCAAAACTTATGTACGGTTTATATTATTGGCTTGGACATAAAAACGGCGATATCCTTACCACATGTGATTACGTTGCTCCAAAAAATATCTTCGGTGGAAGTTGGATCGAAAGGACTAGACGGACCTCTGTCAACCCCAGGAATGGGAATGGCGTGAAGATATTTTTAAATAAGTGTAAGATTATAAGTGCTTGTGTAATTAATTAACGCGTACTGTAACTAAGGAACACGAGTTTTTGAATACTCACGTCATTCATGTAATCCGCACTCCAATTCGAATAATATCTTGGGATTGTTTCGTCGAAATCAAAATCCTCGCTCATCGCACCACTTATTTATTAATCATTAATAAAATAAATTATTAAAATTAAAAGATTTTAATCAAAATGCTTTACATTATGTTGTACGCACTGTATACACTGACTTGCACAAAGACTGAAAGAGATTTGGTTTGGCAAGGTTTGATTGAGTAAATGCGTTAAAACATTATACGATACTAAGATTAGTAAGAGCTAACATTTGTTAGTTTGTATGTAGGGGACAATCTTCGGAAAAAGTTTATTAATAATAATATTTATTGGCATTTATTCTGAAATTGGTTTTACTTATAGGAAGATATATAATTCTAGAACTCTACAAGCTATAATCAAAATATGTGTACTATGTTATGGCCGAGAAATCATTTGTTTAATAAAAACAAATCATAGAATTTTACAGTTCTTGCAACTGCCGCCAACGAAGGCACGTGCCAAAGGACAAAATAAGTCTGTACTGATATTAGTAGCAATACTAGATTATTAGTACACGAACATGATATTATTAGTACAACAATAATATTCACGCCATTCCCAATACAGGCGTAAACAGAGGTCTAGTCTAGACATTTGAGTCCCTTCGACCCACCTTCCACCGAAGGCATTTTAGGACAACGTGACAGATGGTGAGCCTGTCGTCTTTTATCTCCAAGTTAACGATATGAATCGTACATAGGTTTTGAAAAACCCCATTGGTACCAGCCTGCCACCAGGGGATCGAACTTGAGTCTCTCGACTCGGATTTCGTTCTCCCTACCACTGGGCTATCGTGACTTGATATTAGTGTAGTTATAGTGTAGTTGGAATATTTGGGTAAAAAAAAAACAAAAATAAAAAACAAAATCATCATTCGTCATTAGATAGCTTTTTTAGCTACAATCAGTAATAAGGGATCATTAATTAAAGACCTAGGTATGGTACATGTACCCATCTTCATGGCTTATAAGACATCTTAAATCCAAATTTAACGCGCATAAAACCGCGGTGTATAGCTTGTATTTCCATAAAGGCACTTCAGATAGCCTACGGTAGTCCATTATTCAAAAAGCTTTTATCGTGATATACCTAAACACTGATAAATAGAAGGTCAAAATGATAAAACAGACGTAATAAATGCTGTTTTTATCATGGGGATTACTGGAGCTTTTCATTAATTATCTATAAAATAGTGATTTTTCGGGCATTCAAAAATAAACGTCTACAATACCTTGAGTAAGTAAATTGAAATTACAATGAAATCCGTCTACCATAAATTGTACTTTATTCTATATCAATCAATCCATCTATATCGGCATATCCACATCCAAAATCCACTACAGGACATAGGCCTCTCCTATAGGAAGGGTTTGCCATAATCGCCACGCTTGGCAAGCGATCTCAGTACCAGACCACTCGCACCTCAGACGCTGCTGCCCATCTTCGGTCTGATTATTTTGGTCTGATATTTTTAAAGATGGTTATGCCGCCATCTATTGGTTGCCATAACAATATGAGACGCCGTTTCCCTTAGTCGCCTCTTACGAAACCCACGGGAAGAAACGGAGTGGTAATATTCTTACGCCGTTACCACACGGTCTCTATTAATATAATATTATCAAAAAGTCACGATAGCCTCTTGGTTGTGTGACCGGAATTCGAGTCAAGAGACCCGAGTTCGATCCCCAGGTGGTAGGATGTCTCAATGGGTTTTTCAAAAACTTATGTACGAATATGTCGTCGGCTTGAACATAAAGACGGCACCGGGCTCATCAGCAGACACGGTGTCCCAATAATATCTTCGGTTGAAGGTGGATCGAAACGACTTAATTGTCTAGACCTCTGTTTACTCCTGTTTTGGGAATGGCGTGAAGATATTTTTATAATCAATTTTATCCATTTCTAACGCAACACCGGTATACAGTGTTCCGGCGTAAAAGGTAAAAGTCATGTCATAAGTTTTTACCAGTATGGTTATTTAGGATTTGCCTCCTCTACTCTGAAATGTTAAAAGGTGAAATATCTGAAAACACTACTAGATGGCGTTAAAACTAATAAAAATATTCAGGATAATGACAGATTAAGATGCACTAAATGGGTAATTTAGTACACATAAATCACTTAAAATTGTTTCCAAAATAAGAGGTTAAAAAATAACATAATATTATTAAGCTACAAAAAACATTCAATTATTAACTGTTAATGACGTTATTCTATTTAAGTGACATCTTGCGATGGTTTATGAAACTACATGCAATGAATGCCAATTCTTATTTTAGTCCAATATATTTTCACTAGATAGCGCAATAAACAAAATATACATTCCTGCGAACACCAGCTTCGGGTAAATAAGATTTTGTTTAATCTGTTCTGTATAAAAAATCTTCTTACCTTCTAGAATCTTAAAAAAATCTGCTTACAAAAATTATAAACTAAATATAATTAATTAGCAATATTTTTGAGAAATACACAAATATTTAAACCGAAATTTAATACAAAGTAGTAAACAAGCTAATATTGTAAATTTAGTTTAAATGTACTGCCTTGGAAACCACACAAATGAATAGTTCAATATTTTCCATTTAGAAACTACTTTACCAAGGTTAAGTTTTTCTAGATCGGTGTAATCTTTTTAAATCATTTATTTGTTTTATAGATTACAATAAAAATATTAATAATTATGGAAGTTTCCAACACCTCGCACCACCCACCTAGAGTTCGCTTAATTTTGTCTGTAATTATTTTTGACATGATTGTCCCTCGATTTTCCTTCCTTCGACTTTTGTCGGTATCCGATTCTATACTCATCGTTATTTTATTGGTCGCCTCTTGACTTTCAAACAAAATTTGAAGATGTTATATGATTGGCTATTGTAATTATTTATATATATTTAATAATATAGCAGAGTACAATGTCTGGACTATAAACCATTTGAAACATGTATGTGTAACTAGTATTTGAAATATAATGTTTGTGATTCTGAAAAAAGACAGGTTCGATAAACAACCTCAGTGCTTTGTGGTGTAAATATTAAAGGAAGAAATATATATTATATCCAGACACCACAAAATGTATAAAAAGTGTTTGCTACATTGACACAGCCAGGAATCGAACCCGGGACCTCAGAACTGGCGCCAACATGAAATCAGGTGTGTTCGCATCTATTCCACCAAGGTCGTTAAATTTTCAGAATGCTAATTTTACTACAGAATAATACTTTATTGTATTTTATATCCTGTCAGGATACGTAGGATTATTTGTGAAGACTGGCTAAAATAAATAAAAATATCTTCACGAAATTCCCCGATACTAGAGTAGACAGAGGTCTAAACAATTAAGTCGTTTCGAACCTTACATCGAAGACTATTTGGAATACGTGACAAATGGTGAGCCTATCCCCATCTTAGTGTACAAAAAACGGTACAATATACTTACATAAATATAAATATTTACTTAGATAAATTTCCATATATACATATAAACCATGGCTCAAGTACAGGCATTATGTATATTCTCAACTCTAATATATCAACAACTAGTCTATCGGGTTATCACTGGCCGAAATGTTTTTTTTTTATTTCTTCGAATTAGAACGGTTGTTCACTGCCTAAACGCGTCCATAGACACAATGGAAATCCCAGCAGTTTGTAAGCAATTTGCCCGCGTCTCATTTTGATTATCGTGCAATGATACGTGAGCATTACACACGTTCAGACAAATTAAAGCTACATTACAATGTCATTTGCCGCGTTTTACTTAAACAGCGGATTTCCCATATTAGACGCAACATCAAAACTCTATTGTTATCAGTGCCTGTGATGGCCAGTGAGCTATTAGATGAGTAAATTCTTTTGTTTAAATAGCACTTTCAACGACATATAATGCCAGTTACAAAACGAAATAGTCTTCTTTCGAACACGACAAAGAGCTTGTAACAGACCATATAAATTTTTTTTTAATACAGAATACTAGCAATGCCGAATAACACTTACATCGCTGATATTTGACATCGTTGTTTTTGAATGACATCGTTGGCTTAGACATAAAGGCGGCAACGGGTTCACTACCTGTCACGTTGTCCCGAAAATATCTTCGGTGGAAGGTGGGTCGAAGGGACGTAATTGTCTAGACTTGACCTCTGTCTACCCCTGTATTGGGAATTGCGTGAAGATATTTATTTATTTATTTATAATTTTACTAATTTTTTTCAGTCGAAATTCCGACCACCCAACCTCTGTCTATCCACCTAGAGATCGATTTACTCGGGTCTCTTGACTCGAATTCTGATTAAATTCTTACATCGAAACCACATTCAACAAAAAACTTGTTTGTTTTGTTAGAATGTACATACACTCTAAAACAAACTTGGAGAATAAGTCTCTACAAGACTGAACCACAAAATGGTCGTCTGTTTGAAAGACTAACCTATACGTCTGACTTGTGATTGACTTGACGAAAAGTAGTATTATGAACTCTATTTCTATGGGAATAGGGACAAACCAACGACAGATTAAAATATGCGTTAGTATAGAAATCATGAACTTACATGTTCAAGTTTCGTCTGTAGATTTTCCACGCTTTGACGTCTTTCACAAAACAGTTTTAAATAATTATAGACTACTTATGACATCTGACCTTTCCTCTTCAAGACTCGTTGTCGCAGGTAATATATCACAAGCACTAGTGAAGAGCGAGTAATAAGATTCTAGAATTCTTATTTAGGTACTCCTGTAAACTAAGAGAGCATTCCCTTTTAGGGAGAATACTCGATTTTTATACTAATTTCTAGTCAAAAGATAAACCAGACATTTAGTTCTAAAGAATATTTAATTCCAATTCAGAAATCATTCAGTCAAAGATTATTTAATCTGTGCAAACCATATATTCTTATATTATGCAGCCACCAGACAGCGCGTTAGCAGTGCCACAGACTGTATAAAATCTAATAATGCCGACTGTCTTCCGAGAAAAATTCGTCGAGACATGCGGCGAAGAAATTAAACAGAATGAGAGTAAATGATGTGAGATACGAATAGAATAAACGTAGGGGGTTCCCCCGATTTCTTAGCGTCTCGACGAGTATTTATGATTTGGTTTACTAGGTTCGTATTGGAAAATGTTCGCGTATTGATGAATATTTGATGCAGATATTTAATAGATATGAAGTAGGATATTTGAAGTTAAAGTTATGTTTGTAAATGTTTCAGTTAGTATTTGAGTTTTCTATTCGGGAGTTGGTGTTTTTAACGGTAAACATTTTGGTATTTGTATAGCATAGTAGAACGATACTGGCTTAAGAATATACCATTTCTTTCTTCGTAGATATCGGAAGAGGAGACTAGGGAGATTATGTTAACATAGAAAAATTTTATCTTGCCTATGTGATAATAATAGCTAAAATGCCAAGAGAAGCTTGACCACTTAAGTAATAAGTTGAGCTTTCGAAACAGTAACATTAAGGACAATTTTAGGTAATGATAGGGTCTCTTAAGCAGGGTTGCGTAATATAATCAGGACAATACATATTAGATTTCATTAAATATAGAAATGACAGAACCGTGGAAGCCTAGTGATCAGGGACGATTGCTTTAGACTAAAATGACCCAGGTTCTAGCACCAGGCGAGCAATACTAAAATTGTTAGAAACAATTTTAAGCGCCGACTATACTACGAAATCTATGGCGAAATAAAACATCGTGAGACTGAGAGCCAGTCCGTCTAAGAAATATGGTGAATTCGAGGACGAGTTTCATCTAAAGTTCTCCTGCTCTAAATCACTCTAGACTAGACCTCTGGCTACCTGTATACCTGTATTGGGAATTGCGTGAAAATAATGGCCTTTGGGCCCAGCTGTGGGCATTTACAGGCTTTGTTACTTTAATTTTTTTACTTAATGTAAAGAAATAAGTACAACAAAAGAAAGGTTTGAGATTCATTGACGATCTCTTAGCCTTTCTGCAAATACATATACTTCGCCGCTTGTACCCGAGACCTGAAGGTCTAATGTGTGCACTTCTTATCGAAGAGAGACATGCAGTCTGCGAGATGTACAGTTGGTAAAAAAAGTTTATTTAAACACATTAAAAGTCACTTTTACTTATTCCTCATAAATTTTCATTAAAATACCTGACCGGTTTCGCCTTTATGGCATTATCGAAGGTTTTTTTTATTACAGTTATTCAACAAAAGTTTATTTAATATTAACGTTAATATTCAAATTCATTGTTGCATACTTCTATAAGTATTAACTGTATTTTATCCAAAAAGTGAATGTACAAGTGTCCAACCAAGAATTTTGATGTCATGAATAAATAAGAAACTAAAGTATAAAAAATATATTAGTTTCAGGCATGATTAAGCTATATATTTGTGCTAAGCTATGTATTTGTAAAATGGTAAACTGAAAGAGAGAAAAGACATACGCCCAGGCCTCTGTTATCAGAAAATTATAATTGGACACATTGAACCATATATGATGTGTATAATGTTTTTGATGTGCATACTTTTGATAATAATTAGTTTCAATTTATGTCTTCTTTTTATGTGTGTGCATGAGTATGGCTATACACCATCCACTTCTTCCATGGGTGTCGTAAGAGGTGACTCAGGGAAAAACCTTAAAAAACCTATATACAGAAATATATAGGTTTTTTTAAGGTAATACGGAAATTGTAACACTAGTAATAAAATAAAAACCGTATATTTTTGCATAATATTTGAAAAAATACATTTTCGAATTTTTTTTTGCAGTTAGTACCCCAAGTGAATATTCCGCCATATTATCAGGACATCGGGCACATTTTGAAATATTCATACAGGGACAAGAAAGCATTAATGTTCAATGAAGACTTTATCATACGGGACTCCTTCGCCTGTCCCCACTTGGGACTGAAGACTTTTACAATATTTAAACGTCTTGGAAAATTAAAACAATGTTTCAATATTTCGTTTTTAATATTATAAACGAAGTGAATTGTAGAAATGAACTGTGTCATATCTATAATATATGTAATATAAGTACTTCTCATAGTCTTCGTTCTGAATAGAAAAACGGCTTTTAAAGACATTGAAACCGTACAAAGATTCTGTGAAGAAGTATTGCGTAATTTAAAAAAAAATATTAAAGTATCTTCACGCCATTCCCAATACACAGAGGTCTAGTCTAGACAATTAAGTTCCTTCGACCCAAACCCTTCCACCGAAAATATTTTCGGGACAACGTGACAGGTGGTGAACCCTTCCCCGTCTTTATGTCCAAGCCAACGATGTTATTCGTACATAAGATTTTGAAAAACCCATTAGTACGAACCTGCCACCAGGGGATCGAACTCGTGGTTGGAATTTCGAGTGAGGAGACCTCACTCAAAATTCCGACCACCCAACCACTCGGCTATCGTGACTTATTAATTTAATGTTTTAAATCAAATTTATATTTTGGACAGGCCAGCCGACACGTTCAGTATGATAACAAAGTTGGTATGCTGTATCAGAATGAAAAGAAACCATCTCAATTAATAAACTTTCGTAGTAGTGATGGGTCATTACGATTTTTAGTTTTTTATTTACGCACACGGTGAAGCCGAAATGTATCGAATAGTTCCCCTACCTCGCAACTGAGTGGCCATAAGAAGAAGCATCTTTCTGCATTTCGTTTGGTGTGAGATTCACTTTTCTCCCTCCCCATTATCTGCTGCTAATTCCTTTTTCAATTTAGTTATCACCTAAATCTATTGTATTGCGGGTGTTAATGTTCGTTTGTGATCATCTATCGTTGGTCAGCCGCTTGCTCGCTAGCTGCAGTATTCTATAATCTGTCAACAACTGAAAATAAAAGACCCAACCCCACGAAAAGAAACGGTGTGATAAATTCTCAGAAATATATCTAGGTCTAAAAACTGAGAATGTAGCCTCTGACTACCAGACTCTGACTGCAGTGATGGTTATTTGTCGTGAAAACTTATTTTTTTACTACTGGGAACAGCACAGAATAGGATATAAATAAATATCTTTACGCCATTCCCAAAACTGGGGTTGATATAGGTCTAGACAATTAATTCCTTTATACCAACTTTTCACCGAAGACATTTCTCGAGACAACGTGACAGGTGGTGAGCTCGTAGGGGTCTTTATGTCAAAGCCAACGATATAAATCGTACATAAGTTTTCAAAATACTCACAGGTACGAGCCTACCACCAAGTAATCTAAAAGGGAGAAATTTAGATTAACAACAATCTAAATTTCTCATTCAATACACAACAGATTAACCATACTTTCTAATTTACTTACCAAGTGAATACATATTCTCTGTCTTAATTTCGCAATGAAAGCTTTCGTTATAAATAAATTAACGAAATAAGCTTAGTCATTCGTTCGTATTCATTAATTAAGATCACATGCGGAGGCTTAAACCAATCTTGAGAACAATTGCCTTCCCACTTGTAAATAGTGTGACTAAAAATGTATGTAGCAGAGAGACTGTTAAATTAGTATATACCAAAAAACATTAATTTCTATTTCATATTTAATGTACAATTTTCTTTTTTTTATATAGTAAAGGCCGGCAAACGAGCAGGCGGCTCACGTGATGGTAAGTGATTACCGCCGCCCATGAACACCCGCAATACCAGAGGCATAGCAGACGCGTTGCCGGCCTTAGAGTGCCCCCCCCCCTCCCCCAAATTGGGGTAGGGGGGTGTGTGGGCCTCCGGTTACCTGCACTCACCAGACGAAACGCAGAAGTTTGTTAGACTTCTACTTCACGCCGGTATTCTGTGAGGTCGTGGTACTTCCCCGGTCGAGTCGGCCCATTCATGCAACAACAATAGTTGATGCGTGGCTCTACCACTGTAATCTTCTTTGTTAAAATATCAAAAAATAGGATACCTACGGATTTTCTTTGGCCTGTTTATTCTACTTTAGAGGAATATCATTATAAAGCGGTGGTAGTTTAGAAAATGACAATCGATGGATGTAATGTATGTTACTTATATCGAAGAATAAATGATTTGATTTGATTTGATTTGTTACCAGCTGCCGACGCCGCTCTTCTTTATTTTAGTCTTTTAAATTTCCTATTGGAGACCTCGGTATTTCTTGGTTTAAATTTACATCTTCAAGGCTTTTTCCCAGTTGTTCCTGTGGGTGTCACTCTTATGGCATCTGAAGGAACGAAAGCGATGGCATATTGTTACTAAATACATACACTGGTTCCAAACGGAGTTTTATTATAGTATATTTTATTAAATTTATCAATATTTTACTGTGTTTAATTTTATTTAATGATTATCTGTGGTGGTATGGGCCTAAAATCATGTTTTTGGGGATGTTGTAAAAGGAGACTAAGAGAAAAGAATTACCAATCCTATAGTTAACGACAGATGGCGGGATAACCACTTTGAAAAAATACCAAGATACCAGATCGGCGTATACCAGACACCATATGAATACCAAATGCAGAGCAGCGCCTAAGTGCAAGATATCTGATCCTCCGATCTCCAATCCCCTTGCTGAGCGTGGCAATTATGGCAAACCCTCCCACAAGAGTATCCTAAATCCAGTTGTCGACTATCACACGGCATCATGTATGAGTACATCTACAATAAGACAGGATTATCCATTAAAATAGCGACAGGCTCACCACCTGTCACGCTCTCCCAGAAATATCTTGGGTGGAAGGGTTGAAACTACTTCTTTGTCTAGACCTCTGTTTACCCCTGTATTGGGAATGTCGTGAAGATTTTATTTTTTATATTATTTAATAGGATTATCCATGTTATGTTTAAGGCACGGTAACACTAATATTATAACAGTGCAAGACGTGTATTACTCTTACTCAAACTTTTGTATAGAATTGTGAAAAGAAAGGAGACGGGGAGATGTACGAGGGTGGCCGTGATAACAACCTCGCATTCTCCTTTGTCTCAAGTTAATACTGTATCTAGAATATTCGAGATAAGTGAAGTCCTTGTACTCGCGATTTCGTTAAATTTTCTTACAATTTATGTAGTAAATACGTAACTTCATGTTGATGTTCACTGGTGAATTTATTTATGTTGAAATAGTCTTAAATAATTATGATGATTTGAGACAGTTTCTAACGCAACGTTCATTAAATACTTCAACCACACAGACGTAACGTTTTTCAAATTTATGTTCTACTCATGTCCCCTTAGTTATAATAATTACTGTATGTTTCTTAGTGTACAATAAAGTAGATTTTACTTTACTTTATTGTAATTCGAGACCATTTCTATGCCAAGCCTCGATAGCCGAATGGTTGGGTGGTCGGAAGTCGAGTCAAGAGAAGCGAGTTCGATCCCCAGGTGGCAGGCTCGTACCAACAGGTTTTTTCAAAAACTCATGTACGAATTATATCGTTCGCTTGGTCATTAATATGGCGACAAGCTCACCACCTGTTTCGTTGTCCCGAAAATATCTTCGGTGGAAGGTGGGTCGAAACGACTTAATTGTCTAGACCTCTATCTACCCTTGTATTCGGAATAGCGTGAAGTAACCCATACTGTAGAAATTTACTCGAAGGTTTTTCTACTTCTTCTAGTTTTCCTGTTATTTTAATACAGAAGTCTTTTTAATAAAAATCATAAAGCACACTTATTATATTTATAGACAAACATTAAATCACGATTGTAAAAAAATAACAATAGGGAAGGAAATACACGGCAATATAGAGTTTTCAGTATGAATACGCATTGCCGAAAAAAAACATATTCGGCAGGAGACAAATAAAAATTTGTTCTTTAGAAATAATGCGACGCACGATCTCTTAACAATGCTTAATCATGGTTTCGCGAATTCAGCGATACATTCATTAAGGCGTCTTTTGTTCTGCAAATATATTTGGGGGTAGGCAAAAATTATAACATACAGTGGTATTGTGAGCGCGGGTGAAGGGAGACGGCGCGGAATAAGTGGTGTATTTGTTGAATCAGGGCTGAATCTTTTCATTCGCAACGAGATGTCGGAATCTTCGAAATAGCATCCAGCAGAATGTGGGTCGAAGGGACTTAATTGTCTAAACTAGACCTCTGTCTACCCCAGTATCGGGAATTGCGTTTAGATATTTATTTATTTACTTTATCATCTAGAAACTTATTCGATCCTGGTGTATTTTGTTCGTAGCAAAAAAAACGACGTAAATATCCCAAGCTTATTTATTTAGTTTTTGAGATAATAAGGCAATCTGAAAAAAAAAACTGCATATTGGATATTTCTGATCCCTCTTTCTATAAATCGTCTGATGCTTTGATCCCAAATTACGTATCCAAATTACTTGTGTTACCAGAAACGTCCAGACCTATATTCAACCGTCCGGGAACCGAACACGGGACCACAGAGCTGGCGAAACCACAGGAACTGGTGCGTACGCAACTCGTCTAGGAAGGTCGTCCAATCTTATACGTTTTCTGGTTTTAATGTTAATGTTATAATGTTACCGTCAACGTTTTCAATCTAACTTAGACTGTGTAAGTCTGTACGTATAAAGTAATGAAATGATATGAGGCGTCGAACGCGTAGCAATGACATAGCAACGATAGCATTGGGACGTTCTTAAACATTATATATTTATGATATTGAGATTTATTTCCGTAAATGACGTAAGATACGACTAAGGAAACAGTATTGAAAATAGTAATAGCTACCGACAGATATAAAATTAGGTATACTGGTGGCGGGCAGCAGAGATGAGGTACTGCAATCATAAATCTGCTTGCTAAGCTTGTCAATAAAGGTAAATAATTGGTATGGAATTTTTAATCTACCACCGTTATATAATGAAGTTTCTAACGGAGAAGAAACAGGCGAAAGAAAATACGTCCGTAGGTGTCCTTTTTTTGGTAATTTTTTTATAATATATGTCTTATACAAATGTGAATTGACCTTTTCTAGAAATAGCTTGGGACCGTATCCCCCCTCCTGGGAACTTACTGTAATTAATATATTCATTTATATTATAATAACCCTTCTAATAAAGTTATGTAATACATTTCTTAAACTTGTTAATAGGCAGGCTTTGCACATTGTATGCATGCGGGTATTACATATTCATGACATTTGTATGACTTCATGTTACCGGGATAGACAGGGGTCTAGACAATCAAGTCCTTTTGACCTATCTTTCACCGGAGCCTATTTGGAACAACCTTACTGGTGGTGAGCCTATAGTCGTTTCAGTGTCCAAGCCTACGTTGCTATACACATAGATAATAATATATACGTATATATACATCCATGATAAACTATATTTATATTTATCATACAAATGTTTGCGTTCCCGAAACCTTACGCTTCGAAGGCAGGGTCACTGTCAACAAGGTAGTCCATCAGATCGACTCCATTAGAATAATAATACTACATAATAATAATCATTTTGTTTTCACAATAAATGTCTTTTATACATTATAGGATACATCTTGCTTATTATTAATATTATTGGACTTCATTGTTTAGACTAGACCTCTGTCTACCCCTGTATTGGGTATTGCGTGAAGACATTTATTCTTTATAAATATAGCATGTATAAACATTGTAATATCACGCCAGTTGCCAACCCTATCATACGTAGCACGAGATTTAAAGTAACGACGCCTACCTCACGCTAATGCTAAGAAAACACCGAGTCTACGGGGTGATCTAAATTTATTCTGTGAAACGAATAAACAAAATTTTCTGCTCAACATTCCCTTATACGTTTTGTTTACGAATCCGCAAATAGAGAAATAAGATTCTTGCAATATGAATGTATTACAGAATTTCGCATATGCATTAAAGATAAGATTGTGTATTTTTGTAATTGTAAAGTCACGGTAGCCGATGGGTTGGGTGATCGGAATTCGAATCAAGAGACTCGAGTTCGATTTCCAGGTGACGGGCTCTTAGCAATGGCTTTTTTCAAAAACTTACTTGCAAATTATATTGTTGGCTTGGCTAATACGGTGACGGGTTCACCACCTGTCACGTTGTCCCAAAAATATCTGCGTTGGAAGGTGGGTCGAACTACTACTACCCCTGTATTGGGAATGGCGTGAAGACATTTTTAATATTTTTTTTCTGTAATGGTATTGAAAATGTTAATGGTATTTTAAAGGTGGTGGATTCCTCGTATGTGGTAGCTGCGTAAAAAATATAGTGGTTCGGTTTGAAACATCTTCGAACTTGACGATGTTATGCACTTGGGATTAACACATCTTTTCATTATTCAACTTTGATTACGAGCTACTATGCATTTTGTCTTGGGCCCCGCATTAATAAGAAACATGATTTTGTTTAATGGTTTTTTTTTAAATAGACGTATTGGAGTCTGAATGACTTTGCCTACTTTCTTTGATAAATTTAGGGATCCTGCGGATATTTCGAAATACTGCACGGAGAAAGTCGCAGGTAGAACTAGTATAACATGTACGTATCTGCAGATACTTGCTTTCAAAGCGCTCCCAGCGATTAAAATGCTTTAATCAAATCAAATTAATTTTGACTGTGAAATATGAAAAAAAAAAACATTCACGTCTATTTTTTTTGGGATTTCTTAATGTAAAATTATATTAATATGCAGTATCTATATTTAATGAATATCATTAAGATTGTATTCCAAACAAAAATTCAAAAAGAATTAATACATCCAACCTGTTTACAAGAAACGCGTTCGAAAATTAAGACGCAATGGAAGAATTAGCGCCGCTCGAATAAGATTTAATTGCCACAATATAACACGCATCGAGTTATTTCCAATTCATTTTGACGAAGCGCTTCTTGCGGATAAGGGAGTTCAATTTTTGAATGAAAGAATATAACGTTACATTAGTTAAAGTAAAGTAAAGTAGCTGTACGATTTATTACGGTGGCTTGGGCATGTATATGGCGACAGGCTCACCGCCTCACATGTTGTCCCCAAAAATATATCCTATGGAAGGTGAGTCGAAAGCACTTATTGTCTATACCTCTGTCTACCTCAATATCGGGAATGGCGTGATGATATTTTTTTCAAAGTAGCTGTCTAAATGTCCGCGCTGGGCTTCTCCTACAACGAACGAACCTTAACCTTATTAGTAAATTTATAAGTTGTTTACATTTTTCTTATTCGTAGGCCGTCTCTGGCAGCATATAAAGTAGCGTGAGCGTGAAGATAGAGAAACTTGTTTTAAAATAAATAAATAAATATCTTCACGCAATTCCCAATACAGGAGTAGACAGAGGTCAAGTCTAGACAATTAAGTCCCTTTGACCCACCTTCCACCGAAGATATTTTCGGGACAACGTGACAGGTGGTGAGCCCGTCGCCGCCTTTATGTCCAAGCCAACGATGAAATTCGAACATAAGTTTTTTTTTTTGAAAAACTCATTGGTACTGCCTGGGGATCGAACTCGGGTCTCTCGACTCGAAATTCCGACCACCCAACAACTCGGCTATAGTGACTTAGAAACTTAGAAATTAAAACTTGTTTTAATTCTTATTATTCTGATTTACTATAATATAAATACTTTTGTTACATGGAATGAAATTTGAAAGAAATAATTTTTTGTTCTCTAATTTTTACATATCTTTGACCGCTATTCGACGGTAGATGGCATTAGCAGGACGATTTCAAACTGACGTTAAGCCTTCGCTGGAACATAATTTTTATCTATTTTCTAAGCTTATTTCTATTGCATGGAATTCTTCTCATTAGTTTCCTATAATAGAATCATCACCAGTCAATTTTAATTTGATGCTTACAAGATAGCTGTAGTATTTACACATGACGAGCTCATTGAAGAAACTATGGGACCGGGATGGATTGGTTAATAGTATAATTTGTATCCTAGTCTCATGTAATTTTTATTACTATGCAACATCCTTTGTGCGTTGGTCTCATTTTTATTAAATAATAGATTAGGTGAATTACATTATTTTCCCTCATTCATCACTCACCAAGGAATGTCGGCACACAAAGATAGGCAGAGATTATTATACTTATCGTAGTCTCTTGGGGATTTTGCAGGAAATGCAACTTAATATGAGGCTAAATACATAAAAATGTTTCACATCAATTCTTTGTAATATCAAATTGAATAAATGAAAACATTTCTAAAGTTATGTATATATTTTAAAGGAGGAACTATCAGTTTTACCCAGTATAGCCAGGTAAAGAAATATAAAAAAAATTGTTCGTGTTTCCGCCACTATATTATTTATTTATTCGTAAATATATCCGAGGTGGAAGAGATCTAAACGAAATATAAATGAATCAATCTATACACCATTTAAAAATATTTCATATTGACAGTAAGAACTTGTTTGTATAAAGCTAAAAAGTGAGTAATATAATATAAGCTTTAACTTTAAATGTATGCACGACTTTCACTTTTTAGGCTTTTCACTTAAGACTATCGGGGAATCGCGAGAAACCACTTTTAAGTTATAATAGTCCTATATATATTTAATACACCTTTTCAGATCAAATTCGGCAAAGTCATCTAGTAAATTTATATGCTGTGCTGTTCTGATTAAAAGTGTGTTTTGTTTATTATAATAGCAGAACTACCATATACAAAATAATCTGTTTCTTGTCTCGCTGATCAAATTTAAAATTGATTGTAGAAAGAAGATGTCGAGCTCAATTTTGTACTATTTTGTAAATAATGTTAAGTCTGTTATTCTGCGTCTCTCTTGAAGAGGAAGCATATGACCATCTTGCACCATGCAGGTGATCACCATTGCATTTTGTATTACAATTATTGCCTTTTTGCACTTAAATTGGTTATTAGTATCTTCTCGCCATTACCAATATCTCCTGTATGGGTAATGGAGAGAAGGACTTAATTATTTCTCGATGATCGAACTCGGGCCTCTTGACTCGTGACAGTATCAGGATGTCATGAACTTCGTGTACATTACTTTTTCATACTGGGGTAGGCAGAGATCTCGAAAATTAGGGCTATTTTTCCCACTTTTCACCGAAGCTTATTTAAGCTAACAGTACAATATATTTATATAGTCGGTCCTGTCCCCAGCGGGGAATCCGTGACCCCTAACTTCGAAGGTAGGGTCAATTCCAACTCGTCTATAGTGGTGTATATTCCGGTTGCCATATAACGTTGTCAAATATTTTGTGATATCAAATGTATTGTTCATTTACCAGTGGCTTTGTCTTCAAATCCCTAACGCCATTGTTCGTCAAACGCAACAATAAAAAGTGGATTGGCGATTATATCGTGTCTATCGTACCACAGATATATTATTGGCGGTTAATAAGACGTCAACACGTCAAAATATCATTATCATCGTATTGTTCTACTGTGAGATTATCTGTACATAGAGATAGTTGTTGATGACGTCTCGCTGTTAGATAAGGGGCTAGTGATGTGAAAGCATTGCGTCTTCATATTTTGTTGTGTGAATTTTTCGTTGATAATTATTGATATAGGTTTTATATTGACTCGATTACTACTTATGAGTTTTTTATTATCACGCAATTTCCTATACAGGTCGGAGCACAGTTTGGACATTGAAATTGCAGCGACATCTACGTCTCGGATTCAGGAAACACATTGACATTGTACATCGCGCTATCGAAGTTCACGCGATTACAGACATACATACGATTACCCATAGCGCACTCTAGAGGAGGCCACCTCAGATCACGATCACCCGACCTGGCGGAAAGCTACCCTTTCACATCGTCTGCTACAATTCTTTCGACCACCCACCTTTCACAGAAGCTTACTTGGTACAACGTGATAGGTGACGAGCTTATCGCCACACCGTTTCTTCCTGGCGGTGACGCTTTAGAACTGGCGTGAAAGAAAATGAGAAAGGAGAAAAAAGAATCGCATTTAGATTTCACCACGTGAATAAAAATAAAAAAGAAAAAACGAAATGTCCCATCACTACTACGACTACGGTTTGTTAATTGGGATGGTTACTTTTCATTCTGACACAGCATACCAACTTTATTATCATACTGCACATGTTTTTGTAGGCTGCCCTGTCAAAATATAAATTTGATTTAAAAATTACGCAGTACTTCATGACACAATCGTTGGCCAGTGTCAAAACTAAAATACTATTAAAAATTCCATTTATTATGATTTATTTTTATTACTTACTGACCTGTTTTAGTCACGATAGCCGAGTGGTTGGATGATTGGAATTCGAATCAAGACTCGAGATCCCCAAGGCTTGTACCAATGGATTCTTTCAATAACGGACACAAAGACGGCGATGCTCACCACGTTGTCCCGAGAATATGTCTTCGGTGGAAGGTGTATCGAAAGGACTTAGTTGCCTAGACTTCTGTCTATTCTCCCTGTATTGGAAATGGCGTGACGATATTTTTTTAATAACCTATTCTGCGTGAGACTAATGGGTATCTTTACTTAAAGGCAATTTGTCACAATTGCATTTAGCATCGCAGTACCAGATATTTTGTACCTTAGACTCTGCTGCCCGTCGGTGGTTCAGACCAGCGAACTTTCATCTCGTTATTTCGTGATGGTTACGTGATCTGTCGAAAGCCGTTTCAAGGCTCCCTTAGCCGTCTCTTACGAGATCCACGGCAAGAAAGGGGTATTCTCACGCCGTAACCACACGGCTTAAAAAATACACATTTATTAATTGATTCGAATTATAAAAAGGCTAGCAGCGTTTATCGAACCCGCGGTATGTTAATACAGAATGATCAGTTCATATAAATACACATATATAGATATGGACAACATCGCATACATTGCGCCGATCCCAATGTAAGAAGCTAAAGCAATTGTGGTATGGGAATCGGAAACAACGTACCACAAACAACCAATCCCGAGAAAATGAAGAAAAAGTGGTACTTTCACATTGACCCGTCCGGGAATCGAACCCGGGACCTTGAGCTGGCAACTCCTTAACAACCGGTGTTTACGCCACTCGTCCACAGAGGTCGTCATATAATTAACTTTAAGCTATGTCTATATACTAGTTTAACAAAGTTGAAGTCTCCTGTTCATAAGTTGTCGTAACCACGTGTCAATTTTTTATTAAATTGTATATGTAATCTCAAAGTTTATTTATGTAAAGTTTAAGTAAAAAGTCGTATGTACTCCATCAGATATTTGTAAACTATTTATTGTTCTTCCGAGCGCTGTTACAATAAAAATCATAAACAATGTAACTGTATCAAGACGCGTTGACGTAGAAAAAGACGATCTAAATCGAACAATGGACAGGATATGATCGTTTCGATCGAATGCGCATGTGGCATGTATATTTCGTTTTCAAATAACCATACCGTATTAAATGCATTGTAATAAGGTCAATATTTGCACAGCAATGGCGTCAGTACCCGCAAAAGGGATGGGATAGGGTCACGTGCGTATAAATCGATTATCGAGAGGATAAGTGGATTGAATGGGATTGTAGATTACAGATGTATCTAATGACAGGTGTTGGTAGGGGCAACTTTAATGAGGTAGTCATTTATTAAACTACAATTACATTAAATTAAAAAGAGAAGTTACGTTGGCCGATTCATGCTGTAGCGATTGCGATTGCTACCGCTTGGCTCTTTACACTACATTGACATTGATTTTAACAGACAAAATAAGTTACTCAGAGTTGACTACAAGCCCGCCAGACTACAGATGCAGCTTACTGTGGTTGAAAGAAAGACAGACCGATATATTAAAATTATTATGGCGCGAAGAAATTTTATTTTTCATTACATATCATTTCAATAACTCTCAATATTTTCCAACATTATTCTTATGCTTTTTTATTATTTCATTTTTATTTATATGTTATTATCAAATATTATATATGTTATAATATACATATTTATTATAAGCATATTTAATTTGACTAGTGGCAATGGCATTAGGAACACAACCTAAATACTTTAGTTGCTGTTGTAATACTGATTTTGGTTCCAAAACTTCCTGAAGGTATATAAATCCTTTAACTAAACTTGACTACAGCGTCCCCATAACCCAGTTGCCCTGCCACCGAAGCTAAGGGTCACGCGTTTGAATCCCGCTAGCATTAAATATTTGTGTGATGAATGTGTGATGTTCGTACTCAAGTCATGTTATATGTATATATGAATATTTATCTATTAATGTAAGTATATTGTACCGTTAGATTGGACTAAGATGGCGACTAAGATGGAGAATATGTTCGAGAGGACTCCAATATCTAGAACTCTACTTATCCCAGTATTAGGAAATTGCGTGAAGAATTTGTATTACTGCTTTAGACTTTTGGTTAGCAAGTAAAACGACGCATAAAATTTAATGTACTTAACCTGCAAGGAAATAACCCCAAAAACTTCGTGTATACTGATTAGCATCCATAAACATAATAATAACAATGAATTGCAAAGTTTGAACTATCAAACACCACGCTTCAATTTCATATCTTTAGACCAATCACCAGTTCACGCTCTCGCTGCACTGAACACTTTCCTAACATTTCGAATGTTCCCACGGCATCTGTACATCACTATTTTACCTCCTTTGACTATTTCTCTAATATTTATAAACATAATAACTAATGTAAACTTTATGGGTTCAAATACATGATTCAAATTTGTGTTTAAATGAGTAAACTAAAAACGTGTTCAAATTTGTAGTCTTAGAATTTTAAAACACAATTGCGCTTACACTAGTCATTAAATTTTCGACTCTTAGGTTCCTGTATAGGAATTTATTTCGTTTTAAGTCGTTGTGGTTGATAATAAAATATATATATAAAATATAAAATATCTTCACGCAATTACCAATACAGGGATAGACAGAGGTCTAGTCTAGACAATTAAGTCCCTACGTTCCACCTTCCACCGAAGATATTTTCGGGACAACGTGACAGGTGGTGAACCCGTCGCCGCTTTTCTGTCCAAGCCAATGATGTAATTCGTACATAGGTTTTAGAAAAACCCATTGGTACAAGCCCGCAACCTGGCGATCGAACTCGGGTCTCTTGACTCGAAATTCCGACCACCCAACCACTCGGCTATCGTATCTTTGATAATACTTTTATGATGATAAATACTTTTATGATGATGATATGTGGTTGATAATACTTTTTATAAAGTATGTTATTATTCGAATATTTTGTGAATCCTGCGCATTCGTATATATAATTAAGTTTTTACTTAGCTTTTGGTCAAGCTTAGCATAATCGCAATCAGGCATAGTTTATCAATATTTTATAGGGGTAAACAGAGTTCTAGATAATTAATTCCTTTCACCGAAGATATTTTTCGGGACAACGTGACAGGTGGCGAGCCCGTCGCCGTCTTTATGTCCAAGCCAACGGTATAATTCGTACATAAGTTTTTGAAAAACCCATTGGTACGAGCCTGCCACCTGGGGCTAGAACTCGGGTATCCTGAGTCGAAATTCTGACCACCCAACCACTCGGCTATCGTGTCTTGTAGAGGAGGGGGAGCGTGAAGATATTTTTTATTTTTATTTCTTGTTACACTTTCAGTATAAAAAAAGCCACAAATGTGGTTATAAAATATGTTTTAATGCGTTGAACGTAGTATTGATGGAGAATGTGTGCGTAGTCTGGTTCCTATTCTACACAGTTCTGTTTTGGTTGTGTGACTTGTAATTATTTGTCATTCGATAGGCGTGGTCCAAGCTAAAGAATCGTAGATTGGTTCGATTGCCTTTATAACGTTTTATACTCGTGTGTCGTAGTCGAAACCAATTTTGGTCAAATAAAATTTTTTTTAATTGGTCAATTTTAGTCAAAGTTTAGGAAAAATAAAATTCCCACATTAGTGATAATTTCGTAAAGTATATTACTCTAACTCCGGGCCTACTTTCCGCAGAAGTATTTGGCGTCATGTTTTATACTAATTTACATTTTAAAAGATCAGTAACTATACTCAGAAAAGTTTGTAAATCATCATCATCTCCATCATCATCATCATCATCATCATCATCATCATCGCCTTTTTACCTATACTTCATAATAGTTGTAGAATACTGGGATGGTAATCGTAACGCTTGGCAAGCGGATAGATGATCGCAGTACCGTTCACCTCGTATCTTAGATTCACTATGCTATCTCACGATAGGCTAGTGGTTGGGTGATCGGAAGTCGAATCGAGAGACCCTAGTTCGATTCCCTGGTAGGCTCGTACCCATGGGATTTTTAAAAATCTTTTGTACGATTTATGTTAAGGCTCACTACGTGTCAGGTTGTCAAAAAAAATGTCTTCGATGAAAGGTGGACTAGACCTCTACTCTAGACCTCTGTTACCTCTGTCCTGGAAATGGCGTGAAGATATCTTTTTTTAGCTTAGACTACGCTGCTTGTGACTGGACTGCTGACTGTTTTAGTATTCGAGTTGGCTATTTCACCATTTGTCAGCAGACACTTACATTTTCAAAGCCCTTACTCACCTCTTACGACAACCTCGGGCACAAAAAGTGTAGTATTTTCTTACGCCGTACCCACTGTAGAGACCCACAAGGCAAATAATAACATCTTCACGCCATTCCCAATACGGGGGTAGACAGAGGTCTAGTCTAGACAATTAAGTCTCTTCGACCCACCTTCCACCGAAGACATTTTTCGGGACAACGTGACAGGTGCTGTGCCCATCACCGTCTTTACGTCCAAGCTAACGATGTAATTCGTACATAAGTTTTTGAAAAACGCTTTGGTACGAGCCGGCCACCTGGGGATCGAACTTGGGTCACCTGACTCGAAAATCCGATCACCTAACCACTCTACTATCGTGACTTAATACATCAATTCATAATAAAATCGATTTAATAGAAATATAAAATTGTGGAATATTTAAATGAAATTCCTTCCTTTTACATTTCCTCGTCAATTATCGAAATGCCTTAACGATACGTTTGTCAGCGACAGCCACATATTCTGATTTACAACCGCCACAGCCCCCACACGATGGCTGACCGATTTAGATAAAACGGCATATCAACAAATTTCTATTTACATGTGATTTAAGAATTACATCGCGAACATGATATTTATTGCCTTGCCATAAAAGTTATAAAGATTTTACGTTGTATTGAATTTAAGTTGGCAAGGCTATATGCAAAACGTTCGCAAGAAAATGTCTATCCTACAAATAGTACCTTGCTTCGTATTGATTTATATTAGGAGACACTATCTGGGACAACGACATGCGAAACATATTACTTTGCTATATAAGTTCAACGCCGAGTTAGAAAACTACAAACACTGGTATATACCTATTGTTATTTTATATGCCAAGCTCTTCTTGTTGTTCGACGATAGATTGAACTGCTATAGTAGTTTGTAAAGGGTCAACATTTGCTGCATATAATAAAATATCTTCACGCCTAATACACCCTGTCTACTGGGGATCGAACTCGGATCTCTTGACTCGAATTTCCGACCACCCAACCACTTGGTTATCGTGAGAGTCGAGAGACCCGAGCTCGATCCCCAGGTGGCAGGCTCGTACTAATGGTTTTTTTTTTTCAACACACTTATGCACGAATTATATCGTTGGCTTGGACATTTCAATGTCCAAGCGACGGGCTCACCAGATGGTGAGATGACAGATGTCATGTTTCGGCACGATCGTAACGGCTGAATTGTCTAGACCTCTGTCTACCTCTGTATCGGGAATGTCACCTGGGGGTCGAACTTGGTCTCTTGACTCGAAATTCCGACCACTCAACCACTAAGCTATCGTGACCAAATTTTTTAAGTCGTCCAAGTTTAGAATGTTGTCAAAAAAAAATATTTTTTTTTATTTTTAATGTTGTCAATAATAAATAAATAAAAATATCTTCACGCAATTCCCAATACAGGGGCAGACAGAGGTCTAATCTAGACAATTAAGTCCCTTTGACCCACCTTCCACCGAAGATATTTTCGGGACAACGTGACAGGTGGTGAGCCCGTCGTCGCCTTTATGTCCAAGCCAACAATATGAATCGTACATAGGTTTTGAAAAAACCCATTGGTACGAGCCTGCTACTTGGGGATCAAACTCGGGTCTCTCGACTCGAAGTTCCGACTATCCATCCACTCGGCTATAGTAACTTATATTTATAATTGATAACATTCTAAAATGTTATCAATTATAAATAATCAATATCAATAATCAATATTAATCAAATCAATATAACATATATTGCTCTAAGTCCATAGTAAATTGCTAACAACCTAAAATGCTAAAAAGCTTTTCTGTTATGGAATCAGATACAAACGAAGGCATCACAAATACCAAGATACAATGTTGAAAAGTGGTTTTATACATTAACACGTCTGCGAATCAAACCCAGACCCTATGAGCTGGCGAATTCTAGAAAACGAATCCGTACCACCACACGGATCTACAATCTACAGAGGTCATCGCACACACTATGTGATATTAATCAACTAAGCTAACCTGGAAACGTCTTTATCGCTTTGGTATTAAAAGCTTTATTATGTATAACACTATTTTTCCTAATAATTATTTAATAAATATTATGTTTCTAGTCTAATCCGATTTTGTCACATATTTTATTACACTTGTAAAGTCACGATAGCCGAGTGGTTGAGTGATCAGAATTCGAGATGAGAGACCTGAGTTCGATCCCCAGGTTTCATATCGGTGGCTTTGACATAAATTGGGTGATGGACTGACAGTGGAAGGTGGGTCGAAGGGACTTAATTGTCTAGACTAAGACCTTTGTCTACCCCTGTATTGAGAATTGCGTAAAGATTTATTACTAGTAAGGAAATCGTCTCCGTTTATATTTTATCAGTAATTGAGTTACCAATTTATTATTACAGTATTTATTTTCAACAACATCATTTTTTTTTTGTTTGAATATAATGCAACATACATACTTTAACGGTCTCTGAAAGTCATTACAAAAAATAGGCCTCTCCCATAAGGAGACAGTGATCTACTCCTCTCTCGGTCTCTACTAAGTCACGATACCCGACCGGTTGTGTAATCGGGATTCAAGTTAAGAGTCCCGAGTTCTATATATAATATCTCCATAATCTCTTCGGAGGAAGGTGAGTCGAAAGGACTTTATTGTCTAAACCTTTGTCTAACTCTGTATTGGGATTGCCGTTGCCGTCTTTATGCCCAAGCCAACGATATAATTCGTACATAAGTTTTTGAAAAACTCATTGGTATAAGTCTGCCAACAGGGGATCGAACTCGGGTCTCATGACTCGAAATTCCGACCACCCAAATACGTCGGATATCGTGACTTTTCGCTATTAAAATTATTAAAGACATTATTAATGAAATATTTAAAAACGGCTAAACTCACATTATAATAATCGGTGAAGGTACTGAATAGTTTCGGACCAATCGGAGATCCTTCATCAGGGTGAGTGGAATGAGTTCACGTTCGCGTGGCGGGAAGAGGTCACCGGTCTGCTAAGCTTTGGTCTGGTATTATTCGAGATGGTTATTTCGGCATATCTTATCTTCAAGGTCTCTCCCACATATAATGGCCATGTTATGCCTGTTAAGAATATACAATTTTCTTTCTTTCAATCATTGTTTTTTTTTAATCTTTTCTTTAAATTACTGTTAAGAATTAGGTACTGTTTGAGCTTAAAACATTTTTTGGCGGATTCGAACCTACGACCCGCGTTTCATAATCCGCACCTATATAACATATACAATCCGTTATTATGATTTACTTGTATTAGATTACTAATACAAGTAAATCATAATAACGTAGTGTACTAAATACTTTGACAATTGAAACTGCAGACTGGAGTTACAAACTGTTAATTTCTACTTGTGATATCCCTACAACGCCAATACAAATCCTTCGATATTAAGTCCCTTAACAAACTCGATAATCTCGCTGTACTAAAATCGATACATCGGGTGCCTAGCGAATTATGGAATCGACTAGAATATATTAATACGTGAGAATGGATCGAGTTAGTTTTGAGATGTCTGCCGCTCTAAATCAGTGCAACAATGCGACTCAAGCTTGTTCTGATTTGCTTTTAGATGGATGTTCGATTAATGTGGATATTACTGATAAAGCAATAACGCAATGCGATAAAGCAAAGTTTCATTTGAATTTATGTATAACTATCTAACTTTATTGTTTATTTATAAGTGCAACTTCATTTTAGCTTAGATTATAATTTAAATGATGTTATAATTTAAATTATGTTATATTGTTGTAAGATTTATTAAAACTTTAAAATGACTATAAAGTGTTTTTGTTACATATTATAAACGATTTAATTGGAGTTAGTAACCGTAAGAAGTTATTATTATATTTTGTGTTCACAAATTTTATCTACTTATATAATTGACAATCAAGAAGTATTTGTTTTAAATCACAATCTTATAAATAATAATACAATATTGAATGGATTATTATTCGTCTTAATAGTAATAACTCTTGATTGGGTAAAAACGATAAACATATAGATGCATTTATAAATTTACTTTACATGTGTACTATAATTAATACATCTAAATCATCATAATGTCAAAAGATTGTCACGATAGTAGAGTGGTTGGGTGTCTTGGACATACAGAAGGCGACAGGCTCACCACCTGTCACGTCGTCATAAAATATCTTTGGTGGAAGGTGGGTCGAAGGGACTTAATTGTTTAGACTAGACCTCTGTCTACCCCTGTATTGGAAATTGTGTTGGGAATTGCGTGAAGATATTTTTTTTATTATTTTATAAAAAAATCAAGTAATATCCACATTACATCGCCGCTAACGGAGACGCGCGGACAGCAGACATCACAAAGTCCGTTCGGATCGGCTTATCGCTCACTGCGCATTTCCTGCAGCAACCGCGCCAAGTATGCGTCATTCTGCACACAGTGAGCTCGCTAGCACAATGACGTATTATATCTGATCCGTGCCTCACATTCATTGATTGTGTAATACGTATGCGCTGATCATCTGAGTTAATTTTTATCGTTTACAATTCTGCAGAGTCTTCGTAGAATGCTACTTTATAAACTTAAGTCCTAATGAACGGCCTGTTAAAGTTAAGCTGGTGTTAAGTCTCTGTAAGTAAGATTTGTTATAGTTACAACATTCAAAGTGTGTATTATACTCATCATGGCAAATGTTTATAAACAAAGTTTGATAGGACGTGATAAATTTATAAAGACGTTTAATTTGTATTTTGTAATAGTAAACATGAAGCGGATTGTGCTGGTGTATGAATCGAGTTGCAAACTACTGGCGTGAAGTAGTTGTCTTGTTCCTACGGGGAGCGATGTCAGTGTTGATGGAGGCCAACTTTCATTCGTATTCTTGTATGTATGTGTACGCATTTTGCAACAGTATGGCTTTATTGTACACCATAATAAATATGACAAAAAATAAAAATAAAATCATTGTTACTGCCACCTGAGGATCGAACTCGGGCCTCTCGACTCGAAATTGCGACCACCCAACAACTCGGCTATCGTGACTTAAGTTATATTACTTTTGGCACAATATTTTTAAGAGTTATAAAAAAAATTAATTCCTTCCTAAAATGCTAAAAATTATGTAAAAAAGTAGAGGGTTAAATATCGCAAACTTCCTTGCTGGTACTTCTCAGAGGATGTTAATTTTTTTTTAAAAGGTTAGATTCTGATGTTCGTAAAAGCTAAGTGTAAATTAATTAAAAAAAGTTTTTTTATGATGGCGAAATGTGGAAACGCATACTTCTTACTCAAAGTATCAATTCCTGTATCGAGGATTAATTGTAGCACTGAGCTTAGTGGCTATTCCTAACCAAACATGACAGGAAAGGTTGGACACAAGTGGCTGCTTCGAACTTTGTGAGCCCTCTTCTAGTGCGTGTTTAAGCATTTGAGTTATTGTTGTGAGGTTTTGATCTGCGTCCAAGGTGTTCAAGGTCTAAGGGTGCTGGCAGTGTCCAATTCGCTTACCAAGCGTAGCGCCCTCCCTGGCCCTCCCTTATGGGAGAGTTCAGCAGTCGACTTTGATAGGCTGTAAAGAAGAAGAAGAAAAGGAAATAATGAAAAAATATTGCTAATAATATAATTGTAAAATAAAAATTAAGTATTAATAATACTAACTAAGTAATAATAATTAAGTAGTTCAAGAAATGTCGTACAGTCAGTTTAATTTCTTCTTCTGACAAAAATTACGTACCTGATTTTTTATGTGAACGCAGTAACAAAGTATAACATTGTATTCAAGATAATCCTGGTTACCATATTATAATTATTTTAGAAGGCGATGAAAATAAATTCGCAAATATTTTAGTACTTACGTACGATTTATATCTTTGGCTTGGACCTTTGTCCAAATAAATGTTTTGGGTGAAAAGTGGGTTAAAAGGACTTAATTATTAAAGTACCTCAGTATTAGGAATGGCGCGAAGATATTTTTTCAGTACCCTAACCTCAGGACTTCATATTTTATTGGGATGGCATTTCTTAATAAAAAAGTACAAATTTTAAAGCTACTAAATCGCTATAACAATGCAAACGGGACGTTTTTATTCGTTGTCATAATGTTATTTAAGGCCCCCACTTAATCCCCGATCCAAATCCCGATCCAATTCGCCGGTCCCGTCCGGGGCTGCGCACGCGCACTCGCTCAACCGCTCGTGACTCTCGCCGACATTTTATTACCATAATTTAAAACAAATATCTGATTGTGTGTACCGGGCTTAATGCTCGAGTGTTAAACCAACCTGTGAATGTAGGGATGTATCTATGAACCTTGGAAGACCAAACCGGACCAAAGAAACACCAGTTATTAATCTTTTTTATACTTTTATGTTTTACGGGATTTATACCTGTAATATTTAAAATTACTTTGGAATTAAAGATAAGAAAAGAAAACGACCTTTTTGTTATCTTCTATTACATTTAATTGCATTAAATCAAGTGGCAAAGTAATTGATTTAATTTAGTTATCATAATTAGCCGTATGAACCGAATAGATTAAGAAACCAATTAGATTTTGTCGATGCTGTATATCGTTTTAGTAACACACATGTATATGTGTGTTACTAAAACGATATATTATTGATGTATATCAAACTAATATGCCTAATTTCTGCATGGTTGGTGACTGGATAACATAGATTACATAATTTAAAAATTTAAAACACAACATTTTGTGTGATGACGTAGGGGGATTCGAACCCACAACATACCTTCCAAGGTAACGTACCTAACTGTAATTATCAGGTTTATCAGCAAAGGACCTACTCTCAAAACAAAATCATAATTTGCAAATTAAACAATCATTTATTAGCCTTGCAACACTTGAGAACAATTCTTTAGTCCGAAGTAACATACTGGAAGGGGTTCAGGCGTGGATGGACAGCCGTATCATGAATGTGCAAGGCTCTAATAAACATTCCTGGTGGAGTCACGGTGTGCGACGTGATGTGGCACACATGGCGGCCGCGGGCCTTGCGCACATCGACATGTATGCTCACAATGATTATAGTCGCAGAGCTTGTTACAATAATTTTTTAAAAAAGTTAAATATCTTCACGCAATTCCCAATACAGGGGTAGACAGAGGTCAAGTCTAGACAATGAAGTCCCTTTGACTCACTTTTCACCGAAGATAATTCGGGACAACAGGTGGTGAGCTCGAATTTCGAGTCAATAGACCCGAGTTCGATCCCCAGGTGGCAAGCGCGTACCAATGGGGTTTTCAAAAACTTATGTACGAATATCGTTGGCTTGGACATAAAGACGGCGACGGGCGCACCACCTGTCACGTTGTCCCGAAAATATCTTCGGTGGAAGGTGGGTCGAATGGACTTAATTGTCTAGACTCGACCTCTGTCTACCCCTGTATTGGGAATTGCGTGAAGATATTTTATATTTTATTTTTTTATTTGGACATAAAGACGGCGACGGGCTCACCACCTGTCACGTTGTCCCGAAAATATCTTCGGTGGAAGGGTATTGTATTATATATATGGGTATAACATTATAATTATTCCCTGTATTGGGAATTGCGTGAAGATATTTATTTATTTTTACAAACTGACAAGTTGACCATAAGTCCAATATGCTTGAAGAAAATAGTATTGAGAGCACTAAAATGTTAAAACTAACCAAACTAAACCATAAGCGTGTATATATAAACGTTCCTGATAGCTATTGTGTCTAAATCGAATTATCTCTAAAGATATTAAAGGTAGTCAATAGTTAAACTTAATAATCAGTGTATCTGGTTATCATATCGGCGAATCAGAAGGTTTTATAATTAGGTACAGACGACATCTTTCTCATATGAAAACCCAACGGTTTCTGCAACAATTTTCTTCTAAGTTCTTGAATCATTCCCCGCATTATCGTAAGTCTGTATAAAATTGTATTTTGCTAAAACACAGCGCGACAGCTCAAGGGTCTAGAAATTGCATCTCAGAGACACCAAGATTTAAAACGAAAATATTTTTGTTACATGAGTTGAGTGCACTCTGTAATTTGTTGCATTTTACTTAGCATAGCTCCTAAACTAAACAAAGGGCTAAGAACTGTCGTAGACGATGCAAGTGCTTCGTGCCGCATGCCTGGGGCGCGGATCTCAAACGCAATCTTTATAAGGTGGTAAAACATATATTTAATGCTAAACGTCCGGCACGAAAAGCCATTTTGTGAGAAACGAGCGAGCCTTATTCCTGTGATCTCTGGTAACAGTGAACTTTGTTAATGTGTACAGTGGGATGTATGAGTATGTGATAAGGAAAGATTTAAGCAAATATGAAATTTAAATTGATTCAATTCCGAAAAAAAGTTTTAATATTTTACTACCCGTTAGCATAGTTGGTAGTGACTTTTCCTTCGAAGCTAAGTGGTTTCGGGTTCGAGTTCAAAAAGGGGCAAACATTTCTCTGATAGTCATAGTACATATATAAATATGTATTTATAAATATTGCATGTATGAAGAAGATGATGAATCTGAAAGAAGCGAAAGAGGCATGTAGGGATTGTGACACTTGGCGATCTGTTCTCTCTGGCTACCCCGTCAGGGATTGTGCGTGAAGATAAGTAAGTAAGTAAGTATAAATATTTATCTTTGTAAAAATGTGTTGAAGTAATAATATAGTACCGTTGGACACTAAGACGACGATAGGTTCACGATAGGAAATAGGTCTCTAATAGGCTTCTGCGAATAAGAGTCTAAAGGACTTTCATACTCATTATCAAGTCTGACCCAACATTTTGAAAATAAGTGATTTATTTTACTATTAATAATAGTAAATGTAAAATAGTAACCACTTATTACAGTGGTAGAGCCACGCAAGGCTAATAAATGATTGTTTAATTTGCAAATTATGATTTTGTTTTGACAGTAGGTCCTTTGCTGATAAACCTGATAATTACAGTTAGGCACGTTACCTTGGAAGGTATGTTGTGGGTTCGAATCCCCCTACGTCATCAAACAAAATTTTGTGTTTTAAATTTTTAAATTATGTAATCTATGTTATCCAGTCACCAACCATGCAGACATTAGGCATATTAGTTTGATATACATCAATAATATATCGTTTTAGTAACACACATATACATGTGTGTTACTAAAACGATATACAGCATCGACAAAATCTAATTGGTTTCTTAATCTATTCGGTTCATACGGCTAATTATGATAACTAAATTAAATCAATTACTTTGCCAATTGATTTAATGCAATTAAATGTAATAGAAGATAACAAAAAGGTCGTAAGGGAGGCAACGCATCTGCTATACCTCTGGTATTGCAGGTGTTCATGGGCGGCGGTAATCACTTACCATTACGTGAGCTACCTGCTCGTTTGCCTCCCTTTTCTATATAAAAAAATACTATTTACCACAACTGTTTATGTATCAATGTGCCAAATAGTCGTGTAGCTTGATTTAAGAAAGAAATGCCATATTCTCATTGTCTAGACCTCTGTATACCCCTGTATACAGAGGTCTAGACAATTACGTTTTCAACTTCCACCGAATATATTTTTAGGACAAACGTGACTGTAGGTGAGTCCGTCTCTATATCCAAGCCAACGATATAAATCGTGTATAAGTTTTTAAAAATCCCATTGGTACGAGCCCTTCACCTGGGGATTGAAATCGTGTCTCTTGACTCGAATTCCGATCATCAAACCAGTCGGCTATCGTAACTCTTAAAGAATTCAGAATAATTTTTCGGTCCTTGGGTGTCGTAAGAGGTGACATAAGTTATAAAAGAGCTTTCAAAATGAGAATTGTTACCAAGTAAGATAACAATCTCTAAAGATTGCACGCTGCTACTGTATCTAAATATAGTAGCAGCGTGTATTGTGCTAGATGTCTGGTACTAACATCGCCAATTGTCGATTATGATTGCGAATCTATTTATGGTAGAGCTGCAGTGGACTTTTATAAGCCGCTTATTCAGAAGATTGTAAGAAATAGTGAGCTGTCTTGTCGTAGATAATGGTGATTTACTAATTACAACAGACGTATTAATCAATATATGCAGATATTTGATGATATCTACTTACAGAAAAATATACGCTGTTATTTTTTTATTTTTATTGATTTGTATTAAAAATGTCTTCACGCCATTCCTAGTACTGAGGTATTCAGACGTCCAAACAATTGAGTTCTTATGACTCACTTGTCGCCGAAGACATTTTTCGGAATAACGTGACAGATGGTGAGCCTGTCGCCGTTTTTATGTCCAAGCTATAAATATAAATTGTACATAAATTGTTAAATAAAACCATTGGTAAGCAGCCTAGCACCCGAGGAATGAAAAGGTCTCTTGATTCGAATTCCGATCACCCAACAACTCGGCTACCATATTTTACCCGAATGCAGAAAGGTTTCTGCATTCGGGTAAAATAAGTCAGGTGACAGGCTTACTGCTTATCATGTTGACCCAAATAAGCTACGGTGAAACTTGGGTCGAGATGAGTAAAATTGTATAAGTGGATGTGCGTTGCGACATTTTTAGAACCAAAATAAACAAAATTATTCTTCAAAAGTAAAGCATACACTCGTCGTGCTCCCCGCTGCCTGACAAATGAACCTTTGACATTTCCGTGTCGTATCGTAATTAAACAATTTCACCCCATTTGACTGCTGTTGTTGTAATAGTAGTAGTACTAACATAAAAATATCTTCACGTCATTCTCAACGCAGGGGTAGACAGAGGTGTAGACAATTAAGTTCTTTCGACCCACATTCCATTGTAGATATTTTTGGGATATCATGACAGGTGATGAACCTGTCTGCGTTTTTATGTACAAGTGAACGATGTAATTTGTAGTAATGTTTAAAAGAAAACAATTTCTGTGAGCCTGCCACTTGGGGATCAAACTCGGGTCTTTTGTTTCGAATCCCGATCACTGAACCACTCGCTATCGTAACTTTTAGTACTAATAGTAATAATAAATTAAATATTGACTATTCGACATTGCAACTAAACTTCTTTAGTAAATTCCCGACTGAGTAAACTTATTTCATATGTATTTGCATTGCAACAAAATTTTACTGAACTAAAAAAATGGGGAATTTTTTATTGAATAAAAGCATATAAGTTATCCCGAATGTTTGTTATTAAATAAGAGAGGAATAAAAACAATCAAGGTACACGGGAGGGATTTTTATTTAAAAATGAAAACAAAACCTCAATATTTTTTCAATACTGAGATAGTCAGAGTTCAAGGCAACTTAGTCCTTTCGCCCTACTTTTTTGGGACATGAGCTTATCGCCAACTTTCTGTCTAAACCAATGACATAATGGTTCAAGAATTTGTTAATGTCACATAATGATTTCGTAATTTAACTGATATTAATCCCTAGACATAGGTAATTTATTATCTAAACGTTTATTTATCCCTTTAGTTGGATTTTGAACAATTTCCAAGGAAATAGACCAGTCAGCCTACTAATGTCCAAAACCGATAAATCTCCCGATCGCCACCGCCTGCCTCTCCAGATAATGTATTTCTGTTCGGACGTTACATCTACTTTGGCAATTTGCGGGAACCTTTGTGCCCTCTAAGATACCTCGTCAGACGATTGTATTATTCGTTTTGTATGAGGAATCATATAGAGCTGTTAATGCGTTCAATTTAATTATAAAAGAAAACGAAAATAAAAATTAAATATAGGTTAAAAAATAATAATCACGCTTAAATGATGAATCGTACTAAAAATTGAAGTCGCTATAGCCGAGTGGTCCCAAGGTGGCAGGCTCGTAATAATGTTTTTTTTAAAAACTTATGTACGATTTATGTCTTCGGCTTGGACATTTTGACGGCGACGGGCTCACCACGTGTCACGTTATCCCAAAATATCTTCGATGGAAGGTAGGTCGTAACGACTTAAGTCTCTGTCTACCCCTGTATTATAAATGGCGTGAAGATAACTAAAAGTGAATAAAATTTTATAATATAGCCAAAAAAAGTAATCGACGAAGAATATTAGTATTTTTTGTTTATTATTTTCACAGTGATAAAAGTCGATATATCAGTTCCCGGAAATATTTGACCGGTACGATATGTCACAAAGAGAGCTGGCTGTGAGAAAATTGTTAATCCCGGCGATTCTAATCAGGATAATGAGAAAATCTTATTCGATTATTGTATTGTCATTAGATCTTGATAATCTACGCAGTTGAAATGAAAACTGACCTTATAAAGTACGTGAAAATGTAGTTCAAAGGACTCTGTTACAAACAAACATTAAAACAATACTAATAATACTACATACATATATAGCATAATATTTACATACCAACAAAATTATATAATAAGTCACGATAGCCAAGTTGTTAGGTGGTCGGAATTTCGAGTCGAGAGACCCGAGTTCGATCCCCAGGTGGCAGTACCAATGACTTTTCAAAAACTTATGTACGAATTTCATCGTTGGCTTGCACATAAAGACGGCAACGGGCTCACCACCAGTCACGTTGCCCCGAAAATATCTTCGGTGGAAGATGGGTCTAAGAGACTTAATTGTCTAGACTTGACCTCTGTCTACCCCTGTATTGGGAATTGCGTGAACATATTTATATTTTTTATAACAAAATTATTAAAAAAAAATGAATATCATCATATTATAAATTGTAAAATAAAATATTTAAAATAATTGTAACTCTATAAATATCCCTAAACAAACTTATCCTCGAAGGCACGTGATATATCCCCGTCTTCAGGAAGGGCTAAGGTCTGAGCCCATTTACAAATCACAAACACTGACCACCCGCCTCGTCCACCCTTCTACCCCTCGGACAATTATATACAACCCTTCGGTAGCACCTTTCCTTAGAGTAACATTTGAAATATGGTTGGATTTGAACACCCTTAAATTGTCTTGATTGTGGGTTATGAATGATTCGTTCAATACGAGTATAAAATAATTAGGGATGGTCATATCATGTTTTTATAGCACTGTAACAATTTTCTAAGCTGTAATAGTGCGACGGAAAGTACTCTTTTTTGGTTAATAAATAATTTTAAATATGTTACATATTTCAATAAGCATACCGGAAAATTTACTGCATATGTGTACATAATGATTTCTTGTAGTTACGCAAACGTAGTGTTTGCGTAACTACAAGAAATCATTATTAAACATCTCAAATAAAACGCTTTTCGGATTTTATCGCGTTTTTATTTATTTTTTAACTAACATTTTTTTTATTTTAAATGCGTTTTATTTAATTAGACTGCAATGCGTTGTATTTTAAAACAGAAAACATAATATATAAACTAATACACACAGTACATTCAGCTGGCGAGTTATGCCAAGGGATTCCATACGCTTCTAAGACATGTAAGAAGTAAACACAAGACAATAAACAGTATACAAAAATGAATATATGAGAATTACACAAGCAATTGAGTAATCATAATTCATTTCGTTCTTATAGGTTTTTCCAAAAACTCATGTACGATTTATATTGCTGTCTTGGACATAGAGAAGACAGGCTTATCACCCACGTTATCCCAAAAATTGTCTTCGATGGAAGGACTTAATTGTCTAGACTTCTCTATCCCAGTACTGGGAATGACGTGAAGGTATTTTTTGCGGTTATGGAAAAAAATACGAAAGATGACGTTACAGATGTTGATGTATTAATTTTCCTTCTTGATTAATATATTATTTAAAGAAAATAGGTCAACTTTCATAGAAAACTGTCCTTTCGTTAACGATCACATTTGAATAACTATCGCAAGTTAATTCTTCAGATAAAGACGGCCGTGTTGGCTGCGACCGTTTCCGTCGGAAGTCCAACTTGGACGGACATTCAAACTCGACCGGAAGTAGATGGAGTGGTTACGTATATTTCGAATTTAGGATTATCATTGTCCAACTAAAACGTTTGATGAATCACAAATGCATAGAAATATTAAATAGATGTTTCAAACTATTATTACACTTGAATGTCGATGTAACTGACATTAAATGAAAATTTCATAATGTTTGATCGATCAAGATTCAATTTGACCGGTGTATTTATTAAAAGTTATTTTTTAAGAAGAATATTCCTTAGATTTTGAATGAAATTGTATTACGTATATGTGTTGTTATGGCAGAAGAACATAGAAAGAGGGCGGCTTCTTCTTCCCATAGCTGTCGTAAGACTCGACTTAGAGAAATGGAAACTATGGAAAACTACTTAGTTTTTAGTACTTAGTAACTTATAAATGCAATGAGCTACAGAATATATACTTTTTAAGTACTATCGGGATTCGAACCCAAAGCTCACGGACGCAGACTACTAACTTTTAATTTTTTTTTTTTTTTTGGATTATAAAACCTGTTTCAATGCACATATAAAATATGTTAACCTGAGGCAAATATTACCTCCGTAAACTAACATCGGTCCAATTAAGATGTTTGTCTAATTAGCAAAGTCCACTTGACCGGGCCCTTCGAGGGATACACGGGGAGGTCCGCACTCCCTTTTCTTTAAAACATTCTTACATAATACAATATTTTAATTAATTATTAATAAAACCCTACTTTCAAAGTAAAATTATGTCATAAATTATTTACAGAGGGTTTTGGCCTTGAAGTAAGTTTTTTTATTCTCATGTTACCATCAGAACGAAACTTGTTAATTTTTTTGACAGATTCTAAGTATTTTTAGTCATAATTACGATGATTTTTGGAAAACAACCGTCTGAAATGACATCGTGGGCATTGAGTATTACCTCAAATTATCTGTAAACATAGAACATGTTTTCACGGAACCATTTCAATTATGATGAAAACTACAATCTTTCGAAATGTGCGAGTGACTAACTAGAGAAACTGCGGTGCGAGCAGTCAGACAATACGTTTCAGGTTTGAGCAAGCTGTTTGAATATTGCTCGGCATTACTGCTAATGTGAACTTTAGCAAAAAATACAGCGTTATGGTAAATTACAAAATCAATTAACATTACACCTTCATGTCCATGGACTTCGAAAGGCGGGCGTATTTTACCTTACTTCCTCATTGGTACCAGCCTACCACCTGGGGAACGAACGCGCGTCTACTGACTTGAATTCCGATCACCCAACCACTCGGCCATCGTGACTTAAAAGCTACTAAAGCTAAATTTGTCTTTGTTATTGCGGAAGGTTATGAATTTAAAGTAACTCTGTAGTCCAGATGAACAAACTCACAAGAATAACTTGATTCAATGTAGTCCTATCTTAATAATTGCGGTAAATCAATTAAAACAATATTTGTTACAGCTGACCAAGCATTATGGAAGGCTAAATATTATTAAAGGCCATTACAACAACACGGAGATTGGAGAGATACTTAGATTTCGGTATGAGTTGTATATTTAATTAGTCTTGCAATAAATAAAACCCTTTACTGTGATCTTTTATTCTTGTTATGTCTTTACGCATCATGCCTAATGGGGTAGCCAGAGAGAAGAAGTAAAGAATCCCTACATTATTCATTACTACGTACTTCTAGGTATACGATTCTGAAACAAAAAAAACAGTATTTAAATCACAAATGTTCAAAAACTACAAAAAATAAAAAAAAAACCTAAAACATTAAAATAATATTGAATTAAATAAAAACACACAAATTAATAATAAAAATACATTAGTGGCTTATTATAAGTTTCGGGTAGACACAACACTGATTTTCAACTTTTCTAATAGTTCGTGACTATTATAGCTGAGTGGTTGGATGATCGGAATCCAAGTCAAGAGACCCGAGTTCGATTCCTAAGCTCGTACCAATGGGTTTTTTCGATACTTATGTACGATTTATATCATTCTACCTAACCAAGCAGTAGAAGAAACCTTTTTCATATACGTTTGTTTCTCTATTGACCCGTCCGGGAATCGAATCTAGGAGCAATAGTAGGCCCGCTACTCGTCCACGGAGGTCGTAAGTTCTATAACGCGTTACAGCTATGTCTTTATAACGGGAAGGTTAGGACACGGTGTCGCCAGCTGTGAGGTCCTGGGTTCGATTCCCTATAGGATCAACATAGAAAATACTTTTGCTACATTTTGTCGGGTTTGGGTGTTTGTGGTACCTTAGTTTCTAATTCCAAGTTTCAATTCCAATCATACAGATGCTTAAGCTGCTTACTTTGGGATCTGAATAATGTTGATATTTGATGTTGGTAAAACACACTTTGAGCCCCGAAAAATTTTACAATTGTGTCACTGAATTTCATAGAAAATTAAGAACTATTGGAACAAGGATTCACCATTTCAATAGAATTCAAAATATGTCGCCGTATTTTTCATATCTTTACGCAATTTCTTGAACTCAAAGTATATTGCCGTATTTTTAATATCTTTACGCAATTTCCCACACTGGGGTAGGCAGAGGTCAAGACAATGAAGTCATTTCGACTCACTTTTCACCTAGCTTTTTAAGAATTACTTAACAGGTGGTGGGCTTTTCGCGGTCTTAGTCCCAAGCAAATGGTACATTATACAAATACATAATACATATAACACATGACAAATATTTAAATACATGTAGACATCCATGATTCAAGTATAAAGTTTCGTATTCATCATACCAATGTTTTTCTAGCCGGATTCGAATCGTAACCCTTAGCTTAAACGGGACAGACAGGGTTACTACTCTACTATCGGGTTGTTGTACGATTCAATTATTTTTTGATAAGGGGAGGGAAAAAAATACGTTAAGTTTAATTTCACGCAAGGGATTCTAAGTATTTATACTCTTTATACATACATATCGGCCTGTTAAAGTCCACTGCAGAACGTCGGCCTCTCCCATAGCGAGGATTTGCCATAATCGCCACGCTTTGCAAGCGGATTGGCGACCGTTGTACCAGACCACTCGCACCTCTGACGCTGCTGCCCATCTTCGGTCTTATATTCTTAGACATGGTTATCCCGCCATCTATCAGTTGCCATAACGATATCCGAAGCTGTTTCCCTTAGTCGTCTCTTACGACATCCACGGGAAGAAAGGGAGTAGCAATATTCTTACGCCGTTACCATACTGAAATAGATATTTTATTAATTACGTATTATACTTGTATTTTAGAAATCACAGAAATGTCAACATAGATAGATACTGAAAGTTATTAATTATTCTCTGAGAAGTTCATACATCTAGTTGCTTTCTTACCCTCAGTGGACAGGGGTCAAGATATGGTCGAATTAATATTCATACGGCGGGCCCAGGTGGACGTCACAATCTGAAAAGGGTGGACTTAGGGCTGGTCATTGCTTTGCGATAAATTGGCACACAATGAAAATATACGTTGAGATTTATGCCCAATTTGTAATTGTCTCTCAGATGGAGTTATATTTTAATATAACTACTTCTACGTATTGATAGATATATTATAACAAAAACCAATTGCTCTCATTCTAGTTAAAAAGCTGAATAAATATTCAAATGAAAGAATTATTTTTTTATTATTACCTTTCACTGCAGCTCTTTTCGGACATAGTGTCAGATGGTGAGACTATCACTGTCTCGATTTCGACGCCTATGTTAAAATATATTTTAACAGATATATATTTACAAAGATAAATATTTATATAAAAATCAATAATTCGAGTACAACCTTCATGTCCACCACACAAATGTTTATCCCTAGCAGAATTCAACCCCTTTCGACCCTGAACTTCGAAGGCAGGGTCACTACCAATTAGGCTATGGAGTCATCATATTGTTTCATTTTGTATATACTGTTTTGTATATACTGTCATTTTGTATATACTGTTTACTGAAATATAACCATTGCACATCTAGATGCAAATCTAGATTGTTTAAGGAGCCAAAAATATAATTTTTATTATATGTATATACTTACTAAAACAATACAGTTAAAAACTTAATACAAGTTTGTTACATAACATTACTAAAGCTTGTCTATTCTTTGACAGGGTGGCGACCCAAGAACGAAGTGGAGGTGGGACAGAATACGGGCCCTTGTCTTATCTGTGCCCACGCCTGAGGACTTGGCCTGATGGATTAACTTCATTGTTCCACCGTTGCCGAGTGACGTGGAATTTATAATTATTACACCACAGTTTATATGCTCGAGACTTAGCAAGGAAATGTTCACATTTTCCTATTTATTTTACAATTTCTCTGCTTCATACTAAATTAATAAAAGTTATTTCAAACATAGGAAAGGATTTCCTAAATATTTGTTTTATTTTTATAGATAAACATTCTAAATTTCATGCCAGAGGAAATTGAGTTTCTAATTTTTAAAAAGATCTTTGAACCAAGTGCTGGTGCAATAACGGGTTGATAGATATGCTACGTTATTGATATATCGTTACAAATATACAGGATTCACCTTCGTGGATGACTGGCGTACCGGTGAGGTCATGGTGTCGCCAGCTCTGAGGTTGCGGGTTCGATTCTCGGACAGGTCAATGTAGAATACCACTTTTCTGTATATTGTTTAGCGTCGAGGTGTTTGTAGTACCGTCGTTAATTCTGATTCCATAATACAAGTGCTTTACCTACTTATTTTGGGATTGGAGCAATGTATGTGATATTATCCCTATCAGTATAAATTTAATAGGAGAAAAATCTCTTTTTAGTGCCTGGGAAAATAATTCTAACCCAGATTGCGCGCAAATAATGTCTACAACACCCAGACGTGTATCAAGTTAATAAAGCTTATAAAGGTTTTAGTCGAACAAAAAAATTTGGCGTAGTTTATTATTTATTTCGGTATACATATTATTATTTAAGCAAAAAATGGGGCGGCCTTTTCTTTCAGTTTCTGGAACAAGTAAAATATATTGTGTCCTACTTAAACAAAATTGTATTTGATTAATTGCTTCCACTTTATAAAAGTGTAACAATATTTTTATATAATTTGAATGTTCAGAGAATTACAAAGACGCCTCTATGCGTAGATAAGGCAACTATCAAATAATTCCTCATCAACGCACAAGCTAACAAAACTCAATAGTTTCAATATTTGCCCCAGTTCGCTGACCACCTACCTGAAGTATCCAGTCTTGAAAGGGTGGACCCTTATCAAAGCAAACTAAATTAACTGCTTGAAACATCTTGACCAAGTTATTGTTCGAACGTCGTTTGGGGTCGCTGGGGCGTTTCAAATCCTAAAAACAAACGTTCGCAATTTCGGGCCGGACGTATGCAAATAATACTTGTTAACTAATTATCTAATGCTTTCGGTAAAGATCGGAAAATTTCGGACTTCTTCGATTTTTTCACTATAGTTTTATTGGTTGATAGAGACAACGATAATAAGTTGTGTGGTGTACTTATTTTCTTTTTACGTTTGTTTTGTCGAAGACAGAGCTGTTTAAATGCAAATTCATAAATTTTGAACCTTGTTAACAGGTGCAACTACCCTGCTTACAAGGTTCCCGGATCATATACTGTAAAAGATTAACAGATTCAGAGAAAAGATATCCCACTACATGCCAAATAATATTTATAAAACATCTCATAAGCACAATATAGATTGTAATTTTAATATAAATCAATATAGTTCGAGCTCATGAGAGAAAGAAACATCGTGAGAAAACCTGCATGATAGTGAAATGATTAACAAAAAGTTTATTTTAAGGACATGTGATTTGACAAGAAAGTCTAAGCACTAACATTTACTTAAACGGGTGGAAATTAGGGGCAAATTCCACACGACAACCATAAATATAAATAATTATTAATAGGACATAAATATAAATAATTATAAGTCACAAACAAACAACACACCGTCTTAAAACAGTGCCTCAAGATAACGCAAAATCATTGTATACATTTAAAGAGTGTAATTTCCTACGAGAAGCACAAAGTCATCGTTCAACCACATATGTCACTCGAAACGCGCCCTTAAGAGGTTTGAAATAGGGCTAGGGTATTCCGAATATTTGTGGCAACACATAGGGTTAAAAATATGTCAAGCTTTTAAAGTATACCAACTTCGTCTGCGCGTAAAGTTCGATTTTAGTGAGTCTCTATAAAGCGAAATGAGTAAACTATGGTAAATTTTAAGTCATTTGGGAGTATAATATTAGAGATCTCATGACGAGTGATATTTACGCAAATAATATTTTTCTTGCTAGCAAATAGAGAAAATAAGATTTGACGACCGCTTAGTCGACACTTGGGGTAGTCTGACTGACATTTTTTCGTCCCTTCAATCCGTATTTTCTAGTCAATTTAAATTGTTTTGAAAATTTACAAAAAAACTCGTCATTTTTTTCGAGCCGGGAGTCAAACTGGCATCGCCAGATCCATGTCGTATCAAATTTTTCAATATGTCATATTTTTGTAAACATTTTTCTTCTTTACATTCTACCATGAGCCTACTGTTGAAAATAGACCTTTCATAAAATTTTCCAAAAGGAACGGTCCTCAGTCACCTGCACCCATCGACTTACCGCAACATTTCGCAAGTCACTTGTCACTCCATCTCGGGCGTTTGCTTTAAAGTGGTTGCTAATCGAGACCCTTTTTTCCTCAACTATTACGTATTTAAAAATAAAAAAAAAGTATTGACTTATACCAAAAATCTTTAGAGTAAATCACTGGCCAGTTCTCGAGTAAAATTCGAATATTAATATAATGTAATAAATTGAGAAGTGGTAAAATTTTAAATTAATTATGTGACAACTTCTACTCTGACTGCTTGATAACAAACAGTTCAATATGTTAATCGGAATTGTTGCCCGGTGCTCTGTATAATAGCGAGTCGTGTGTTCTTGAAGAAAGGGTAGGGTGTGCTGCGGCATAAATGATCACCGGGCAACCTTGACGAAGACAAATGATGTCCGATGTCGAACTGAAACAGCGATAACGTAGGCTTCTTGAATTAGCTGCGTTTTACTCGACGACTACCGTGTTCTCAGTGTTCGTGTAACACTGTGGTTATGATAAGGAAACTCCAAAAATAAAAAACGTTTCCACGTGGTTCAAGTTGAAAGTTTCCAGTGGTGAGGCTCGTCAACAACACGGTAAGTGGTATGAAAATACGGTTAGTATATCTCTATTGAAAAATTGTAATATGTATTAAAGTGAATTGTTTTTTTTTTTTTTTTAATTTTGATTTCATTTGTTTGCGAAGCTCGTCCACAACCACAGTATCTCTATTGGAATATTATAATATTTATAAAAAAATGGTCCTTTTTGTAACCACCACATGTCACGTTGTCCCGAAAATATCTTCGATTAAAGGTGGGTCAAAGGGACTTGATTGTCTAGAATTGACCTCTGTCTACCCCTGTATTTGGAATTGCGTGAGGATATTCATTAATATTTATATTTCTTATTCAGATATCATTTGTTTATGGTTGCAAGACTCGAAAAGTGATTCATGCATTGACTTGAAATTTTTATATAACGTTAAAATCTATTTACTTTTGGTCCAAGTAGCTATATAAGTGGACTTTATTCCAGAGGCATTCTCTACCAGTAAACTTTAGGTAATGCAGCGGTGAAATGTAAATATGCATATTTTAAAGTAAAAAAATATATATGCATGTAAATATAAACATATATTCTCACACTCAAATAAAAAAGTATCTTCACGCCATTTCATACAGGGGTTACAGAGACTTACAGGTTACTAGACATTTACGTCGTTTAGCCTCATCTTACACCGAGGACATTTTGAGACAACGTGACAGGTAGTGAGCCTGTCGTTTTTATGTCCAAACCTACGATATAAATTGTACGTTTTTGAAAAAACCCATTAGGGTTCGGGAGCCTAGTTCGATCCCCAAGGCTCGTAGCCTTGGGGATCGAACTAGGTTCTCTGGAGTCGAATTCCGATTACCCAACGACTCGGCTATCGTGACTACGGCTCACGTAAATGCCTGTGTAAAATGTTTTTGTACTAACTTATATTTTCACAGAAGTATAAATTCCAATCAACTGTTCCGGACGAGATTCGAATCCGCGATCTTTGACATAACGTGGTAACGCTCTAAACTCCGAGCCACCGTGTCCTACTGTTTCCTTGTGTTCCTGTCACCGTGTTATTCTGTTTCTTCATTTACACCTATTTTGGCGTTGTCGATATCTACCAGGAATTATTTCGAATTCCAGCTCAATATCCGTAACTTTACAGCTACGGAACATCAATACGATAACGCCTTCTACACCTTTATCGTACAATTTTTATTGAATTTTTAACACATATATGTTATGCTGAACTTTGTGTTATTAAATTAAAGAAAAATTTGACAATCAACAGACACGGGTGGGATCCGAACCCGCATCCCCGCCATATTTGAAGTTTATAAAATTTTAAACAGTTTGTAATAATTTTCATTAAAATTAAATTTAAGTATTGTACTGAAGTGAGAAAATAAAGGAGATTCACCTGTCAAGCCAGTTAACCTTCATCTTAATATATTTTCTATAATGTACGTGTATCTGATTACATTCTATTCCTTCTCATAAGTCCCGGGGCAAACGAGAAGACCGCAGCAATTGTCCGAAAATTAGCTTTGACCGCATATAAATACATTAAGATAATCCAGTTTATTTATTAAGTTACTAGCTGAAACTGTGTTCTTCGTAGCGCCTTAAAAATAATAAATTATTACTTATTAGCTAAATTTTATTCAATTTAAATTTATGAATTTTAAAAAATGTAAACCATGCTGGCCTTTTTGTTATTAAATTAATAAAAAAGTTAAATAATGACTGTATGCGAACTTTTTTAGAAATGTTTACGACATGGTGTGGAGATATATCAAACAAATTATCGAAAAAACGATTAAGCCGTTATTAAATTGTAAATGGTGTTACTAACCCGAATTAGTTTTATATGGGCAATTCGCAGACTGAAATGCCATATCGCTTGTAAAACTATGTAAAAAAAACCTCGATGTGTAAGAGAGTATAATGTGACATTTATTGAATATTTTTCTTTTGTTATTAAAAAATCACTTTTTAAAGTTATTTTACTTTTGCGCATGTTAATTAAATTAATTTAATCGATAACCAATTAAGTAATAATAAAAAATATAATATTTATATTTAGAATTTATATTTCTTTACGCCAAGAGTTTTCAATTCCATGAATTTTAATTAATGTAAATGTGAGGTTCATGTACATTCATTTACGCTATTTCTGAACAATTACATTGCTTAAAATTTATAGTATATGTTATAGGAAATAAAACGTTACCGCTTGTACTTTATGCTTCAACATTAAGTTCGTAATATGGGTACAAAGGAGCGGGCGGTAACACAAAAGCAGTAAGGACTATACGACGTTTGTACAAGGATAAGACGAGGAGCAATGTTTTCTAATTTGAAATGGGTAAGTCGAGTGTCCAGTAGTTCTCTTCTCGTAAATCTCTCCACTCTCACCATGTTTTGTCTCTGAATACTGAATCACAGTGTGGTATTGAAGTTATTCAAACGATGACGACCTCCGCAGACGAGCGGCGTGCACATCGGTTTTCAAGCTTCCAACTCTGAGGTCCCGGGTTCGATTCCCTGGTGGGGCAATTTAGAAAACTACTTTTTATACATTGTCATGTTCGTCATTTCTGATTTCAAAACACAAGTGACTTTAGCTACTTACTTTGGGATCAAAACGCGTGTATGAGGTGTTATCCCTATTTACGTATTAATTATTTATTTGCATTTGTAGTGATACCTTGAATATTAAAAAATCTAACATAAAATCAACAAGAATATTTGTTTCACAAAAATAATGCCACGATTGTCAAATCAATGGAAGTATTACATCATTTTATTTACCAATAAATGGTGTCTCCATTTATTGGTAAATAAAAAGATATAAGCTCTAAAAAAATATTCAGAGGCTTTTAATTTTTGTACTGCTATTTGAAAGAAAAATAAAATAATAATATGGTGATATAATTTTTATTTATTATAATAAGTCACAATTCTACATTAAACCGTATCTACGTATAATAAGGCCATGTTCCTTAAATCTTAGCACCCGCACCTCAGGGTATCGTGTCTGAAGACGCCAAGAGAACTGTGAAACAGAACATTGTAACTGTAAATTATTTTGAACATAAAATATTCATTATTTTACACAATAATATTTAAACTACGAATATAAAATATAACCATTATTAAGAGGTTTGAGTAAAAAGGACTCAACAGTCCTCGTGATGGTAAGTAGCTAAAAAGTAAAGTAGTAGATAACTACAAACCACTTCAAGTAAGAAGGCTACATATGCTTTGTCCCACTAGTGTGTCCACTATATCTAAATCCAGAACTAAGATGGAATGCTTCACAACACGAACTTACACTGATTGTCTATACATTTTAAAGCTTAATATTCTTAATCTTACATATCACGCTTTAAATCAATCATTACACCCAAAATTTTATGCGTCAATGTTTTTATTTTTTGAATAAAAAACACATGTTTACATAAACCTGTTAAAAATTTATTATAAATTATACTATGAGAATTTGGGTACCTATGTGAATTTCAAAGTTTTTCCTTTAGATATTTTCTTGAGCGATGTTGTAGCAATAAGTCATTGCTTATAGTTACTTAAACAAAAAATGATTCTGCGATTTTAAAATAGATTTCTCTTTTATTAAATTAAAGATGTTGTAGTTTTCGTAATAAATGATGATTTTTGTGAAGATTAAGTAAGTAAGATGTAAGTAAAAGGTGAAAATAATTTAAATAAATTATTAATTTTCAAGTAGAACCCGTTTTCTCTACACCTTTTGGCGTAACCCTTTCCTCGCTGACCATCCCCCTAGGTCAAGGGGTGTTACAGGAGGGTGGGTGGTCAAGAAGTTACCAGCTCATCCCGAGTTCCAATACATTTCATATTCCGTTGACAGAGGCACAATAATAACGCGGTCCTGACGGTGTAAAAGCAAGACATAGTTGACGCACACCGATAATGTTATGCACTGGAAGTGATTTATGAAACAAATGAAATATTTCGTTTTAATTTTTTTTACTTTAATGATTCGTTTGAAAAAGTATTAATTTTTTTTAGGTTTATGGACGTGGAAATGGCAGCCAGCATTCTTGGTACCATACCATGACGAGTAGGGACCTGCGAATATTATAGTTTTTAGTTGATAAGTATTGTAAATATTAACATAATTTTGTTCAGAATTGGAGGGCGGGGGGGGGGGGGGAGGGCTCCGGTTACCTGCACTCACCAGACGAAACGCAGAAGTTTGTTAGGCTTCTACTTCACGCCGGTATTCTGTGAGGTCGTGGTACTTCCCCGGTCGAGCCAGCCCATTAATGCAACAACAAAAGCTGATGCGTGGCTCTACCACTGTTATATCCTCACGGATTCTAAGCACGTACATTACGAGACCTCGTATTCTTGTCAACCTACATTTTACTGGAGGTTTAAACGTGACAGGTAGTGAGCTTGTCGCAGTGTTAGTGACCAAGCTAATCATACAAATAGTACGTTTCCCTGGGTATCAAACCCGTGTCTTCGGATTAAGATCACCCAACGATTCGACTACATGGGCTGTAATTAATGTGGGTGGTATATAAATTATTGGGTCTGAATTATTTCCGGGGGCAATAACATTTTATTAATTTTATTAAAAGAAATAGTTATAGGTATTGTTATCTACTTTTACAAAAAGGTTTTGAAAGAAATATTTTAAATAACTATTTCATTTGTTTGTCACTTCCAGTATCACAAGATCTACTCTTGACCAATAGTTGGAAATAGTTGAATTTGAAGACGTTTGGAATTTACGAGTGGTTTTGACCCTATGGGCGTTCGAACGATAGAATATTCCAAAGTTGTATAATGATTGCTAAGCAACGAATACTTCTAGTAACTCCTACAACCCCGTTAATATTGCATATTAATGATACTTGGGAAAGTCTAAAGTATGTTGTGGTTTGGTTTTAGGTCATTACCTTAACTATCGACTATGTATATAAAATATTAACATAGTTATAGCCTAAGTTTGTATCTTAGTGGTTTAGGGGGCTTATTTGAACACTTTTTTTACAAATACTCTCCGAGATAATATTGTTTCGGCTGGATTGACAGATTGCTACTATACTGTTTTTTCGTTGTTGGGTAGCTTATAAAGCTTTTATATAAATTTTAATAGAAATCCACTTCAAATATTTTCCAGACGTCTTTTTCTATAATATATTTAGGCACGATTTTAAAGAAAATAATTTCTTAGAAAACGGAGCACGTAAAACGACTGATACTCGTAGTATTAAGTGTTCGATAAAAGCTAACTACCCTCTCTACATTTTTATTTATTAAACCTCTAATTAAATTGAGAGCCCGGTAGCATATATGATGGTGACTGCCTTCATCGCTGTAAGTAGAATCCTGTTAGGGAAAAATACTAGTATGGCGAATATGAATAATACTTGAGTATATCAGTGTCGAAATAATCTACCGCATCTTTTCATCATGACCGCGTGGGTTAGCCCTATGCCTTAGGCCTGTAATCGTCACGCTTTGCAAGCAGATTGGCAATCGCAGTACTAGATGCATATTAAATTTTAGATGCCGTCTCCATTCTACTGTAAATTGGTCTGTTATTTATTAAGATGGTTATCCTTCCACCTGTCGGTAGTTTATTACATTATTTTACATTATTATACAGACATTACATTATTATTTATTACATATATTTATTACATTATTATACAGACGCCTTATCGACGCCCAAGGTCGTGTTTCATACTTTATCATGTACTGTTTTTTGATTCTCTTTTCCATGATTTACATTGTCGAATGTAATGAAACCATTGATCATTTGACCTGAGCATGAACCATGTCTGAAAGAAACACTGCTAACGGGCGAGAAAAATAATGGTCAAAGGGCTGTTGCGCTCACAGGCTGTAGTGATCCCGGTTTACGGTGACAGTAATTTGTTTAAGGTTCAATCCTATTTATTTCACTATAATTAAGTTCTGGTCAACTTGGTCTTATTAAAGACTTACACATTAGTAAATATAAGGTTGATTTTTTGGGGGTTGCTCGTATTCAAGCGATTTGGTTATTGTAATGCTTTTCCTCTATAAATGATTTACCTAGTTCTTCAGCATTTTGTACATTTGAATGATATATTAAATTTTTTTATCAAAATAAGTATGTTTCTACTGAATGTAATAATCAATCCATAGTTCATTTTATATTCATCCCCAGCTTTCTTGTTTCTACAATCTCACCAAACTTAAAGAACTATACCGCAAGTTAGCAATAACTTTGAAACTGAATTTGGCAAATTGAATTCATACGTAGGTACGTTGAATCCATTGTCCGTGGATCTTGTAGGAGCGGTCAGTTCGCCAGACGCCTCGCCTTACGTAATTGACTTACAAGTATGTGATGAATTTTGATTTGAATTTGCATTCATCTGAAGCAAGTTGGAAACAGTCTGGACAGAACTTGCGTATCATTGGTTAAATCTAGAATTAACATCTTTTTGAATGTACCATAATAATTTTGACAATTCTTTAGGTTGAAGTCTATTGTTGCATGACCAATTTACACGATTATCTACTTAACAGCCTGTAAAAGTTTACTGCAGAACTAAGATCTCTCTTGTAAGGCGGATTTGTCAAAATCGCAATGCTTGGAACGGGCTTATTGGCGGTTCGGTGAAATTTCGGTCGAAAGGGCTCTGTTTTATAGACCTATGTACCTCAGCATTGGAAAAGACTTGAAGTTCGTTCAATTAACCTTATCCGTTGTAATGGATCGATATAATAATGATAACACTACTACACACATGCTAACTTTTTTTACTTCATAAAATATTTTGTATCTATTGCGATTAGACCATGAAGCAATGTATTTCTTTTTATCTTTCTAATTTCATAAACATAGGATTTTTATTAGCACTGCAGACACGAAAATCACAATAAATGTACAAAGTATGTAAATATTCGACTAATGAGGCTAAAGCTCATAATTCATAACTATGTTGTTCTAATCATAGATATCGAAGACATATTTAACAGCCCGGAACAACCAGAGATAATCATTGTTCGGCAAGCGATATCGTCTGTACAACTCTCTAAAAGCATTCGCTCCCATTTGAATACCATCGCAACTGTCTTTAACTCTCCGAATATGCACAGATAGATTTATTAATAACCAGTATAGGGGTGTTGGACGCCTTTAGGGACGGGTATGAGGGGGACTAAAGTTGGCAAACGTAAGCTTTGCGCCGGACAGGACTGGTCATAACTAAGATATTTTGACGGTCAAGCAATTTCTTGGCCCTGTTGGCGTATTTAGGTGGTATGACAGAGGGTGTTCGAAGTTGTTGTTTAGACGGATTAGACGTTTCGAGGTGAAATTAATCCTGTGATAACAATCTTAACTTTCTTGATGATAACATTTTTTTATTCCTACTACTTAAAAGTCATATAAGTGGCCATAACTAAATATAATAAAATTACATTTCTTCTTATTAAATTAAAGTGATTTTTTTTTATTTTAACTGACACAGACGGGATTCGAACCCGCGATCTTTACCAAACAGTAGCAATGCACTTACCTCTGAGCCACCGTGTCTTACATGCGTCATTTTAAAAAAATAAAAATTTTTTTTTTTATTTAATAACAAAAAACTTCAGCATAACTTATATGCCAAAAATCAATAAAAAATTCCGCATTATTTTCCTTCTATAAATACACTAGTTACTGATATGGTCGAAGGAGGTGCCGATTTTAATCACACCAGTAAGTAGTTCATATTCGAATATCTCATTTAAATTTATAGGCAACAGGTTTAAGAATGTGTTCTTTTGTGAAAGCGTTTAAATTTGTTAACTAATATTTATCCTTTATATTACCAAGACTTTCATCAATTGTTTTCCAAATTGGTAGTCGGAAAATACCAGTTTTGTGCGTATATATGTAATAATAATACATAATTGTACGATTACTTCAAATTTCATTATCAAAAATAAGAAAAATAATCAACTTTAAAGTTCAAGCCACCTGTATAGCTTGATGAGCCACCAAAGAGCGTTGAATACGATTCCAGCGTATAAACCTTTGTGTATGAGATAATATTAAATTCCTACAACTGAAATATACGGGTTACGCCACCAGTTATAATATTGCAATGTGAGGCGTTTAAATTTTATTACGAATTAGAATTTACCTGAAATATTAATATAATTTCTCATAACCTTTACTGCATTGTAACAATTCTTGAATACCATTTGTACATTATTACATTAGTTTAACTACAAGATTCTTTCTTTTCAAAATAATACTGGCAATGCCAAGTAACTAGTTCAACCACTCCAACATAGCTGCAATGCTTGTATTTAGTTGGTTTACGACAGAAGTCGAATGGCGAGTCCGAACCTGCTACGTTATGTTTAGTAGTCTGCAATCTAAACCATCAGACTATTGCCACTTAAATTAATTAGTCAATAGTCAAAGAGAAATGCATAAAACTATAAATTAATTGTTTATTACCCGGAAGCTAATTAAAAATCACTTCAAACTTTGTAAGCATAATATAAAATGTCGCTGCTTATTACATGATATTAGACTTCATAGGGTTCTACATAATTGCAAGCAACATAACGATTGTAGTATCGGACGAGACTTAGATTTGTCTGTCAACCGTAAAATTTTCGTGGTAATTGGACGATTGGTGGACACCTACGAACAGATGGAAGAAAAGCAAATGTGAGGGACTAAAACATTTCACAATTCCTCCACCCAAGTGGATTCAACATTTCTGAGAACCTTTATATTAAATATATTTAAATTATGTTTATGAGTCAAAGATATATTAAAATTCTTCACCCCATTCCCAATAAACGGATAGACAGAGGTCTAGACAATTAAGTCGTTTCGCCCCACCTTCCGCCGAAGATAGTTTCGGGATAACGTTATTGGTGCTGAACCCGTCGCCGTCTGTATGTCCAAGCCAACGATGAAATTCGTACATAAGTTTTTGAAAAACTCATTGGTAATTCGTACGTAAGTGCATGCAATTTTATTGAATTTTAAAGCATATTCATGCTAAACTTTTATGTTATTAAATTTTTCTCTTTAATTTAATAACCGTACATAAGTTTTTGAAAAAACCATTGGTACGTGCCTGTCACCTTGGTATCGAATTCGGGTCTCTTAAATCGAATTCTGACCACCCGACAACTAAACAATATAACTCTATTAAAAATGTTTATGTTAATTACTATGTTTATTGCATTATTTTTTTTTATATAGGCCTAAAAGAAAACTTGTAATAAACATGACATGAAATCTTTAGCACGTTACAGTAAAAAGTATTGTTCACTTTTCATGAAGTGTTTACACTTAATATGAAAACATACAACAAGAGTAAAATAGTTAATAGAGCACTGTTTATCCTATTTTGAGCCTAACTAACCTGCCGGAGAGAGAATGATCGAAGGCAACTTAACATTAAATTAAGTAATTTGTACACTTAACTACAGTTTGGAGATTCTTACTTACACCGTTTAAGTAGTTTGTAGAGTTTATAAACGGTTAGATATGTCTTTATTGTCTTTGTAGTAAATAATTCATATTTAATTTTGTATCATCCGTCTTGAATTTGATCATTTATATTAAAATATTATTATAATTTATTTCAATTATTTATAACCATCGAAGGTCACAAAGACTGATTTTGGGCCACGGGAAATATCAACTGTTTTCTTTATTTATTTGACGGCTTGTATTATTTTAGTCTTACCTGACCAGCCTTAATAGATTATGTAAGATACAGAGCATATTCATTAAGGGTTTTTTAATAGTTGCTTTATCTGTCTCATACCAATAGCAATCAATTGTCAAATTCTTTTTTAGGTTAGTAATAAACCTCTAATACCAAAGATTAAATAGGTAATTACTAAACCTATGGTAATAAAGGCAAATAATTGGTTTTGTATAATTTTATAAACGTAAGCTACTATGTATGTCCCTTTGTCTATCAGTTGCGATCTTGAGGAGATAATGTATTTATCATACAGATGAACATTGGATATATTTTTATAATAAAATACTATATCATTATTATACATTCCTGAAAATGTTTCGAGGATATGACGTGAATACAGTCGAAAAAGGAAATCTTTATTTGATACGAAATACTATAAAACAAAATATAAACTAAAACACAAAAAAAAATGCGATGAAAAAAACTTTGCTTTATCGCACTTAATAGGCAATAAAAGGTGTACAAAACAACGAATAAACCTAAAAATAAAAATGTTTAAAAAATTTACGCGTTACAATTCTATTACATTACAAGTCTTCCTAAATAGTCAATTTCGGTAAGACGAACGCCAGCTCGCGGTCTCAAAAGGGGCCTCGAACTAACGACTTTCGTCCCCCCCAGGTGCCAATCGCTCATTAAGAGAGATCTATTTCCCGCAAGACTTAGGCCTATCTATGATAGTACAGACAATGAATTGAGTGTTTTGTAGCTGTCATTAATATCTAAATTTTCAAATAGGTGCTAGTACTACTTTTTAATTATCAAAATGAATAAATTTATTTTGAACTATAAATAAAAATATATAAATAAATTAGACAAAGGTCTAGTCTAGACAATTAGCTGCTAGCCAAGTGCATAGTTAAGAGGATTGAGCACTTATATCCTACTTAAAAAAAATTAAGTCATTCCCAATACTGAGGTAGACAGAGGTCTAGACAATTAAGTCGTTTCGGCGCACCTCCCACCGAAGATATTTTCGGGACAACGTGATAGGTGCTGAGGCCGTCGCCGTCTTTACGTACAAGCCAACGATGTAATTCGTACATAAGTTTATGAAAAACCCATTGGTACGAGCCTACCAACTGGGGATCGAACTCGGAATTTCGAGTCAATAGGCCCGATATTGACTCGAAATACCAACCATCAAAACCACTCGGCTATCGTGACTTTTTAAACAAATATTTAAATGACAATAATATCGTATTAAAGGTAAACTACGGCATCCTTTAATATATTTTGATGGTGAACACATATAAAAGCGAAGCTACTTAATATTACGAGAAGCACTATCCAAATATTTCTAATACTAATATAATTTTTTACACATTCCGGTCATCAAGCTTAAGAGTTTTTTACTCAAAAGGTTTTCAAAAAACAGATATTAATGTCATTCCCAATTCTGTTGTAGGCAAATAAGATCTTTCCATCCATTTTTGGCCGACAATGGGACAGGTGATGCAGTGGCCGTCTTACATTCAAGCCAATGATATAAGTCGTAGAAAAATTTACATTTGTACGAGGCTACCTACCTGGAAATCGAACTCGATTTCCGATCACCCATACACTCGTGACTCGTGTTTTCTAAACTCTTTACTTATCCGTAAAGTATAAAATGGAAATAAACTAAGCATCCAGTCCGTATAAGTGCGGTCGGATGCTAAATTGCATCCGCGGGTGAGCTCAGCCGGATAATTTATTTATTGTTGTTCTAATTCACGCAAAATCGTGGCGTTCCGAGTCGTTACCGCTACACAAGCTGCCTCTATACAGCATTTGATTTCATATTGTACTTTTAATCAGTAAGTATTGTTTTATTATCTTTTCTTCTTTATTGGCCTGGTACTTTATCACTTCTGAACAAAGGCTTTTTCTAGTGATAATTTAACAATGTTATATGTTCATACTTGCAAAAGATTGTCTGTGATGTCTTTAAACTTCTGTATAAAAGTTTATTTTTTCAGCAATGTTTAATCTAGGATCTCTAATTCATGGGATCTTTAAGTCACTTTATTCACAATTATATGTTCGATTACAAAATTACATTAGATTTTTATATAATTTTTATAATTGTTTCTCATTTATCAAGCATACCGAAGTTCTACTATTGTTCACGCATCGCGGGAACTGATACACGCCGCTTTGGATAGCTTTCTTGTGTACCATTACCATTATAATTTATCTCAATCATTTATTAAAGTATGTACCATTCCTGCTTAATCAAAAATGTTATATTCGAAAGTATTATTTCCACGCACTCTCACTGACTGGGGGAGAGAATAGATCGTCAAGTGTCACTATCCTTACATACCTTTTTCCCTTGTTACAAGTTCATCATTTTCTTCATAGACTCACGTCTAGGTATCCGAGTACTATAGACCCACACCTATTTGAGCAATATAGAACAATGCAAGAGTTGATATGTTTAATGTCACTGAGATTTTTAAAACATGATATTTACAAATAAGATAATCCACCAGATGGTGAGTACGCTAACACTAATTTTCATTGACCAAATCACCTTCGGAACATTTTTTTTAATTTGAAAAATGGGTCAACTCTTGACCTCCATTGAACATGACGGCATAGATGCGGCCTGTGATGGCGCGAGTTTTCTCATGAGATGTCTGTGTATTAGCACTTTGAAAAGGAATACATTAATAAAAAATATAATAATACATTAATCTTGTATTTAATTACAATTGATAATTTAATTCTAATTAATTTATTATACATATTATATAGGTTTATAAACTCCTCTTCCATATAAACTTTACGTATAAAATCTCACACTCATAAGTACCCGAAATTTGCCAAGAAAAGGGATACAAAATGTTCTCTTCATTTATTAAAATACAGATGATCAGTTTATTTTTCTTATATTACACACTATCCACGATGTTTCATCCACCTGCAACAGCTTTAAATATAACATTTTAAGCACAATCAGCGGTCCTTTTCCAGATATTAAAACATAAGATCATCATCATCGTCATAAATATCTGTAAGAGTCCCCTGCTGGACATAGGTCTCTGCAGTACAGGATGGTTTCCCATAATCGCCTCGCCTAGCAAGCGGATGGGCGATCGTAGTACTAGATTATTCGACGACGCTGTGCCTTATACGCTGCCTGTCACCGCAATGCTCAATTTTGGTCTAGTATCTTTATCGATAGTCCATTTTTAAGATATCTTATTTTCAAGATGTCACAGGATTCTGAATTTTTTTTATTGTCTTAACTGACCAAAGATGATATAATAGTCATAATTACAGAGTTTTTGATGAGATGACATAGATACATTTATGGCATATATAATATAAATAGATACATGTATATAAGTAAGTGGCCCTTTGGCCCTTTCTTCTTTTCTTCATATATTCGTCGTAACTATACGACAACATAAGATAGAAAATAATTAACTGTTAAGTATAAAGTAGTCAACTAAACATTATTTATAGTTATACTAGAGTAAATCATTAGCTGAGTTATATAGATATGCAATTAACTAATATACATCATACGACAATTCAGCACGTCTCACTAAAGTAAACGTTATACTGTTATTTTCATCTTTTACCGTTTTATCAGAAGATTTATCAGAGCTTAAGGCGTTGTCTTATACGACGCCATTCCATTTATTATCGATATTGCCCTTCTCTACTGTAGGAATACCTCTTGAAATTCCCAGCAATGCGGCGTACGTCGTGTAAATGAAAGACTGTTTCTTGAGCATTGCTCTAAATCACGAGTGGCCACACAGTATCAAGATCGCTCGGTCGTCGGTCGGGATGTGCAATTCTGTCCCTATTCTGATCAAGTCCCTGATTGTAATTGCTATTGTGAAGCTGAGAGAGAATGTCAGACTCTGTGTGTCTTGAACAAATGCATTTTTGATTATTAGATATATTTAATAGCGGCAGCGACTTTAACGAATGATAGTTCATGGTCGGCGAACAAATGTTGATTATTCTTATATATATATATTCTATTGTATTTGCTTCATAAGTTTCATTGGCTAAGATGTGACTTTTTTTTTTCAAGCTAATTCGCAAGTTCATTTCCCCATAGGGATTATATGATATACATACATAACGGCCTGTGATACCAGCAACGTACAGGAATTTTCTGTAAGAAGGTTTTGAGAGAGGTAACCAGATCACTGAAATTACCATAAATCTTGGACCTAAGACGCTGCTGCTCGTCACCGGTCTGCTTACATTTCATTTTAAAGACTTCATCCATAACAACCTTTTACGACACCCACCAGAAGGAAGGGGTTGGCATATCGTGTAAAATCAAAGCGAGTAAAATAAAATTTAAACTGTGGCATAATTTCGTAAAGAGGTTTCTGTAACGGATAAAAAAAAATAGGTGAAAGCATCTCTGTAGGTAATCTCTTTTTTGGTTTAAAAAGAATGGTAAATTAAAAAATAAGACATCGTACCACTGTCCCCATATTATTAAAAATATTAAAAATATTTATAAGGTCTCAATTTATTTATCCAGGATGTTATTTAAATAATTATCATGCCAATATATTTATAATCATATAATATCATATCATATAATATTAATAATTATCATGCAAATAATTTATATAATATAGTCACGATAGCCGAGTTGTTGGGTGGTCGGAATTTCGAGTCGAGAGACCCGAGTTCGATCCCCAGGTGGCAGTACCAATGAGTTTTTCAAAAACTTATGTACGAATTTCATCGTTGGCTTGGACATAAAGGCGGCGACGGGCTCACCACCTGTCACGTTGTCCCGAAAATATCTTCGGTGGAAGGTGGGTCAAAGGGACTTAATTGTCTAGACTTGACCTCTGTCTACCCCTGTATTGGGAATTGCGTGAAGATATTTATATTTATTTATTTATTATTTTATCATGCCAATAATTATGATCGACGTCAAAAATTATGTCCCCAACAAGTATTATCAGATATCCAAATCAACAATATCAAATACACACAAGAAAGACCAAGCATGTAATCACACTCCGACCTGTAACCTCCTATACAACCTTAGATCATCTTACATCGAGCTGGAATGTAAACATCAAACCATCTCCTAAGGCGCCATCTATAATTTTGCAACAATACTTACACCACAACCATTCTAAATTGATCCATAAAATGACTCCAATTACCTCAACGAGACCTACTTCGAATGATCACAGGGAGAGGGAAGGAGTTCATCCTTGTCTGGTTTATTGGAACACGCTCGATCGATTCGAGATAGATCCGTGGATATTGCATATTTATCAACCTTTGACACGAGTAACGACTTGGGAGTAACATCTTCATGGAGAAAAGGATGGTAGAAAACAAACATACTTAAGTTAATTCAAGTATCATTGTATGGATATGACTGTAGATATATTTATACGGAAAGAGAAAACTTTATACCTGCCTGAGATAATGGTGGCATAGAGTACAGTACACAGATCTAAAAATTATAAATAAATAAATAAATATCTTGAAGCAATGCCCAATACAGGGGTAGATAGAGGTCTAGTTTCGACAATTATGTCCCTTCGACCCACCTTCCACCGAAGATATTTTCGGGACAACGTGACAGGTGGTGAGCCCGTCGCCGCCTTTATGTCCAAGCCAACGATATTCGTACATAAGTTTTTGAAAAACCCATTGGTACGAGCCAGCCACTTGGGGATCGAACTCGGGTCTCTTGACTCGAAATTCCGACCACCCATATATATATATATATATACATATATATATATATATATATATATATATATATATATATATATACATATATATATATATATATATATATATATATATACATATATATATATACATATATATATATATATATATATATATATATATATAGAGGGCGACAGGCTCACTACCTATCTCGTTGTCCAAAAAATGTCTTCGGTGGAAGGTGGGTCAAAGGGACTTAATTGTCTAGACTTGACCTCTGTCTACCCCTGTATTGGGAATTGCGTGAAGATATTTATATTTATTTATTTATTATTTTATCATGCCAATAATTATGATCGACGTCAAAAATTATGTCCCCAACAAGTATTATCAGATATCCAAATCAACAATATCAAATACACACAAGAAAGACCAAGCATGTAATCACACTCCGACCTGTAACCTCCTATACAACCTTAGATCATCTTACATCGAGCTGGAATGTAAACATCAAACCATCTCCTAAGGCGCCATCTATAATTTTGCAACAATACTTACACCACAACCATTCTAAATTGATCCATAAAATGACTCCAATTACCTCAACGAGACCTACTTCGAATGATCACAGGGAGAGGGAAGGAGTTCATCCTTGTCTGGTTTATTGGAACACGCTCGATCGATTCGAGATAGATCCGTGGATATTGCATATTTATCAACCTTTGACACGAGTAACGACTTGGGAGTAACATCTTCATGGAGAAAAGGATGGTATAAAACAAACATACTTAAGTTAATTCAAGTATCATTGTTTGGATATGACTGTAGATATATTTATACGGAAACAGAAAACTTTGTACCTGCCTGAGATAATGGTGGCATAGAGTACAGTACACAGGTCTAAAAATTATAATTAAATAAATAAATATCTTCACGCAATACCCAATACAGGGGTAGACAGAGGTCTAGTTTCGACAATTATGTCCCTTCGACCCACCTTCCACCGAAGATATTTTCGGGACAACGAAACAGGTGGTGAGCCCGTCGCCGCCTTTATGTCCAAGCCAACGATATTCGTACATAAGTTTTTGAAAAACCCATTGGTACGAGCCAGCCACTTGGGGATCGAACTCGGGTCTCTTGACTCGAAATTCCGACCACCCATATATATATATATATATATATATATATATATATATATATATATATATATATATATATATATATATATATATATATATATATATATATATATATATATATATATATATATATATATATATATATATATATATATATATATATATATAGAGGGCGACAGGCTCACTACCTATCTCGTTGTCCAAAAAAATGTCTTCGGTGGAAGACGGCTCGAAAGGACTTAACTGTCTAAACCTCTATCTACTCCTATATTAGGAATAGGAATAGCGTGAAGAAGTTTATATTATTTTATTTATATTTTTGTTGTTAATGGTACGGTTGTATAGTTTTTACTGTTTATTATTTATGGTACGGTATTGTGAGCAATTTTTTTGCGTGCATCAAATAATTATTCCAAAGTATCTACCTAATCTAGCTTCTCCTACTTGCAGAGTAAATCTTATCGCCAACAAATAATATCAGATAGTTGACTAAATGAAACTAATTTTGGGTGATTCCACAGACAACATATTTACTAACAATTATCGTGTGGTATCAGCGTAAGATTAATATCACGCCCTCTATTACCGTGGGTATCGTAAGAGAAAAAATTCACGCCATTCCCAATACAGGGGTAGACAGAGGTCTAGATAATCAAAGTCCATGCGACCCACCTTCCGACTAAGATACTTTAGGGACAACGAGACTGGTGGTGAGCTTGTTTCGTCTTTATATCCAAGCCTACATATATCGTACAAAAGTTCCAGCAAATCCGTTGGTAGAAGCTACCACCGGGTTTCTCGACTCAAATTCCGATCACCACTACTCGTCTATCATGACTCCATCGTTGAAGATATAAAATAAAAGATAACTAACAGATAATAAAATTCATAAATATATGATCAGTAGTATTTCATGGGTGGATGTTTATTCTTCTTATAATAATTTAGAATAGAATATAACATAGCAGGAAAGAACAGAAAAAAACACATCAAAACGTAACAGAATAGAATGGAGTACAGTAGAACAGAATATTACAGAACAGAACAGAATGAAACTTTATTTTCTCTTTCACAACACATAACACAGGCATAGTAAAAAATAAAAAAGAAAAATTACATATGAATTAATAAGTATACATGTTATGGGAGCTACAGCGCTGATTTTTAGATGGTACCTTGATGAAAGTGCCCCTAATATTCTCAAAATTTGTCATGGTTTTATAAATAAATAATAAATATCTTCACGCAATTCCCAATACGGGGGTAGACAGAGTTCTAGTCGAGATAATTAAGTCCCTTCAACCCACCATCCACCTAAGATATTTTCGGGACAATGTGACAGGTGGTGAGCCCGTCGCCGTCTTTATGTCCAAGCCTACGATATTTATGATTCGTACAAAAGTTTTTCGAAAAAACCATCGGTTCGAGCCTGCCCCTGGGGATCAAACCTGCGTCTCTTGACTCGAACCCCACCCACTGGCTATCGTGACCGTCTAGACGTCTGACTTCCCTTTTTGAGAAATACTTAAATTAAAAAAAAAATTTCTTAATCAAAATAAACATCATATAAAAATATCATAGATTATCAAGATCTGTTACGTACTTCCTCTCATAGTAACACGACATAAACAACTCATAATAATTTACATTGAGACGTTTTATTTCGCCAGCAACAGATATATAATGGAGCATTACCGAAGCAATTTGAAATTCAATAGGATTTCCGTACAACAACAACATTGTTTCCACATGCATAGGTAAGTTTTAGAATCGATTGAATATTGAGATTTTATTACACGAGCCGGTATCTGATAATGTATGTGGAATGGTCACGTTTTTTCCTGGTTCAGGTCTTGCAGTTTAAATATGTGAATTACTTTACATTAATGCACACATGTGAAATAAATCATATGACTTCGCCATGATCACGTTTTTCGAACGTACGTCGTTAAGAGTTATGGCATTGTGTTACTTGGTACACGGTTGTTGTAAAATTACTCATGTGTTTCGGAAATAAAGGTGTTATTGCTGTGTTCCTCAATTTTGGACGTTGCATTATTAAAGAATTATGCTAATCGCGCTGGAATATAAACTAGATAGAAGTAATGTAGTGATTTGGTCGAAACAATCGAATACCACTGTTAAAAGCCTACAAGTTATTTTTATAAAATTTTTCTCACTTGATTAAAGTCTCGACCTCAAGCTACCTCTGAATTGTGAAACGCGTGAAGACAAAAACATATGAATGAAAATAATCAATCTTAACTAATAGCATTCTCACACGGGGAGCGCAATGTACATCACGCATTGCCCACTAAGTGGTATTACCCAAGCCCGCTTTGATATTCGCGAGCGTGACACGGCGATACCCAACAGACCAATTTACTGTAATCGTACTGATTGCCGATTAAGCATTTTACATCAGAACTCTGGGAACCTTATTTTTTGTACTCTTAGAAATCGACTAATTCAACATATTTTGTCACGAGTCGTCTAGTATTTATTTTTTAATACGAGAGTAACATTTATACCACGTATTTTTCGAGAACTGGGGTAGACAGAGGTCTAGACGAGTCCTTCCGACAATTAAGTTCTTTCGATTCACCTTTCACCCTGTCACGATGTCCCGAATAAGAGTAACTTCGGATACCTGAACGTGTCTAGGTATCTCAGGCGTATGAAGGAAGAAAATGATGATTTGAAAGAAGCGGAAGAGGTATGTAAGGATCGTGATACCTTGCTCGGCTTAGCATTCTCTGGCTACCCCGTCAGGGATTATGCGTAAAGATAAGTGAGCATTTTTTTAATAAATAAGAAAATAGAGAGGGATAGTATTAAAGCTAAAGCACTGTGATATTTATTCAAAAATAAAAAAGATACCACGAACATCCAGACTGGAGACAATATAGTAAAAATGGTTTCCTATATTGACCCGTCCGGGAATCGAACCCGTGATCTCAGGCTCTTCAGGCTCTTCAGGCGTGCTCTTCAGGCGCCACAGAGGCACTCATATGTTATATTATTTTATGTAAAAAAAGTCACGATAGCCACTCGGCTATCGTGATGTTGGGTGGTCGGAATTCGAGTCAAGAGACCCGAGTTCGATCCCCAGTTTCAGTAACAATGGATTTTTTCAAAAGTTATGTATGAATTATTTCGTTGGGTTGGACATTAAGATGGCGACGGGCTCCACCTGTCGCGTTGTACCAAGAATATCTTCGGTGGAAGGTGGGTCGAAACGACTTAATTGTCTAGACCTCTGTATACCCCTGTATAGGGAATGGTGTGAATATATATGTGTATATATATATATATATATATATATATATATCTATATATATATATATATATATATATATATATATATATATATATATATATATATATATATATATATATATATATATATATATATATATATATATATATAATTGCTCTGATCCCAAAGTAAGCTTTTGCACTAATGTTCTGAAATCAAAAATAGCAAAGGTACTACAAAACACCTAGACCGGAGAAAATATAGAAAGTGTTTTCTACATTTACCCAACCGGAAATCGAAGCCGGGCACTCAGAGTTGGCGACAACAAGAAAACCGCTGTACTCCACTCGTCCTTCGAGGTCGTCAATTTTTTTCTAAACTGTTATGATCTCGCAACCGTAGCAAATTATAGGAGTATTTAGAAATCTGCAGTTATTAATATCGACTTTTAAACCTGTTCTATTACTTAGAACAATCTCATTACTTGTACGTTGGATTGGTATCTTCATAGCTGCAAAATTATGGATACTGTGTTAGAAGATGGAATAATTTTTGGCATTTGGTGCCAACGTCCTTAAGGTATTATTACTTGGTACTATAAAGAAAATTTAAATGAAGACTAATTTCAACCGAAGCGTGTATGGCACGGTGGCTCGAAGGTAACGAAGGATCATCGCCACGATATGACTCCCGCCCGAGTCAGTGATTTTTTTATTATGTTAAATATATTTTACATTTCAAATTTGAACAAAATTTAATAGTCATGATAGCCGAGTGAATCGGAATTCGTATTCGGCTCGTATCAATGGGTTTTTCAAAACTCATGTACGATTTATATCATAGGCTTTGATATATAGACGGAAACAGTTTTACCACCTGTCACGTTGTCTTCGATGAAAGTTGGAACTTAATGTCTTGGAAGTATAAACGTTTTCTTTTTTTTTTCTAGAAATTGTTTTAACACGCTTTTATTAGGTTTATGTTTATGTATCTACGTAACGGAATATTTGACCGTAATTTTCACCCACTTTAAAAAGGCAGATTGATTGAAACTTCGCATCGATTATGAAGGACCGATGACAATACAATACAATATATTGGGTGCTAACTTGATGTTTCTCCGTGTGGTAACTGTGTCAGTATATTACGTCTCCCTTTCTTCCGTCGGTGTTGTAAGTGGCGTCTAAAGGAAACAGCCTTTAATATCGTTATGGTAACCGGTAGATGGCGGGATAACTATCTCTAAAAATATCAGACCAAAATAATCAAACCGAAGATGGGCAGCAGTGTCTGAGGTGCGAGTGGTCTGGTACTGCGATCGCCAATCCGCTTGCCAAGCGTAGCGATTATAGCAAATCCTCCGTATGAGAGATGCCTATGTCCTGCAGTAGACTTTAACGGGCCGTTATGTATGTATGAAAGTATATATGTATGTATGTATGTATGTATGTATGTATGTAACTAGATGTTAATTGTTATAAATATTTGATTAACAGATATGGTAAAAGTCTTCATAAAGAAAGCGTCCCACGTTTTCTTTAGATAAAATGATTTTTTTTTTTTTTTAGCTTTGTATGGTACGAAAAAACATTTTTTTTTGTACATTTAAAATTTTATTTTACTTTTTAGTATGGCTAGAGACAAAAGCATGCTATATTTTTTTAAACGTATATTCATTATGAATCCTTTTTTTAGTTCTACATTAAAAAGAAGTTGAAACAATGGGGCCAACTAGGCGTAGCATTACGGAAAATTGAACACGCATGGTATTTGAAGACCATAATTCGATACTTCCTCCTCTTATGAGATTTGTATACAATAAAATAATTAAGATGCATCAAGATTTTATAAATTTGTGAATGATTTTATTATTTCTTTAATGTATTATTACCAGCTGTTATTCGTTGTTCCGTCCTCAAAAGTGTCTTAGTGCTATGTCCATAAGAAGATAAGATCCCATGTCAGTCATAATTTACTTCCGTACTACTTTCGTACAAATATGTGTATTCGAGTTTAAAAGCAATCCGATTGCCTAGTTAGTAGTTATCTTTGAAGCTACAGGTCGCAGGTTTGAGTCGTGCTAGAGGCAACAATTGTACGATTAACAGTTTTGATCGAATCATGGATGTCTTTATATCACTATTTATCTGTGTAAATATTTATGAATGCACATATTCCTGGATCACGTTGTTCTAAATACCATTTGCTAAAAATTAGGTAAAAATAAGTCACGATAGCCGAGTTGTTGGGTGGTTGGAATTTCGACTCGAGAGACCCGATTTCGATCCCCAGGTGGCAGTACCAATGAGTTTTTCAAAAAACTTATGTACGAAGTATGAAAATTCTGTGATATCAAATATCATCTGGGATACTGTTATATTACTGGGATAGACAGAGGTCTAGACAAATAAGTCTCTTCGACCTACATTTTACCAAAGACATTTTTGGGACAATGTGTCAAGTGGTGAGCCTGTCCCTGATTTTAATTCTAAGCGAACGACATAAATCTGGGGATCAAACTCGAGTCTCTTGACTAGTGGCTCATTCTAATGAATTCGGGTCTTTTGAATCGAATTCCGGTCACCGGAATTCTACTCAGCTATCGAGACATCCAAATTAGAATTATATGCGAATGTTTGTTACGCTCAAAAAACCAATTAAAAAAAACGATTTTATTAATTTTTTCACCAATAGAAAACTACATTATGAGCCAGTAACTTAGACTGTATTTTTTAAATAAGAGATATCTATAAAATAAATATAATCTAACTCTAGGTACCAGAAATTTGACTACAGATGTTTGTCGTTCTTTGTTTTAAAATTTTGTGACACAACGAAAATATGTACCAATAAAAAGGGCGACGTTAACCAATACTTTTTTTAAACTTTTGCAGACCATCTGAACAAATTACTTGAAGAGGGGAAGCCAAGAGTACTCGGATATCACAAGGCTTTGAGCATATAACATATACCACTAATACATACTACTACTATTATATACTATTACATATTTAGATAACAGAATGTAAACGCGACGATTCTTTAGCCTTGTGTACGTTGTACCTTACCTCTCATTCCTTACGACGGAGTCCGAAATATCTTATTCGCGCCCTCATAAAAGTAACTGCTTTGGCTCGTTTTTATTTCTACCTCTGTACCTGTACGGCCACAGTATTTTAATAAACCTTCTTCGGTTCAAAGAACAAAGAGCTGTATTTCAACAGGTCATGGTTTATTTTCGCTAGTTGTAAAGTGAAAATCCTGCCCCACCACTTGTATCTAGGACAGTACGATTCTGAAGGACAGGAGGAATTCCAATTACTTTATTATATGTAGTGAAGCCGATTCATATTTTTAAAATAAGGTCTCGATCGGTTTGAAGTGTGCCGCCATATTTCATTAGGCGCTCATTATGATTAAATATGCCTTACGTTTTTAACTTTAAGGCTTTCATCTATACAAATGAATAATTATGAATTATCTGGGAGCAATATAGTAAAGAAAAATTATTAAATAAACATGTGCACGCCATTACCAATACTGGGGTAGACAGAGGTCTAGACAATTAAGTCCTTTCGACCCACCTTCCACAGAAGTCATTTTTTTGACAACGATCCTGTCACCATCTTTATGACCGAACCAACGATGTAAATCGTAAATAAATTTTTGAAAAAACCCATTGATACGAGCTTGGGGATCAAACTCGAGTCTCTTGAGACGAATGCCTTTCACCCACCAACTCGGCTATAATGACTACATGACTACTGTCTTCCCGTGGGTATCGTAAGAGGCGATAAGGGACAAGCATTCAATAGGTCACTGGCCGTATACCGACAGATGGCTGTATAAACATATTAAAAAATAATAATCAAAATAAAGCAGACTAGTAAAAGGGAACAGCGTCTTTGTGTCTGGTACTATAATGACCATCTTATTGCCAAGAGTGGCAATTATGGAAATTCCTACCTATGACCTGCTGTGGCCGCTATGTGACATAAAATTAAATTTTATTGTGTAACATAAAGTTACAATTAAACAAATTTTTACAAAGTATTATTATTACTAATAAATAATTGTATATATACATTACTAATAAAAAAAAGTCACAGATTTTTATGACTACATGTCTTTTTTTGTTCGTTATCTTTTGTTTCGGCTTATCTCCGAAATGAATTTGACAGGGGGTTTCACTGGCTCCCCAACCGAAGGTGTCATAACCAGGTTGAAAAATACCAGACCAAATTTCAGCAGACCGGTGACGGGCTGTCTAAGGTATTCGGTACTGCAATCGCCAATCCGGGACACGGGAGAGGAATGTTTTCAATTATATTTTCTAAAACAGTGTGAGTAATGTATGTAAGGAATTTGCAATTTTTTTCAGTTACGGCACCTTTATTCATTTAATCGTCAAAAATAAAAGACAGAATTGTATGACCCTGCAATTCCGGTAAGCATAAAATTAAATTCAATGCATCCCGGGGTAACTAATCCCTGGAATTACTCGTCGAGATTATAATGTGGCAGGCCGTTAAGAAATTCTAGATTAAAGAGTTGAAGTTTAAAAAAAAAGAAATTGTCGCCGAGGCGAGTTCGAGCCGCAAAATTCTTAAACGCAGTCCTGGGAAATGGGATGATTACTTCATCAAAACACACTTTAAACGTGTTACGTAAATCTAGTACCGCTCACCCCCAACCTCCTTAAAGGGTGAGCTGGCGAGTGGGGTAAGGGGGTAAAGTCACCCCAGGAAGAGGGGGTAAGACGATATGGGCGAACGTGAGCGCCGTCAAGAAAACCTTGATTGCTTTTTTAATTAGTTTTTTTTCATTCCCCCTTTTCGCATCCCGGCGATCGTGCAAGAAATATGTATTCGTATTGTAAATGCGCGCGTGTGTGTGAGATGATGTATGTGTGCGAAAATATATGCGTTGATTGATTTAAGATTTTTTAACAAACTCAAGACTTAAAAACTCGTGTGTATTATACTGTACCCAAGAACGTGTAAATTTATTTATACTGCCAGTCATTATAATATTTATTGTAACAACATAAAAGAAAACAATATTTTCCAAAAAAATTTAAGCTTTCAAGAAGCTAAAGTTGAAAAACAAAAGTAGTAGTAACATGAAGTAGTTTTTATTTTAAAAATAATTTTAAAATAAAAACTATTTAATGACAAATGTGCCCTAAAAATTATGATATTTTCTTCCCATTCCTAAATTTTATTTATATCGGCTTTTGAAAGTATCAGTTTTCCTAGCAAAAAGGCAGAGCTCAACAAACAAAAAATCCAACATGGATCTCTAAGAGTTACTATGCTAACCTTTATGTATAAAAAAGTAGATTCCGCCTATTTTTAACACATATGTGGAAAGAATAAACTAAACAAGCGTAACAATATACACATCTAGCTAGTAAAAAGGTTACCAAAACCGTACAGGTATTGTTCTCTTTTTTTATTATTTTTATATATTAACGCTTTTCCCGATACGGGTGTAGAGAGAGGTCTCGACAATTGGGTCCTTACGACCTACTTTTCTTCTAAGCTTATTTGGGACAACGTAATAGGTGGTGATCCAGTCAACGTTAATATTTATTTATTTATAGAAAATAAATCACTATATCCGAGTAATCGGGTGGTCGGAACACGTGTCAAGATGCCTGAGTTCAATCTCCTGGTGGTAGGGTCGTTAGTTTTTCAAACACGATTTCACGATTATATCGTTTGCTTGAAAATAAAGATGGCGACAGGCTCAACATCTGTCATGTTGTCCCAGAAAATTTTACCGGTGAGAGGTGGTTCAAAAAGACTTAATTGTCTTGACAGAGGTCTCCGGCGGCCCCAGTCTTGGGACTGGCGTGAAGATATTTCTTTTATAGAAAATACAGTATTCGAACGTTGGTCGTCGCAACACTTGAAGAGTAGTCCAAAGGATTGACTTAAAATTTTGAGTCGTCGAATTTTTACCAAAGAGTATTATTTATAAATGCTTTTTATCTCGAAGTTCTTACGGTAAGGCAATATTTTCCTTAAATTATATTAAAAACATGTAGTTTGTTTCTAAAATTGATATGGCAACTTTGTAGTCTGACAAATGGTTTCTATTGCTGTTTTGAAAGGGTGCTAATAATTTTACTTATTTGCATGTTATTTAAATAAGTAAGAGTAAAAATAATAAGTTGACGACCTCTGTGGACGAGTGGCGTAAACACCGGTTTTCAAGGTGTCCCGGGTCTTGGGTTCGATTCACGGTCGGGTCAATGTAGAAAAACCACTTTTTCTACATTTTCTCGGGTCCGGGTGTTTGTGGTAATTTCGTTGTTTCCGATTCACATACCTCAAGTGTTTTAGCATCTTACATTGGGATCGGAGCAATGTATGTGATGTTGTCCCTATCTATATAATATGTATTTATTTATAATAGTCTAAACAAAACATTTTAAGGTTAGGTTAAATACGGTTCAACGATTATCGTATTAATTTTAACTTCGAATGTTACCTCGTAACGCTTTTCCTCAACGTCGCCTTCTTAAATTTGGCAGAAAAAGTTATAATACGAATTGCCATTACTTGATCTAAATTTAGCTTAGCTATTATTAGAAAATATTTTTAAGTCTTCATTTTTGTAGTGAAAACTTCTTTCGAAACATTGTGTTTTGGAACACGTTGAACCGTTAAGTTACATTAAAAATATATAAAACGAGTAATGCAATAAAGAGAAAAGCCTTTCGGAAATAGACATCAACGAGAGCTAAAAATTTGTCGCTCTATTAATGAAACGCACTTTTTTTTTCTGTACTTTTACTTCCACCATAAGTGAACTGAATACCTAATTTTTCTTTTGTGTTCATGAATTTGATCATCCATCTGTGTTCATTCATTCCAACCAAACGACACACATAGTAAAAGTCATGTCTCCAACTCATTCAAGTCTCCTGATTTAGGTTCCGATCTCCGGGCTATCAGCGGGTATGTCGTATGAGCTATAACAATTCCTGATGGTTAGTAATTATCATGACTTACTCTATAAGGCCAATATACTGCCTGCTCTAATTTCTTCGAATATAAACAATATTCCTTCGTGGACAAGTGGCGCACACACCGGTTTTCATGGTGTCGCCAGATCTGTGCTCCCCGGTTCCATTTCCGTTCGGATCAATTTAGAAAACACTTTTTCTACATTTTCTAGGGTAATGGTGTTTGTGATACTTTTGTTTATGATTCCATAATACAAGTGCTTAAACTGCTTACTTTAGGGAAAGAGCAATGTATATGATATCGTCCCTATATATGTATGTATTTTATTTATTATATTTATTCGAAGATATTAGAGTCGTGGTAGTTCAGAAGTCATGGTGCTCCCCTAAAATATTAAAGTGTGTGAATGATTCCTGGATTAAAAAATTCAATGGGTCGACCCATTAATTGTTTTTATATCTTCACGTAATTATCTATACAGGACGTAGACGTAGGTCTCGGCAAAGAAATCCTTTCGATCCCCTTTTCACCGAAACTTACTTGTGATAACGTAACATGTTGTGCTTTTTTAGTGAGTTTTAAGGGAGGCAAACGAGCAGGTGGCTTACGTAATGGTAAGTGATTACCGCCGCCCATGAACATCCGCAATACCAGAGGCATAGCAGATGCCTTGCCGGCCTTAGTGTGCCCCCCCTCCAGAATTGGGGGGGGGTGTGTGGGCTTGCTAAAGGGTTCGTGATAACTTTCGAAAACAGTACATAGACACGACTTAGAAGATCTAGGTTTATAGTTCTTCAATGAGCAGTTATCCCCTTTCTATGAACTGGACAGCTACGCTTTCGGCGTAGAGCTACCATGGATGAAGATTGAAAATGTTCTGAAAGACTACAAGTACCGGTTTTCCACCTGCTTTCAGAAGCTCAGTCGTAATTCAGTTTTCATCCGGCGCCTTCGTGTTTTTAAGCTGTTTGAGCCATCCTAATCTCGCTCAGACTGACGTCCGGGATATTATCGGAGTGTATATGTCGCTTGAATATGTTATATGTCGCTTGATTCTTGGGTCGCTACTTACATTAAAGTGAGATTTCAGCATCAATGTGTACAGCTGTCCATTAGAATATGTCGATATCACTTAAAATCGTAACTCTAGCGGAAATAACTGCACCGTTTTCGGTAATCAACCTAGTCAATTGGCTTATTTCGATAGAAAGATCTTTGGCCAAAACTCTGGAGCCCTGGTTCGGCTCCATCACAACTTCAATACGATTCGTATTGAATTTTCGTATGCCTCACCTCATAGGCATAGAAATCTTGCTAAATCGTGATAGAATCTGCGACGAAGACCCCGCAGTAGAACTATGGTAACGGACATAGACGTAATTATCAGTGCGCTGATACGAATTGCTAGCCGTTGGGGGGAAAAAGGTTCAATGGGAATCCTTTATTAATAATTTTCATTAACTATTTGTGTATTAAATGCACAGATAGTTAAGGAAAATTATTTCCTGTTAAATAAAGTATATGCTAGTGGCAAACTCGTTTAGGCAAACGAAGCGTAGGACGACCTACTATGATACGGAGTGACGACTTGCAAATTGTGGCGTTGAGAAAAATTTTGGCAAGGCCTATGTTCAGCAGTGGATAAGAAAACAGGTGGTGCACCTATTGAAATAAATATTATCTATTATACATTCAACGGCAAAGGAAACTAAAACGACGAAAGAAAAGCATAAGCTACGGCATTTGCGTTGTGGAATTGGAAACAAAGAAGGTACCACAAACACCAGACCCGAGACAATGCAGAAAAAATAGTTTTTCTACATTTACCTGTACGAAAATCAAACCCTGGACTTCAGAACTGGCGACACCATGAAAACTAATGTGTATGCCACTCGGAGGTCATCAAAATAGTAATTTTTTTTGTATAATCACATAAAATTCGTGAAGTCCGCCACAAATATTAAATGATCTATTAAAAATAATGAATTAGAACCGCCCAAAACAAGAGGAATTTTCATTAATCGTTCATAGCATTATCTCTTAATGAGTAAGCTAAATCAGGACTATGGTGCAACCAAGAGGCGCTCCTCCTCCGTTTTTACCCCAAACATTATTTTATGTTCACAGATCAAAACAGGAAAGAAACATCTATAGAATCGTTGTTTTTTTTTTACGCAATTTCCTATACTCGGGTTAGACAGAGATCTAAACAATGAAGTCCTTTCGACTCACTTTTCACCGAAGTTTATTGGGACTTAGCTAGTTTAAAATTGTTTTTAAAATATTATATAATGATATATGACGAAATTATTTAATATAATTTTTAATTTATAAATTAAATTTTTAGTTAGTAGTAGCTAGCTTCTAAAATGTATATAGCTTCTATAGCGTCTAAAGTTATAAATAAATACGACTTTATCTTCATAACGCCAAGGGAGATTTGCGATCGCAATACCAAATGCCTTGCACAAGTCATCAAGCCTGTTTTATTTTAGTTTAGTATTTTTTCGAGACGAGTCCCTCGTCATCTGTCATTAGTCAAGGCATTTTTCAAGAGTCGTAGCTTCTTACCTACTTCCCTAGTGAAAAAGGGTTGTTCGAGTAGTGAAATTATTTACTTAGCAACTATTTTTGTCCTTGTGGATTTGTTTGTGGAGAGTGACCTTCTAGTTTTAAAGATTTATTTTTGGTCGTACGTAGTGTTATATATTTTTACGGACTCGTTTATAATTAGAAGTATGTAAACTGAATGACATATCATAAATGCAAATTCATGTAGCAATATTTGAAAAATAAGGTAAGGATAATGAAAAATATGGCGTACTGTAATGAAACGTGAGTAATGTGCGTACTCGACCTAAAGACCCAGTTACATTGGAAAAACAAAAACAATTCAGAATTGGTAAAACACCAATAAATTTAAATCAAATTCGTCACCAACAAATCTCTTGTTATTTGATTCAAATAAATAATAAATAAATATCTTCACGCAATTAACGCAACTATACCCAATCTATCCTTCTTCAAACCAGGAATTCCCAAGGAGGGTTGGTGTCAGGCAGGCGGCCGATCGGAAAACATTGCCAAATACTTCACAACATGAGTACAACAGGAGATAGAATATGCGACAATGCTAGGGCGTACCCCGCAGGCGACGCGCAGGCGCAGCACCCGGCGGCTGTGAGAAATGGACGAGGGTTGCTGCACCAAGGACGGGGGCAGCATAAGAAGCTAGTCCGGGAAGTAAGACTGAGGATGGCAAGTTGGAATATAGGTACGATGACTGGAAGAGGAAGAGAGTTAGCGGATGTTTTTGAAAGGAGGCGTATAAACGTTGCGTGTTTGCAGGAGACGAAGTGGAAGGGACAGAAAGCAAGAGAAATCGGGGCGGGTTATAAATTCTATTATTGTGGAAGTGATGGAAAAGAAATGGAGTGGGTGTAGGTAAATGGAGTGGGGCGATACCAGAATATGAGGAGATATATATAGGAGGGATTTTAATGGTCATGTGGGAAGAACAAGTGACGGATATGAAAGAGTACATGGGGGTTATAGCTACGGAGTCAGGAACCAACAACTCTACTGTAAGCAGCTTTGGCCTTTGACTTAGCCATAGTAAACACATGGTATCAAAAGAGAGATCAACATCTTATCTCATTCCGTAGTGGCCAGCACTCTATACAAATAGATTACTTTTTCATGAAAAGGAGCAAAATTAACTCGGCCAAAGACTGCAAAATAATTCCCAGTGAGAGCCTAGTTTCCCAGCATAGGTTGTTGATTCTAGACTTGAGTCTGAAAGTTAAATGTATGCAAAAGAACCCTAAACCCCCACCTAGAACGAAATGGAACAAACTAAGTGACAGAGAGTTAGCCGAAGAGTTTCGGAAAAGAGTAGTAGATAAGATTGTAGAAATGGGTGATATGGCAGAGATTAGAGTGAATAATTGCTGGAATGAGATGGCGATATGTGTAAGGAACGTAGCAAGGTATGTTTTTGGAGAAACGAAGGGGGAAAGGGAAGATTGATAAGGACACATGGTGGTGGAATGAAGAGGTGCGGAAAATTTTGAAAGAAAAGAAGAATGCTTTTAAGTAATGGAAAAGTTTGAAAGAGGGAAATGAGACAGATCAAAGAAAACCAAAGGTCTGCCTATCAAGTTATTAAGAAGAAGGCGAAGAAAGTAGTTGCAATCGCAAGGGCTAAGGTACAGGATAAGCTGTATGATTTCCTGGAAACTCCACAAGGCCAAAAAGATCTGTATAGAATATCTAGAGAGCAAGAAAGGAATGCAAGAGATGTGAATCACATGAAATGTATGAAAGACAAAATGGGGAAGATTTTGACGGAAAACGAGAGCATAAAATAACGTTGGAAGAGCTATTTTAGCAAACTTTTGAATGAGGAAAATCAGTGGAATGGAGTACCAGAGTAGTATCAGTGGAGTTAAAGAGGTGACTGAAGACGAAGTTAGGATGGCAGTACAGAGTATGAAAAATGGAAAAGCAGTAGGGCCAGATGGTATACCAGTAGAAGCATGGAAGTATCTGAAAGCAGATGGATGGAAGTGGCTGACTTTGTTCTTCAATAAGTTGTTGCAAGAAGAGGTGATCCCCGATGAATGGTGCAACAGTTCACTGGTGCCCGTTTTTAAAAAGAAGGGTGATGTACAAGATTGCAACAGCTATCGGGGAATAAAGCTCATATCACACAGCATGAAGATATGGAAAAAAGTGATAGCAAAACGAATGAGAGAGGAGACTGAGGTAACACAGAACCAATTCGGGTTTACGCTGGGCCGGGGAACAACGGATGCCATATTTGCACTTCGGCAACTGATTGAAAAATACAGGCTTGTGCAAAAGAACTTGCATATGGTATTCGTGGACCTGGAGAAGGCATACGATAGGGTACCTCGTAAGGTTCTGTGGTGGTGTATGAGGGTGAAAGGGCTGCCAGAGAAGTATGTGCGGCTTCTTGAGGCGATGTATAATAGAGCCGATACTTGCGTCCGGTCTGAGGCTGGAATCACAGACAAGTTCAATGTGTCTGTAGGTTTACACCAGGGTTCGCCTTTAAGTCCTTATTTGTTCCTTCTGATTATGGATGCTCTGTCATCGAACATACAGGAGGAAGCACTTGGTGTATGCATCAGCAAATAGCTGATGACATTGTGCTTGTCGGAGAAAATGCACTTGAGGTACAGAGCAAGCTGGGAAAATGGCAAGAAAAACTGGAAAGTGTCGGATTAAAAATAAGCAGAACCAAAACTGAACACATGTTCTGTGACTTCAGTAGTCCATCCAGTTTTTCTCATATTGCCTTGGATGGTGTTCTCCTACCAGTCTGCTCCGAATTCCGTTACCTTGAGTCAGTGATCCAAAATGATGGCAATGTCGACCGGGACGTAAAGAATAGAATAAATGCGGGATGGATGAAATGGCGACAGGTCTCGGGAGTAACTTGCGATCCACGTATGCCTCTTAAACTTAATGGCATAGTTTACAGAACGATCGTTAGACCTGTCGTATTGTACGGATCAGAGTGCTGGGCAACGAAAGTGGCGGATGAAAGAAGAGTGCATGCTGCAGAGATGAGAATGTTGAGATGGATGTGTGGAGTGACTAGAAAAGATCGCATAAAGAATGAGTATATAAGGGGAAGTTTGAAAGTAGCACCAGTGACAGAGAAAATGAAGAGTGGTAGGTTAGCATGGTTCGGGCATGTAATGAGGAGGGAAGAATGTAATATAGGCAAAAGAATGTTAGAGATGAGTGTGGATGGACGAAGAGCTATGGGGAGACCAAAAAAACGATGGATGGATTGTGTGAAAAAAGACATGAGAAACAAAGGAGTGAGTATTGACATGACGGGAAATAGAGGAGAGTGGAAGAAGAAGACATGTTGTGCCGACCCCACATAGCATGGGATAAGGGCAGGAAGAAGAAGAAGAAGAAGAATTCCCAATACAGGGGTAGACAGAGGTCGAGTCTAGACAATTAAGTCCCTTCCACCGAAGATCTTTTCGGGACAACGTGACAGGTGGTGAGCCCGTCGCCGCCTTTCTGTCCAAGCCAACGATATAATTCGTACGTAAGTTTTTGAAAAACTTATTGGTACGAGCCTGCCACTTGGGGATCGAACTCGGGTCTCTCGACTCGAAAGTCCGACCACCCAACCACTCGGCTATCGTGACTCTATTTGATTCAAAAGTCATAATATTATTTTAAACACTTTTTTTGCACTACAGGATGTATAACTATGTCTTGTGTATTTGTGAGCAAATTTCTCGAAGAGGCGAGGGTCAAGTGTACTCGGATACCTGATAATGAATTCGAAAGAAGCGAAAGAGGTATGTAACTGGCTACCTTTGGTGAAGATATTATTTATTTAATATTTATAACAGGCTATGTGTAGAATTAAAAGCAAGAATTATATCGGTGCGCGTTTATTTTTGATATGCAAGCGCGTATTATCAGTCACTTTTGATACCCGAGGCGTCCCTACTAATTTATACGTTCTTTCGCTTTCATTATAATTATTATTCTTGGCAATTTATTTTCGCACACGCGGGGGCAGTGTCCCCCGGGGGTGGTAGGGTGGTAACTTCTTACAAATTCCCGTTTTTCGGTGGAACTTAACGCACCCTTTTCTTGGCCCTTTTTGTTTTTCATTACATTAACTTTTGAGTCGGGGATAATGTGTTGCGCGTGTGTGTGTGTAATTTGTGTACTGTAATGAAGGAATCGCGCCTTTTTTGGTATAGCCAATTATTTTATGCATTTGTAGACATTGTTTTATTTATTATATTATTGAATATTATTGTAGTTCTAGTGACGTATATAGAGTAAAGTAGTAAAAAAAAATATTACTAGATTCGTTACATGTTTATTAATTTTTTTATGATTTTTATTTAGTTTTAAGTTCTAGATTTGTATTAGGACTGTTTTCATATTAGATCATACTCATTTTCATTAAAATCAATCATAAGTTATTGGAGTTGATATTATATATAATTATTAGAGTTGATATCTGCCAAAACCTATTGAATAATATATTCTATGTTGTAAAAATATCGCTTTAAGTTTCGATAACAATGTTACAAAAAAATTCAATCATAATGCATATATTTAAAGAACGCCATAAATTATTGAATAAACGGATCTATGCATCTAAAACTTTCAGCCAAACTATAACACCTTAATTATCCCGACATCTCAACAATTTCACTTGAAACTTGAAACTACACAATTTACGGTACTCTTAAAACGTCCACATGTAGCGGGAGACGGCGAACTTCCACGAAACAAAAGCGATTACGACAGACTTCGACTACTCGAAAACAAAACGCAATTTTCTCTTAAGAAAATGAGGGAACTCTTTCTCCCCATTGAAAAATCATCAACACCCACCGCGTATGTACCCGCCGCTTGCCTCCCTTTCAGGGGGGGGGAGAAGATCTACGCCGCCGACTTGCGTACGCTTTAATTAAAAATAAAACATAAGAACGATGTAACTGGATGAGCCGAGGAGCGAAGGAAAAATGAAAGAGAAAGCCGTCCACCCTCTTCTAGGGAACCGTGCCGGGTGTAAGGGGAGGGGTAACCGCGTGGAAGTCAGTCGCTGAGCGACCACCGGGGGGAGCGGACCTCCCTTCGCATGCTGTGTCACAACGGAATGACATCACTTTTCTTGTCGCTAATGAAGAAAACGTCTTAGATAGGTAGCCTCCTAAGAGCCTTTTTTTTACAAATATGTAATATCTCCTACCATTTTTTTAATTTTATGGTTAACTTAATTAACGGCCTGTAAAGTCCACTGCAAGACATTTAAATTATTTTATTATGTTGATTATTCAATAAATAGAAGCCGTACAATTCGGAGGGCAGGAATCATGCTTCGTTCAGGAATCATTGTTCCTTAGGACATTTATAAATCTTAATTCGAAATAGGTCGAAGGGACTTAATTATCTGGACTATTCCTCTGTCTACCCCTGTATTGGGAATCGCGTGAAGATGTTTATTTATTTATTTACAATAGTATTTATTTATGGTATCGGTCATAAGGTTCATAAAACCGCAATGAATCTACTACCAAGCTCTGTCGTTAACTCTTGGCTGCGTTTGTATAAAAAACTTTAATTTTTCATAAAAACTTTAGTTTTGACCCGGGACAGTCACCTATAGGCGACTATTTCCTTCTATAATATTTTTAAGCCGCATAAGTAATATATGGGTGGTCAGTGATAAAAAAATACTAAGTCCTTACGATTTATTTTTCACATTTGGAAGAAATTGGCCATTTATAAGTGGATCATCTACGAATTGAACAAAATCAATAAAATATTTAATTAATAATAAATAGTTCGGTATAAGAATATAATGAAAATTTAAGTAACAAATTTCCGCTAACGATTTAGCCACCGTCAGAATTTTACTAGTAACTTTCCTTAAGGAAAGGAACTTTCGGAGGACACTGGATACTGGACATTCTTCCAGTGTTCAGTGTCAAATTTATGTATCTATACAGAATTTATATTCTATGATTCGACCGAATATAAACTTTATATAGATATATAAATATCATGAAAATCAGTAAACTAGTATAATCTTAAAAGCGTAACAGACAGTTACCTCCGCGAATATAATCATTACCGTAACATACTCTTCAATAAATATTCTTCAACGTCTGTCTGTGACAAAAGTCAGTAAGAACCGCAAAGCAACAAAATTTCTTAACGAAACAAAACATCCAAGTAACAAGTCTAGACGTTTTAATTTTCCTATCGGTACGTCTCGAAGGCTTCGACGGATCAGAGTCTTTTCATTAGTCGCCGCCGCACATGTGGAAGGAAATCTTTGATGTTAAAGTAGACATCGTTAACGATGCGAATGCTAAGAGTATTACAGTACCACTGTCAGATGGAAACACGGATTCTCTAGGGAAGAAGTTGGCTTCTTATTAACTGTGATAATGTGTAAATATTGTTATTATTTTATCTTTAAGCTATTATTAATAAAAGGGTTTTCTTAATAAAAAGGTTTAGCTAAAAGGGTAGTAGCACTAGAGAGTTTAGTCCTTTCGACACACTTTACACCGGAGTTTATTTTGGGGAAATGACAGGTGGTGAGCCTTTAAGTCACATTTTACAACACCATCGGAACGAAGTGGTAGGAAATTCTTACGTCAATACCGCAAAGAAAAGAAGGTAAGGTATATTGTACCATAATTTAAAAGTTACGATATAAGTTACGATAGCCGAGTGGTTGGGTGATCGGAATTCGAGTCGAGAGACCCGAGTTCCCGAGACCGAGATCCCCAGGTGGCATGTTCGAACCAATAGGTTTCTTCAAAACCTTTGTACGATTTATATTTTGGCTTGGAATTAAATACTCCTGTGAGCTTACCACCTGTCACGTTGTCCCAAGATATCTTCGGTGGAAGATGGGCCAAAGGGACTTAATTTTCTAGACAACAACGAAGGCATCACAAACACCCACACCCGAGAAAATGTAGGAAAAGTGATTGTTCAACATTGAACCATCCGGGATCGAACCTAGGACCTCGAGATGACGACATCTTGAAAACTGGTGTTCACGCGACTCGTCCACGGAGGTCGTCATATCATCAATATCTATAAAGTAATGGCCTATTATTTGTACAAAAATTATAGAGATTATGAAAATTATGATGAGAAAATAACATTAAAACAAGATTAAAACGACACAGTCACAACAAATAAAATTCAACTGTTAAATTTGTCGACAGACGTTGTTATCATAATGTGGTTTCCTAGTAATGGGTTAGGCAGAGGTATTGATAATTAAGCCCCTTTGACTCACATTTCACCGAACTATATTAGAGACATCGTGACAGGTGCTGAGACTAACGCCGCCTTTATGTGTCCAAGCCAACGATATAATTCGTACATAAGTTTTTGAAAAACCCATTGGCAGAAGCCTGCTACCTGGGCATCGAACTCGATATCATCGGTGGAAGGTGGGTCAAAGGGACTTAATTGTCTAGTCTGTCTGTCTGTCTGACCTCTGTCTATCCCTGTATTGGGAATTGCGTGAATATATTTATTTTATTTTATTTTTCTTGAATTATATAAGTCATTAATTTTTTTGTAATAGTAAGTAGACTAATAAAATTACTTGCTTCTGTTACAAATCGTACCGGCGTGTTCCTATTGTGGTAAATAAAAAAATCCAGATATTCTAGAAAACTAATAATAAATATTCTAAGACATAAAACTTACGAGAGTAAATGTAATGCAACAATGAAAAGCTATAACAAACTCAAACCAAACAAGGTCTGACAGGCGTACCGAATAAACAATGAATGCACAAATAAAACCACGTGTTACCATACCGCATACACCCCCGTACTTATTCAAATCAAACCTGGCTGAGCCACTCGCTCATTCAATTTTCTAACCCATTTACGTCTCAGACGAACTGCTTGCAGTACAGAAAAAAAAAAGGAATAAGCAAATTACTCCTCGACATTCCCAGCCATAGATTTTCCACGATATAATTTCATAAGCAGGCAGCAATACGTGTGTTCGTTTTGCCCCGTTTTTCCCCTTTTGAATTGATTAGCTCGGGTTCATATCGAGTTGTGAATGGAGTTCGGATGTTTTAGTGCAGCTTTTTTTTCTGTATCGTCCGCGAATCGTTTTTCCAATATTTATTCGTTTAGTATTAGAAGTCATTCGTTATGCGTGAAGTGAGGAAATTGGCTTGTCTGGGTTTCTATTCAAATGTAAGCTTTTCTTATTATTCAATAAAAATTAATGATTTTAATTTTACTGCATTTTTAGAAATTCTACATACTTGAAGACTCAACCCAAGAAAACAGTTATTGTTTATATAATTCGAAAGGTGGTAAGAATCCGTCTTCTTTCTTCTTCTATGCCCAGGAGACGTCAGCGTCAGTATCACACTTTTACCCATTTCTCGTGAATAAACATTCTAAAAGTTATTGTGTTCCATGTGCATAGAGTTAGGTTAACTATAGCTGTTGAGAAATGCCGACAATCTCAATGTTGACAATGCGTCTGTAATCTTCGTCGTTTCAAGTTATGTGGAGATTAGAGATTATGAGTTGCAGCCAATTTCCATTAGGTGAACTATAAACACGTGTATTACTCTGATCTAGTTTTTGAAAAAAAAAACTCATTGGTCCGAGCCTACAAACTCGGAATCGAACGCGAGTCTCTTGGCTTGAATTCCGTTCTTTTATTATTAAATAACTAATGAAATCTGACAACTGCTCGTGATTTTACCAATGTCACCGACAGAGCAACATTGCTGTTATTATGGCAACACTGCTTCAGCGTTACACGAATACGGATGTAGTTTTATTGCTGCTACCCTATAATTTAATATAGTAAGTGATAATTAAAGCTTATAAGCTTTAATAATAATTGATAAGTAAGTGATAATTAAAGCTTATAAGCTTAAATATAAGTGAAAACAATAGTGAGTATTATAATACTCACTATTGTTTTCACTTCACTTTTACTTTGTCCACTACAATTACTGATCGGTTAAGGCTTCGGCCATTGGCGCTTTAACTGACATTGGCTTTGAAACAAAAGAAATAATTCCAAGCGAATATTATTCTTTGGAATTAAAAAAAATAAGAAACAAACGAAGAAACATAAGAATTTGTATAAATCACCATATTTAAATTTTCAATTCACGACTCTGTATTATGTATAGCAAACAGAAAGAGGGTGAGCGTATTAAGCTTAGCTAGGCCTGGTTAATGATCCAATTCCTGTCATGTTCAGGAAAGGGTTTACCCCCTAAAAAACTTGAAACAAACGCCGCAAAAACCGAAGACGTTCTCTCTATCGCACCCCTCCTAGAGGGCAAGAGGGTGTCCCACCCTCAAGGAGGCACCGTGAATAATTATAAAAGAAATAAGATAGACATTGACTCGGCCGCGTCAGTCCGTAGATGAATAATAATGGATCTTTGTTTACGTGTGTTCCCTGCCTTTATGAGCAGCTATAAGCTTTTACGATCTCAAATATTGTTGCGCAAATAAACTGGTTATTAAAGTAACGGTTTTAATGTTCTTTACTATGTTAGAATGGGATCAAATGAAAAACCGATTATGGCTGGCCTTAATCAGGCGCTTAAATTTATTTCTCAGTTTTTATAGAATAAAAACGAACTGGTTTAAATTTTTTCTTTTATGTAAGGTAAGATAGCTGTGTGGATATTCCAATAAGAAGGAGTAAATCCTGAAGGAATAGACATTAGGAAAAAAAAACGATTATGAAAGACATTTTCATGATTTACGGGTGTGAAGGAATCAATGGGTTCAACAGTCTGACAATGAATTGTGATCTTAACATTTTTCATTTCTTTTTTTTTAGTTTTTTTTATTAGTTTAGTGATATAATTAACAACGTGACGTAATTTACTTTAAAAGGTAAAAAAGAAAAAAAATCAGGCGGGAAAATAATCGAGGCACCGAAGCAAACGCAATAAACACCAAGCGCCCGATACAGAACAGTGCAGTGCAGGAAAAGTAATCACGGTTCGACGTAACTTTATTTGACGCTGACGTACCTGCATTGGCGCTCAGTCCGCGAACCGAGTAATAGTTTTTTTTTTTTCACATTTTCAACTTTTATAATTATTTTGCTTGTATTTGTAACCGTTGTTTAGTGTAAAATGTTTATTTGGCATTTCAGACAAAGTATGAAATGGATCTTTAGTATGAAAGCGCGCAGATTAACAGATTAACTAACAAAAAAAAAACAATTCGCAACATTTAAAAAAATATCTTTACGCAATTTCTAATATAAAGGTAGACAGAGGTCTAGTCTAGACAATTAAGTCGCTTCGACCCACTTCCATCTCAGATATTTTCGGGACAACGTGACAGGTGGTGAGCCACTTGGGGATCGAACTCGGGTCTCTTGAATCGAAATTCTGACCACCCAACCACTCGGCTATAGTGACTTATTTATTACACCGATACTGCATGGTTAATAGTAATAATAAAATCCAGATACATCAAAACGTTGATTAAAATATAAGAAATTTGACGAGTGATTGGGTGATTGGCATTTGAGTCAAGAGACCCGAGTTCGCCCAGGTGACAGACATGGGTTTTCTCAAAACTTATGTGCGATTTCGATTCGATCGAAAGGACTTAATAGTATTGGGAATGGCGTGGAGATATATTTTTAATCCATGAGATATTTTTACCAATTTACATATTTTATAATTACTCTAAGTATAGAATTAAAGTATAAGTAAATAATAGTTTGACATAAAATCTTCTCATATCAATCATGTTCTGCATTCAAATGAGAAGACCTCTGTCTACCTCTGTATTGGGATTGGCGTGAAGATATAAAGTATAAAATAGAGCATCGACCACGAAGCCCTATAGAAAATCTCTCCCAAGGAGTAAGTAGGGGAAGCAGCGGCAAAGCTCGACATGCCTTAAATTGATTACATGTTAAAATTGTTAGCCGATGGTTGACTACTTACGTGCACCTTGGAACTCCGGCGACGGTTAATGTAATCTAATTTCCACATGTCGGCAAGTCATTTTCAGCCACTGCAGTGGTTTAGCGATAGAAATATTCGTTTAAAAGAAAACGCGCGTTTTGGATGCGTATAATATTGTAGAATAGTAAAAGAAAGATTTAATAAAATTTGGACACTTATACGTCGATAAATTCACCACCAGTTACGTTGTCCCAAATTAGCTACGGTAAAAAGTTTTTGTAAATACTTGGAAATAAAAAAAATAAGAAAAATGAAAAGTCACGATAGTCGAGTGGTTGGGTGGTCGGAATTTTGAGTCAAGAGGTCCGAGTTCTATCCTCAGATGACAGGCTCGTACCAATGGGTTTTTCAAAAACTTATGTACGAATTATGAAGTCACGATAGCCGAGTTGTTGGGTGGTCGGAATTTTGAGTCAAGAGGTCCGAGTTCTATCCTCAGATGACAGGCTCGTACCAATGGGTTTTCAAAACTTATGTACGAATTTCAAGCCAAGACATAATTCGTACCTCAGTTTTTGGAAAACACATTGGTAAAAGCCTGGTCGGGTCTCTTGACTCGGAATTCTGACCACCCAACTACTCAGCTATCGTGACTGTATATATACGAACTTCGGAACTAAATTAAAGTTCAAACATTTTAAAGAAAAAAGGAAGTAGCTGAAGCACTTGTGTTATAGGATGTTAACGGAAACAACATAGGTTTCACAAACTCCTAGACCCGAAACGAAGTAGAAACATTGGTTTTCTACATTGACCCGAACGGGAATCGAACTTAGGACCTGTGTTAATGACACCTTAAAAATCTGTGTGTATAACACTCGTCCATAGAGGCCCTCAATTAAATTACGGTTGAGTTTATTAGGGGAATGCAAACATAATAAAAACATTATTTTCACAAAACTTTCATGAATAAGTTACTAACTGGCCACTTATATTTCTAGGACCCAGAGCACCAGTGCAAGCAGAAAAACAAGAGAAAGAGTGGGCGCGGTTAACGAAAACAAAGTGGAGTATGTTTTAACCCTCCTTTCGTACCGATGCAGCAATTGTCGAGTAAACATATTACTTTATGCAACAAAACGACCAAAAAGTTTCTCTTTTTTTAAAAAAATGGAGACCAAGAAGGAGTGAAATGGAAAGGTCGCTCACATGCGAGACGTATAATTAAAGGGTTCAAATGAATATTTAAATATCGTAAAGGGTGAACTCTCAACGTCACAATGACATTCGGCTCGTCCGAATCTAGAAAGATACGTATTTTTGGAAGTCAAGCTTCGTCCATTGGTACACTGAGTGTAAGGTGTGTTGTGAAATAATTTTTATTTAAGACATAGCCTTAACATCAGATTTAATTGATTCGGTACCTAAAATCGGTATTGAAATTATGAAGACAAATAAGTTATATTCTGCAAAATCTTTCATTGGAGAGTTTATTTCTAAGGCTAGGATAATTCTTCTTCTAATTTTATGTATAGGATGATCCGCCAAAAGAAGGAGAGATGATCTGGAGAATATTACGGGAAGTCGACGGATACAGTTGACTAATTTTTTATGGCGAACAACGAAGGCATAGTTCTGCTGTGTACTTCTGATAGTCTGAAGAGAAGAAGATCAAGGTACTATATCAGAAGTAGATACAAAATACACTGCCCATTCGTACTTTAAAAATTGTAGTATTTTTCCCAAATATGTCGTTTATTACTAACCTCCTTATTATAACTAATTAATTTTAAATAACTACGAGCTCCGCAGACGAGTGGCGTGCCCACCGGTTCACGGTTTCGCCAGCTCTGAGGTCGATTCCCGGTCGATTGTAACAGGTCAACATAGAAAACAACTCTTTCTACATTACTTCGAGTCGAGGAGTTTGTGGAACTTTCCTTGTTTCTGATTCCATAACACAAGTGCTTTAGATATTTACTTTCGGATCAGAGCAATGTATGTAATGTTATCCTAATTCATGTATTTATTTAAAAATTGTAAATAAATAAATAAATAAATATCTTCACGGAATTCCCAATACTTGGGTAAACAGGGGTCTAGTCTAGACAATTAGGTCCATTCGACCCATCTTCCACGGAAGGTATTTTGGGATAACGTGGCAGGTAGTGAGCCGTCGCCGATTAAATAAATAAAATTGGAGTGTCTGTTTGTAGTATATATATATTCATATAGGTACATACACCATAAAGACACATAAAGTCACGATAGCCGAGTCGTTGGGTGGTCGGAATTTCGAGTCGAGAGACCCGAGTTCGATCGCCAGGTGACAGTACCAATGAGTAGAGAATTTCATCGTTGGCATGGACATAAAGTCGGCAACGGGCTCACCACCTGTCACGTTGTCCCGAAAATATCTTCGGTGGAAGGTGGGTCAAAGGGACTTAATTGTCTAGACTTGACCTCTGTCTACCCCTGTATTGGGAATGGCGTGAAGATATTATTTTTTTTACATACACCAGAATAACATTTTTTTTACAATTTTTGTCTGTCTGTCTGTCTGTTTATTCCGGCTAATCGCTGAAACGGCCGGACCGATTTTAACAGGAATTTTACTAACAGCCAATGTTAAAAGGAGTAACATAGGCTACTTTTATTTTAGAAACATAATTTGGGTTCCGCGTTAAGTGTTAAACTGCGAGCAAAGCCGCGGAGAGCAGCTAGTATTACATATCTCAGTGCAACACGTACTTACCGCCGGCGGGACGAGTCAAAGATACACGTCGCAAGGGGCACGAGCGTTTGCCAAAAATTATAATTTTAATTGCGGACCCCCTCGCCGACTCGCCCCCAGCGACTCACATAGATATAAAATATTTTACAACATCGATTTTAGTAACTACTTACGTTGCTTTTGTCTGTAAGGTTTTCATCAAAACTGACGTAATTTTTTGAAAAACCGTGGCAAAAATAAGTGAAGTGACAAGTGTGTAATAAAAAAAAAATGTATCGCCAATTGTTTACAAAATCGTAAAAAAGTGGCAAAACAAAAATATAATTTTTGTTCGATTTTTCTCTATATTAAATATTTAGATAGAAAGAGGAGTGGCTCTTTCTTCCTATGGGCGCGACATCAAGTAAAAAGGGGGACGAAAAGAGAAAGAGTCTATAAAAAAACAGATGGCGACTTGTTAGATCGTTATACTATCATGAAAAGTATTTTTTAATATTAAATTTATAGATTAAAATTGTACAGACCGACTGCGGGCAGCAGCGACTAGGTACCCAGCGTGGAGATTATGGAAAATACTCTTTTTTTTATAGAAAAGGGAGGCAAACGAGCAGGTGGCTCACGTGATGGTAAGTGATTACCGCCGCCCATGAACACCCGCAATACCAGAGGCATAGCAGATGCGTTGCCGGCCTTGTGTGGGCCTCCGGTTACCTGCACTCCCGAGACGAAACGCAAAAGTTTGTTAGACTTCTACTTCACGCCGGTATTCTGTGAGGTCGCGGTACTTCCCCGGTCAAGCCAACCCATTTATGCAACAACAAAAGCTGATGTGTGACTCGACCACTGTTAAAACTACTCGTTACGGGAGAAGCTTATGTGGTATTTTATACGTATTGCACTCGTGAGTCGGTTTAAACACTTAGACGTAAATCAGACTTTAAATCAGCAACAGTTACATGTTGATCTCGAATGATGATGAAAGTCAAAAACTGTTTAGACCTCTGTTTACCTCAGTATCGGGGATACGGTCGTGAATGCACATACATCTCCCGTAAGGAAACCCTTGCTATAATCGCCACGCTTCGTAAGCAGACTGGCGATCGCTTTACTAGATTTTTATTATTTTAGAATTTGCATCTTAGATAACGCTGCCTCTTACTTGTACGCCGAATTTTAGTCTAGTATTGCTCAGATGGTTGTCCATCCATAAGTCGGTAGCCTATAGTATTTTTAAAGCTTTTCCTTTAGTCGCCTCTTACGACACCCGCGGGAAAAAATGTGGTGGTATTATTCTACGCGAACACTACACAGTACCTCATAATTAACATTGCAACTCATAGTAGTTAGTTTTACAATAAAACGAGATTTCAGTATTCGAATATTATACTTTGACAGTTACATATAAATAATAGATGACGTCCCATTCACAACCATTCATTCTGAATGCAAACCCGCAAACCCTCGCCGAAAATAAGCAACGCTTACTTCCTTGGAGCCCGAAAAAAAATTTAATGACTTCCCCAAAAAACACACACGCGTAAAACAAAAGGGGGCAGACCGCCGAAAATACTCAAATGGGAGAGTTCGCTAACAATTTCCTCTTACTCATTATCTTTAAACCACTGCGTGTGTATTGTAAATTTATGCGATTTGGCAGATTGTATAATCCTGTCCATTCAATTGTATATTTACGCTTTTATTTATTTGTAAGTTTTTAATTGGCGAAGGTAGCTTTTAACAGGAGCCATTAAAATTTTTGCTATCTTTTAAACGTATATTATATTAAAAACTCTGGCAGGTGGTATTTTTTAATAAGCTATTTATCGGTTTGTCCGGGTAGTTACAAAAGTAGCTGCGTTTTAGCAAGTTATGTGAAGCGTTTCAGCGTACATAGAAACTTAAAAAAAATAATATTGAAGAAAGGAAATCAAGGAAACAATTAATGCTAAAACACTTTAGTATATACGATAGCCGAGTGTTTAGGTGGTCGGGATTTCGTGTCAAGAGACCCGAATTCGACCCCAGTTGGCAGGCTTATACCAATGGGGTTTTCAAAAACTTCGCTTAGAGATAAAGACGGCAACGGGCTCACCACTTGTCACGTTGTTCCGAAAATATCTTCGGAGGCCTTGAAAATATCTTGAGCCACCTCAAAGGGAATGTCTAGACTAGAGATCTATCTACCCCAATATTGGGAATTGCAATTGCAATTTATTATTATTATTTATTTAATATTTAATTATTTCTTCAGTAGGATGAGATATTTATAGAACTCTTTGTTGCTCCTGCTAGGAATGCTTAAACTAGCTAGAATGTATAAGAATATCACCCTAGTAGTTAGTAAAGAATTTAAAGTTCCGGATTAATGACGTTTTCATAGTATAAGTTTATTAGGAATCTCAAATCAAATTGTATTATATTTATTACAATTTTAAATGTTTTTGGCACTTCAATACCTGACTTGATTTTAGCAGAAATTTTCCGAATAGCCATAACTAAAGTCAAGACAAGACGTTAGTGACCAAGATGTAAATACATATCCTTAGATTACATCTGTTTGTTTCTAGTAATGAATAGAAAATAGCGGAAATGGTTTTCCTAGAATAAGTACTTAAAACTAGAATAAGTACGCCTAGTTTATTTACGATTTTTATTGATTTTTCTTATTGAATTCGAAAACAATATTTACACTGAAATAAAACGAAGTTTCGCCTCAACGTCTACATGAAAATAATTCTCTTTTTATCTATAGCGGCTACACTCTTATAAAATAAACTTTCAAATCTAGATATTCATCCAGCTCCTGTGGAACGTAAGTGGCCAAGTCTGAACAAACTTGACTGAGTACTCGAGACAACGGATCTCTTGTCTTATGAAATGCTTAAGTGGACAGCTACCCCAACGAGTCTTTATTTTAGTTTCACTCTTCAAACGCAGTTTGTGAAGTATTGATGTCGTTGTACCTAATTAAGGTGAAAATTTTCGTATGTAAATTTTATAGAGTGTTCTTTGATCAATATTGTTATGTCAATACTTCTGTAATAGGAACAGGTTGATTATAAGTATCAATTTATGTTTCTTATTATTTAACTAATATTTTTATGTGCAAGGTTCTTCATCAGACTCGTCATTTGTAAATATAATTTTCTTTTCACGATAGCAGAGTGGTTGGGTGGACGGAATTTCGAGTCAAGAGACCCGAGTTCGATCCCCAGGTAGGAGGCTCGTACGAATGGATTTTTCAAAAACTTATGTACGAATTATATCGTTGGATTGGACATAAAGACGGCGACGGGCTCACCACCTGTCTCGTTGTCCCGAAAATATCTTCGGTGGAAGGTGGGTCGACCAGAGCTCAGGGCGACCAGACCTCTGTCTCTCTGACCAGACCTCTGTGTACCCCTGTATTGGTATATTATAATTGCGTGAAGATACTTTTTTTTGTTTTACCATTATTTAGATTTGATAGCTTGAGGTCGAATGCAGTGGAGATGCGATCTCTTCGTAAAATGTGCGGAGTTACCTTGGCCGACCGGAAGCGAAACCAAGATATTCGCAAAATGGTAGGTTTGAAAGATGAGCTTATCACTAAAATGGATAAGGGCGTGCTTCGATGGTTTGGGCACGTTGAGCGAATGAGCGAAGACCTAATGGTGAAGAAAATATACAGCGCGAAAGTTAATATTAAAAGGGGTCGAGGTAGGCCGAGACTAACTTTTGAAGACCATATGAGCAAATTGCTCGAAGACGGTAGGGTCAAGAGTACTCGAATACCTCGACGTGCATGTAATAGATAAGATGATAGATATAAAGAAGATAATGATGAATCTGAATGAAGCGAAAGAGGTATGTAAGGATCGTGACACTTGGCGATCTGTTCTCTCTGGCTACCCCGTCAGGGATTGTGCGTGAAGATAAATAAAATATGATAGCTTGATGACCCTAGCTTGGCGCCCTTGCCTTCGAAGCTTAATGTCCCTGTTGGAATACCTTCATAAGCAAATATTTTGCACTTCAATGAAGAACCTATAAAGGTTTATAATAACCTTACATATATGCTAATTCCATCAATTGCATTTTTATGTTTGATTTATCAAAAAAATTCTCTTTCTATATTAAAAAAAAAAGAGTACATATTTAAAAAAAATGCAGTATGCAAGAAATGGAGATGGAAGAATGTGAGTTGAAAAATATAGCACTATTATATTTATTGCATATAAAATCATGAAAACTATATTTAAATGACATGATATGTGTATATAAAGAAAATGATGAATTTTATATCAGTAGATAATGTCTTCAATCCTTGCGATTGAGATACTAGGTGATCAGTTATCTGTGTACGTGAAGATATATAATAATTAAGTTTTATTTTAAAATTGAACACTTTGAAAAAAATAAATATTTTCACGCAATTGCCAATACAGGGGTAGACACAGGTGCAGTCTAGACAATTAAATCCCCTCGACCCACCTTCCATCGAAGATATTTTCGGGACAACGTGATATGTGGTGAGCCCGTCGCCCTCTTTACGTCCAAGCCAACGATATAATTCGTAAATAAGTTTTTGAAAAACCCAATGGTACGAGCCTGCCACCAGATCTCTCGGGTCTCTTGACTCGAAATTCCGACCACCCAACCTCTCGGCTATCGTGACTTTTCGTTTTAATTAAAAGATACAACTACATACTAAAATAAAAAAAAAATTAAAAACGCCCTAACATTTATCCACCTAAAACCATTGACTGCTCGAACCCACAACATAAGCCAAGCTGTCAATATCAGTTTAACTGTAATGGACACCACGGCCACGCCTCGGTTATTTCTCGCCCTGTGGCGTGTTTCCGATACGTTAAAATCATTTGCACAACATATATTTTTTTAAACCTTCAGTTGTTCTATCTAGAATTTGTGTCAATATACCAACATTAAATTGAGAGATAAAACTAAATTTAACTAAAAATTTGTTTATATTATGATATTATGAGTAATTTAAATAGCAAAATTGTTTATCACCGACAATCATATATATCATATAAATGACAAAAGTGTCAATTCACCTATCAGCATATGTTTGATTTATAATATTTATTTATAGTTAATCTATTCAGGTATGAACCGACTTTTGTAGCAACACTTAGGAGAGCACAATGTTCAGTAGTGGACTCTTGATAGGCTGCAAAGAATAGTAAGAAAAATTTTAATTTTATTGACGATATTAATTATCAAAATCTTTAAACTTTTAATGTAGAAAAAAGGTATTAATTAATTAAATATTTTTTTACATAATAGTAAAATTTTAATCTAAAAGAGTGTCTATGTCAAATAAATGGTATAATATTTTTTTAAGAACAACATGTTTTAATAAATTTATACTTTTTATGAGGTGTTGCTTAGTCAATATCTAAGGAAGGAGGACATGTATGAAATAAATATACAGTATCATCAGCACTAAAGCAACTTTCAACATCGCAGGATAAGATCATTTACCGCAGTTTTTACTAACTTATGCTTTAGTTTCACGCAATTCTAGACAATCGCAGTCTAGACAATTAAGTCCTTTCGACCCACCTTCCACCGAAGGTATTTTCGAGACAACATGACAGGTGGTGAGCCCGTCGCCGTCTTAATGTCCATATTTTTTATGCTTTAGTTTTTATTAAGTTTCATTACTATAGGCGGAAATAACGAATACCATCAAAAATTACGAATTTAATAAAATCTTGAAAAGCTTTAAAATAAATTTCAAATCTTTACGCACGAAACATAAGCAGGCCGAGCTCGCGTGCCAAATCCTATTCTAATAACACGTCAAAGCCTATACGCATTATTTTTCTATACTGTCAATTACTCACCTATTAATTTAATTTTACGCCCATTTGCTTGAAACAAATAGCGGCGGACGCATCCCTATAAATAAATATGTAACGTCACAAATTTGAGTTGTAGTATACAAATAACTGGGAAAAAAAAATAATTGTAGTCTTGATGAAGACTTAAGACATTATTATTTTTATAACTCTTACAAATTCGATTTGTGAAAAAATAAAAATAATATATGTCAGAAAACTTTCCTTTTATTACACTTGCATTCTTAATCAAATAAAAAGGGATAGTTGAGGTCTAAATTAATATCTTGAAATAAAATTTTAAGGTAATCTGAATCTCATTAAAAATATGTTCTTGTGATAAATCTAAATCTAATAACCATAACCACAGTTTTACAGCCCCATAGCACAACAGATATTAATCTGGTGAGCTTTTTTTGTCTTGTGTTATAAAAATAATTGATTATAAATTAATAAGAAACGTAACAAAAAAAACAGCTGACCCGGGATTGAACACGACGTCCGCGAGGCGTAACTTTGCTCCTACAAATTGCGTTACTGTAGCGCACCCTACAAGTTCAATTTTAAATATCTTTCATAAGCCTCTTAGAGTAATAGTGATATCAATCTGGTCTTGATTTAATGCTTATCAATTGTTATATTTTTATGATTGTAAAGCTATATTATAATCATACATAAAATACACTGAATAAGTAAAAAAGTATTTACTTACTTAAAAAAGTTTTATCATATGTTAGTATTCCTTCTGGACTTAAATTATTAAGAACTATTATATGGTCACATCTTACCAATATATCCCTCCTACTTTCCGTACTAAGATGCCTAGAAGACATTTTGTTCCTTTCAACTGGATTTCATGAAACCTTATTTTAAATATTAGCACAATGGTGAGCCCGTTGCCATATCCGTATCTGACTGACAATACATATCGTAAATAAATGTCGTAAAATTTCATTAACAGAAGCCTTCCCTACGGGAATGGAAGCCGAGTCTCCTGCTACGAATTAAGATTTCTATAGCACTCTGTTATCATTTTTCAACGTAAAGAAAGCGAAGGATGAAGCGACGCAGCATTTATGCTCCCTGGCATAATTGGCTTATTACTCCCTGGCATATATTTAAAAACTTAACTTCAGTCTAGCTATAAAATACACATTATGGTAAACATATTCAACTCGTGTCTAGTTACATTTGTATAATATTAAAAAAAATATAACCGAAAACATTCACAAGACCGAACAATAAATATTTGCATAAAGCATAAAGATACAGGAAAAAAGTGCATTTGTTTAAATTAAAAAAGACGGCGCCACACACCGGCAATACACTTTATAAATTCACACGACGTTACCCAGAACACATTCAATTTTTTTTTAAATAGAGAAAGATACGCGTTCTTAAAAAAAAAATTCGTTCCCTCACAATATATAAAGCGCCCCATTCACGACACAATGGAGGTTTTGTGCGGTTTACGCGACTGAATCGCATGACCCGAGCGACGTGTGTTACAATGAGACCGTGTATGGGTGCACTCAGTGAATTGTTTTTGTTTTCTATTCACGGGGTTATGGCTTTTCTCTTTTATTTCGTTTCCTCGATTTTTCATGCTGGAGAGTATAATTCTACTGCGGTGCTCCTTGAGACGTTTCATAAAATCTGCTTGTGTTTTAAGTAACAGTAGAAGTTATAGCGTGTAACAAGTAGTAGGTTTTTGTATTTAAGTTCTAAATGAGTTGCCTCAAATAAAGCTCTGTTTAAGTCAGTCGTAAGATAAAAACTAACCATTAATTAGACCGATGGCTGATAGACAGTAGTAGTGAATCTGCTTTCGAATCTATGGGTTGTGAGTTTGAACCCCGCTAGGGTCAGAAATTTCTGTGGTGAATATAAATGCTCGAGTCGTGACTGTTTTGATGTAGACATAAACATTTATCTTCATCGAAAGGACTTTGTTGCCTGATCCTCTGTCTAACCCAGTATTAGGAATAGCGTGAAGTAGCGTAGACGATTTTTACGTAAGTATAAACACATACCATTGCATCGATAGACTAACACGATAGGAGGGTCGAAAAAACTAGAAATTAAAGTGAAACAATTAACTTTTGTATAAAGTCAATAGTATTTTTTAAATTTTATTTGGTTGTAATTTATAAAATAGTATAATTAATAAAATAGTATTATTAATAGGAATATATTAAGCAGCCCTAAGCAAAATATGACTTAATGATAACATGTTAATAATAATTCTTGTCTACTTTTTTGAACTAATACAGGTTGTAAAATTATTTGAATCTAAATATTTCCTATGTTTGGTGTAAAGCTTCATTTATAATTAATAATTGAAGACACATACTAAATATAATTATTGTTTTTAGTATCGGTTCTTAATTATTTAATCTCCTTTTATTTACCTAATTTAATTACTGTTTCGTTACGCAAAAGAAATATAAACCTCTTTTAATTTTATTATAATAAAATTAATTTAATAATAGTTACGATAGCCGAGTGGTTGGATGATCGGAATTTCGAGTCGAGAGACCCGAGTTGGATCCCCAGGTGGCAGGGTCGTACCAATGGGTTTTTCAAAAACTTATGTACGAATTATATCGTTGGCTTGGACATAAAGACGGCGACGGGATTACCACCTGTCACGTTGTCTCGATAATATATCGAGGTGGAGGTAGGTCGAAGGGACTTAATTATCTAGAATAGACCTCTGTCTACCTCTGTATTAGAATCTTCGTGTATAACTGCGCGTATATAGTATATAACTACTGTTTCGTTACATAAAATAAACCTCTTTTAATTTTTATTGTAACAAAATTAACATTCCTTTTCTAAAAACTGTTATAATAATTCTTATTCAATATAAGAAACCAAATACAATATGTTACGTGGAAAGTACCGGATTCGGTCAGGACTTTTAAATGTGATTGAAAGGGAGCAATGTCATGTTGACGCAACAATGTTGGTGAAGGGGAAAACGTAAAACAATATGAAAAAATATTACATAAGAATACTTACGTAAATATGTTTATGATGAATTGACACATGTAAACTGACGTTTACAACGAGACTAATAAATATTTTCTCTTTGTTAGCTATTTGTGTTTGTTTAGTTGTTGGTATTGAGTTTCTTTTATAGAATCGGGGGCATACGAGTTGGTGGCTCACGTGATGGTAAGTGATTACCGCCGCCCATGAACACTCGTAATTTAAACACTCGTACGTTGCCGGCCTTTGAGAAAGGTGTAGGCTCTTTCGTTGAAGGCCCCTAAGTCGTATCGGTCCGGAAAACCCGCTGACGGCAGCCATTCCTAAAGTGCAAGTGCGTGGCAGAAAATTTCGCGAAAAACTGTATTGCAATGTATTGAATATTGAAAATTAATAATATTAATAAAATATCAATAATAGATTTTTGGTACGATTTTCAATATGACCCATTGCAAAAATCTAAAAATATCAGTTTTCCTTACATGAATGATTGGCATATAGTATGTTTAAAAAAATCGAAATATCTTCACGCCATTCCCAATGAACATATAAATGTCGACGGGCTCACCACCTGTAATGTTGTCCCAAAAATGTCTTCGATGGAAGGTGGGTCGAATGGACTTAATTGTCTACCCCTGTATCGGGAATGGTATGCAGATATTTATTCATTTATAACATCTCATTTTAAACTAAGCAAATGAAAACCTGTTATAAACTTCTACAGGCCATCGTGTATATAGTCATTATCATCGTCATTACAATCATAACAACCTATTAAAAGTCCACTGATGAACATAACTCAGCTGTTCCTGCGCCACCTGCATAAATCGACTTCCCGCACGATTCTGCAATTTATCACTCCATATTGTTTTAAAAAAGTCAGATAGCCGACTGGTTGGTTGGTCAGAATTTCGAGTCAAGAGACCCGAGTTCGATCCCCAGGTGGCAGGCTCGTACCAATGGGTTTTTCAAAAACTTATGTACGAATTACATCGTTGGCTTTGACATAAAGAACGCGATGGGCTCCCTACCTGTCACGTTGTCCCGGAAATATTTTCGGTGGAAGGTGGGTCGAAGGGACTTAATTGTCTAGACTAGACTTCTGTCTACCCCTGTATTGGGAATTGCGTGAAGATATTTTTTATATTGTTTAAAGTATTTATTATAGTAAAAAACAAAACCATAAAAAACTTGTTATTAGCTTTAACGCCAAAGTTGCACAACACACTTAAAGCTAAAATGTGTGGCGTACGGGGAACTCAATCTAATGCTTGTAAATCGATGAAGGGGAAGTTTCCATATCACGTTGTTAAGTGATAAAAGTTATAGCCTGTTATCATAATAAATTTGACACTTAAGAGTTCTTCTTGTTTCTTACAGGAAGTTAGGATTGCTTTAGAGCAATCTATGATAAAAATGTATGTACGTAAGTAAATCTAATATCATGTACGTGCCTTTAATAGACGTATAATATAGACCTAATAGCTGTTATAGTCCAAAAGTGACAAGGAAAATAACTTTCAAATACGTAATCGATTCTATAAATTGAAATTAAATAAAAAAAAACGATAAAATAAATACTAACTCTTAGCTTGTGATGTTGATGAAGGCTATGGACGTGGCAAACGTCAAAGAAAGAATAGGCTTTGCCGTTATCGTGACATACTCTGTTGCGAAAATCGCCAAACTGCTTGGTGATCGCAATACCAGATATATTTCACCATAAATACATATACATATATTCCAATACATGTATTCCTCGTCGGCTTACCTAATTTTTATCATATATTTTCGACACGATTATCTTGCCATCTTTTATTAGTTGCTTCTTACGACAACCGCCAGAAGAAAGGGGTAGTAAAGAAACGCTAAGGTATCTGGTACTACGATCGCTATTTTGCTTACTGCGTGGCAATTATGACGACCTCACTAGTGGCGTGCTCACCCCTTTTCATGGTTTTGCCAGCTCTGAGTCTCAAGTTCGATTCCCAGTGGAGTCCTAGTAGAAAACACTTTTTTCTATATTTTCCTGGGTCTGGGTGTTTATTCTTCGTTGTTCCTGATTCCATAATACCAAAGCTGCTTACTATGATCAGAGTATTGTATGTGATGTTGTCCCTATCTATCTATCTATCTATTTATCTAATTAGGGCAAACCTTCACCCATGAGAGAGGTTCACCTCCATTAGTAGACTGATCTTACAAGCCGTTAAGTAAATAAGTAATAAATAAAATATATTTAAAATTCATTCATAAAACTGATAGGTAGACAAATGAATTAATACTTGTAGGTTGGTTTTGCGTCAGTATATTTTTAATTTAATGACTACTCAATAATGTTTAATTACTAAAGCGGTAATGAGGTTGTTCGAACCATCTAATAAGTATTGCGAAAAACCCGATAATGATGATACGCGAGTGGTGAAGTGAGATTCGTATTACTAATGAGATCAGGATCTACACATTCATGCTTGAGCTTTGAGTGGCATTCAGTGCACTATTAGTTATAATTTTCTATAAAGAAATAAACATAATTAAAGTTATTCAACAAAAATTTTTGATTTTTTGTGTTTTAATAAAGTGCTCCTTTGTAACGTCAAAATAATACTTTTTTCTAAATGAATAAATATCGAAGTATTTATGGTAAACTAAAAACAAGGAGCAGTTTTCTACATATTTCTTAGTCTATCTGCTAAATCCAACGAATCTCCGAAACCGCTGCACTGATATTTATGGAAATCTTCACAGCCATATTAAACACATTATACGGAGCAACGTAGGCTAATTATATTTAAAATAAACAAATATATATTTTCACGCAACTCCCAATACAGACTAAACCAAAATCATTATGCGCCAACGTGACTTGGACATAAAGACGGCGACTGGCTCACCACCTGTCGCCGTCTTTATATCCAAGCCAACGATATAAATCATACATAAGGTTTTTGAAAAAACCCAATGGCATGAGCCTTGGGAATCGATCTCTGGTCTCTTGACTCGAATTCGGATCTGGGTGATCCAAGAGACAGAAAATTCAAGAGACAGAATTCGGATCACCCAACCACTCGTTTATAATGACTAAGACTAATTTAGACAAAAAATTAACCTTCAAAAAAGACGCAGAGCGCAGTTAGTTTGCATATAATACGTAATTAATACGCTTTAATATATTAAAGAAAACAAAATGAAGATCATAGTTTTTTCTTGACTTAATTTCTCTCAAAACTGCAGAGCGTAGACGGCGGTTGATTTGCCGATTTTTCTTCGTAACCTATTCCATAAAATGTACCATTCCAACCAGTAACGGTCTCTGTAAGTATGGTAGAATCCTGTGCAAAATATCAAATGTGCAAAATATTAAACTACATATTAGTTATATGCTTTAATATATTGGCAAAGTCCTCTGCAAGACATGGGCGAGGTTAACATAATCGCCATGCTGGAGGCAAGCGGGACCTTGCCCCGTAGATGCCTTGCCCGTTAACTGTATATTAAAATTTAGTCATGTTTTGAGGTCGTTATGCCGCCATCTATCGGTGGCCAATTGCAAGTTCAAGGCTTGTCCTTTAGATATTAGATTACGCTACACGGGAAGAAGAGTATACTCCCATATGTCGTGAGAGTATACTCTTTCTTTCTTACGGTATTTTTTTCTGACTAAACACGATAAGACACGATAACTTAATGAGTTAAAATAGCCAAGGGGTTGGATGATCGACTTTCGACTCGAAAGACCCGTGTTCGAACCCCAGGTATGTATCAACGTAAACGTAAAAACGTATCGATCGTTTTAAAAAAAAAAACTGATATACAATTTATATCGTTGGTTTGGACATAATGACGGCGACGGGCTCACCACCTGTCACGTTGTCCCAAAAAATATCTTCGGTGGAAGCTGGGTCGAAAGGACTTAATTGTCTAGACATCTGTCTAGCGCAGTATCGGGATTGACGTGAAGATTATCTTTTTAAGCAGCAATAAATTATATAAAAAATATTGTGATAAGTATAATATTTGGATGATAAATCCGGACCGACCGTGTTAATTGGAGGAGCTCGATTAATGAAGTCGGCCCGCCGATGTGTAAAGTCCCGTTTCAATTTCCACTGAACATAATGATTGGAACCCTTTCAGCAGATGTGTGGTTATCATTAACGTAACTAATCCCCGCATATCTGCGTAATGTATGATTTATTTAAATGTTATAATAATATTGGCTCTGATTATTGTTTTTTATTTGAAGTACATCACTTACAGGTTAAAGACATAGTCTGAAAAAATTGCGATTAAATTTTTTTATGTTTCCTAAAACTGGGGTATAGAGAGATAACACCTAAGTCTTTCGAATCACCTTTAAACGGAGTTTATTTTGGATCCAAACAAACACTACATGGATGAATATTTATGTAGACAATTATTCATATATACACTCGAAGCTATTGTCAGACGAAAATGTTTAAATATATCAAAAACTAAGAATGATAGCCTAAGGAAATTAATTATTAACTACAGAAATTTAGCAAGTTCCTTGAAAAAAGTAATAAAAATTGAAACAATAAATAAAAAGGACTTGCGGCCAAAGACAATTCATGTACGCTTTTTATCGATCTTCCAATATGCATCTTTTTAATGTATTGTTTTAACTTCTATGAAAACTACTTTACTTGAATAACGCGTTTATTGATATTCTTAAAAGCTATGTAATCTATGACAGTCTTTCATTTTGTTTATAATGGAATTTTTATGTAGCCGTAATAAAATTATAAGTTACTCGTTTATATTCTATTGAAAATGATTTTCAGTATTACAATACTGCGATAGAGCATGTATGCCATTTAATTTTAATAATAACTTGTAAATTTCTTTGAAGTCTATTCAATACGTTGGAAAAATCAGTGAAGAAAATACCAGAACAATTGCATCAGTGTTACTTTTTACACCTGGATTTCTTTTTATCATTTACATTATTCAGGTATTTGCTGAGCACGACAATTGCAGGTAGTGATTGCAAATTAGGGGTAGACAGAGGTCTAAAACCAATTTTTTTGTAAGTTACAAAATTTTGATTCATATTTAAATTCAGATCTTCACGCCATTCCCAATACAGGGATAGACAGAGGTCTAGACAATTAAGTCCTTTCACCCCACTTTCCACCGAAGAATTTTTTGGGGCTAAGTGACAGTTGGAGAGCCTTAGCCGTCTTTATGTTCAAGTCAAAGATATAAATCGTACATAAGTTTATGAAAAACCATCTTGGGTTAAGCCTTTGTGTGCATACATAGTCAATTCAGTTCAGTCAATGTATATATATCTCGTAAAGTATATATGTGATGTAATTTAGGCAATGTCCTGCCGATTATAATATGCAAATTATATCCAATAGCGAATTGCATTCATTCTGACACCTATTCAATTATTAATTCAATTTATATGTAGGTCAAACGAGATATGGTCAAAGATGGCGCCCGAAGTAGCCGCCATTGGCGCGGGTGCACGCTACCCGCTGTTTCAATTTTCGAACACGATTCATATTACGAACGCGTTCACAATCTCTTAATCGAATATTAGACACGCCTTTAACCTTTCCGATTCCGATCATCGCATCGAGTATTACCGTGTATCATTTGATTGCCTATTGAAGTTTCGCGAAGGAGGGCGCAATGCCAATGTTCAATTTAGTATGTTGTAGTTTGTTCTTAATTTACTATTGACCGACATGTGAATGTTACTAAATCTGTTTATATGAATCTAGCGGGCCCGGTAGGCGTATTCCAGCTCTAGAATCGATTGCAGCGCCACCTTACGGGTCAAGATGTGAATCTAAAACTTTCTCGATTCAATTCATTAATATCGGATAGCTTTGATAAAGAGTTGGTCGAAAGAACTACATCGTCTAGACCTCTGCCTACCATAGTGTTGGTAAATTGCTCGAAGATGAAATATAAAAATCGTCATATACATTTATAGTTTTGTATGCATTTGTTACCTAGCCCCCAGCTAGCCTAGCTTGTCCCAAAAATTGTTTTAGGTGGAAGGTAATTAGTAAAAACTAAAGGACTTAATTGTTTATACCTCTGTGTACCTCCTGGGAATGGTTGTTCCCCTGGAAATGGCGTTACCATTCCCAATACATATTTTATAAAAAACCACGATAACCAAAAATTATAATCAAATGTAAGGTTGATGGTAAAAAAATCAAATCTTTTTGTTAAATACGTTACGTTACGATGCATGAGCCAAAAATCTATTTACACACCTATTTCAAATGGTATCAATGTACCTTAAGCGCGACATAAATTAATTTACAAAGTACCACATCTAGTTTCAAAAATGAATTGTATCTAGTTCCCACATATTGCTTCAATGCGTTGATTCCCGCAATCGGCCACACCCCTGCGTTCTAAATTCGAAAATCGAAATTCGAAGTCGCATGTCTGCGGCGGGGACTCCCTGTCTGCTAACGTGAACGAATTACACAAGTCAGCAATGCTCGAAAATTTCACTTTAACCATTCACTTTAGCTCGAAATTTTCTGCGAATACACTTTATCCAATTATTCTTACTGTGGTTTGAAAATTAAATTACTTTTACTTGAGTTATGGCATTGTGGTAACTTATTTCAAAGAAGCCACGATAACAGAGTGGTTGGGTGGTCGGAATTTCGAGTGAAGAGACCCGAGTTCGATCCCCAGGTGACAGGCGCGTACCAATGGGTTTTTCAAAAACATATGTACGAATTATATCGTTGGCTTGGACATAAATTCAGCGACGGGCTCACCACCTGTCACTTTGTCCCGAAAATGTCTTCGGTGGAAGGTGGGTTAAAGGGACTTAATTGTCTAGACCTCTGTCTACCCCTGTATTGGGAAATGCGTCGAGATATTTATTTATATTTAAAAATATAAATAGATAAAGACAACATCACATACATTGCTCTGATACCATAGTTAGAAGCTAAGTCATTGGTATTTGGTAATCGGGAACAATGTGATTGTATTTGTAATGGAGGTATAACAAATACATAGACCCGAGAAGATGTCGGTTTGACCCGTGGAAACCGGAACCTCAGAGCTGACCATACCATGAAAACTAGTGTGTGCACCATTCGTCCACAGAGGTTGCCAATAATGATGAATAAAGTCAGCAACGTTTTATATTCACGCCATTCCCATTACAAGGGTAGACATTAATTGTCTTTTCGACTCACCGACTTTTTCACTCCGCCGAAGACATTTTTTGAGATAACGTGACAGGTGGTGAGACCGTCGCCGTTTGTATGTCCAAGCCAAAAACATAAATCGTACATTAGTTTTGAAAATACCCATTGGTACGAGCCTACTACCTAGAACTCAAATCAGGTCTATCATCTCGAATTTCGGTCACACAACCACTCGGCTATCGTGACTCCTTATTTTAGTGATTCCGTATTCATTTTATTTACATGATACCTACAGGCGCAGTCCTTGTTACATTGGTTTATTTAATAATAGGTTATGCGTTACTTCATACTACTGCATGCGCATTACTGCCTTAATATTTAATGTTCAGGTAAGCGATATATTACCGTTGATGAAGAAAATTGTCACATTAATAATATTTGTTTAGCAGCAGACGATTCGGTAGTCTAGTCGGCAGCGGCCTTCAAAGTAATGGTTGTAGATTCGAATCCCGCTAGAGACAAACATTTTTGTGATCAATATGAATGTTTGTAATCAAGCCGTGGTTGCTTATTTGTATAAATATATAGAAATTATATGTTAAAAATATGTATTAAGAAACCGTGTGGTAATGGCGTAAGAATTATTATTGTTGATGTTATAAGAGGCGACTAAGGGAAACAGCCTTGAATATCGTTATGGCAACCGATAGATGGCGGGATAACCATGTCTAAAAATATCAGACCAAAATAATCAGACTGAAGATTGGTGGCGGCGTCAGGGGTGCGAGTCGTCTGGTACTGCGATCGCCAAGTCGCTTGCCAAGCGTGGTAATTATGGCAAATCCTCCTTATGGGAGATGCCTATATTCTGCAGTGGACTTTAATAGGCCGATATGTATTTCTGTATGTATAGAAATTATCTACGTATGTATATAGTATCCTTGGCTTGTATTTTTTATTATATTGTATTATTGGCTCGGAGACAAAGACGGATCTGCTCGCCACTTGGCACATCGTCTCAAATAAGCTTCGGTGGTAAGTGGGTCGAAAGGACTTAACTGATCTTTGTTAATTTTAGGAAAATTCGTGAAGGTAAACTTTATTAAACTAGAATAGTTTTATTTCATTGTTAATCGAAAAATATGTTCAATAAATACGTTGTTAATGGGTGTATTACTTTCGTGTCTTGTGATATTATCACAATAAAAAAATTAAAAAAGCAAAGAAAAAGCTACTCATTACACATTTATCTTATTAATTTAAATGAAATATTTTAATAAGCAGTATTTAAACACTGATGCGCTTGAAATGGGTGCCAAGTGTTGATACATTTATTTAATTTGACATTATAATTATATTCAGTTAAGATATGGTGTTGTTTAGGGCTATTTAGGCTGTTACATAGGGATCCCGATGTGGGACCAAACTGGAAATTCACCTTTAAAAAAAAAACGATATATATTCTGTAAAAAAATACTATTTGAATCCTGCTTTAGGTGCAAACAAACAGAGACTTCTACGTTCCTCGAAGTATATGTAGTGTTTTCTGATGCATTTCCATTTAAAATACATTTACTAACGTATGTACTACATTTAAAATGTATGTACTAAGTTCTGTCGAATAGTACAACACTTTTATTATATCTTCACGCAATTTCCTTTACAGGGGTCGACAGAGGTCTAGTCTTGACAATTAAGTCCCTTCGTCCCACCTTCCACCGAAGATATTTTCGGGACAACGTGACAAGTGGAGAGCCCTTCGCCATCTTTATGTCCAAGCCTACGACATAATTCGTACATAAGTTTTCTGAAAAACTCATTGGTGCGAGCCTGCCATCTGGGGATCGAACTCGGGTTCCTTGACTCGAAATTCCGACCACCCAAACACTCGGCTATCGTGGCTCACAAATTGTAAAATAAAGAAATAAACAAATATCTATTCTCACAAATTGTGATATAGAATTTCATGTTATAATTAGTTCTTAAGAATGAAGCACATCAAAACAATTTTAATTTCACTAACTGAACTATTTGCATACTAACTACATGTCTTATAATTACGGCTCGCAATAAAAATTCAAGAGCGTTCGGGAGTGTGCGTGATCGCCCTTTATACGTTTATCATTATCATTTTATGCAATTCCGCGATGATTCATTAACGAGTCTACACATGGGGGGGCTTTCAGCAATACATTATAGAAGGCTCCTTGCGTGCATTTCGCGGGAACGGCGAAATGTGTTGTTCACGACGTTAGAACATTGTGGCCATGGCTTTTGATATTATGAATTAGTTAATTGCTTAAAAATAGATAACACACACATCGGCCTGTTAAAGTCCACTTCAAGACATAGGCCTCTCTCATAGGGAGGATTTGCTGTAATCACCACGCTTGGCAAGCGGATTGGCGATCGCAGTACCAGATCACTCGCTCCTCAGTCGCTGCTGCCCATCTTCGGTCTGATAATTTTGGTCTGATATTTTTAGAGATGGTTATCCCGCAATCTATCGGTTGCCATAATGATATTCAAGGCTGTTTCCCATAGTCGCCTCTTACGACACGGAAAGAAAGGGAGTGGCAATATTCTTACGCCGTTACCACACAGACAAAAAATAGTTAAAAAAAAAACTAAATAAAAACTCGATAATGTCCGAAACTCGATTTATTTTAGATGTGTATATTTAAAATCAATATTTACCATTAAAATCTGACTTTCTTCAATTACCAAACACATATGTTATTAGGAATATTTAGTAGGCTTGACTAATTCTTTTTTTTTTTTATTTCTGTAGAATTATTTTTCAGTAATCAGATAAAATAATTATAATAAAAGTCTGTAATTCGATGAAAAAACTAACTTTTACCAAAAAATTTAAAAAACGGTACCTAGTCATAATAAAACTAAGGCTCTGATATTTGAAAGCGACATCAATAATGTAGAACTGGTGATTAAAATTATATACTTGGGGAGCGCTTTTATCTGAGATGGATGATGTGATTTAGATATCGACAGGCGTGTGAAAACCAGGAACAAAGTTAACGGTGACCTGTCCTTGTTAGCCACAAGACAGGGTGTATCTTCTCGATGTTAGGTATTGGAGGTTAAGGTTATTTTACTCCTCGATGAGGAAACAACGTTACACATTTGAAAGACCAATGTTACTCTCGTATCATCGTTTCTTGTCAACTTCCCTTCCCACTTTACTTCGATAAAGATTATTTTCTATGATTTAATTTGTTAAGAACTGTATTCAAATGGGTCATGTAGTCGTTTTATTGCTAGATAACTTTTATCTGACTATCGAAGAATCAGTTAAAATTAAAATTATAATTTACGGATCCACACTATTCTTTCTTCATATGACGGATGGCTCAGACCCAGCTATTCATTTAAGTCACATGTACGACACTTATAATCCATTCAAGCTTTCATACAGCAGCCGTACAGCGGTCATACTTATTAAAAAACTTGACTAGGAACAAAAGGATCTACACTTAATTAATCTTCGTCGGGTTTTATAAGTCTGATAGGGGTTAAAAATTACTTTAAAGTTGTTATTACAGTTCTTTTTTAAATTTATTTCAAAAGCCATTATAGAAATAGTAATAATAAAAAAGATTTATTTTATAACATTCTTTTCTTTCATAACATATATATCAACTTTATAAATAATATATAAAAAGGTCGACAAATTATTCTCTGTTGCCAATGGAGTGATAATACAATAGTAAAATTTAGTTTAGTTAATAATAGTTACAAAACACTAAAAAAGTCACGCATTTGTAACTATTTCAACTAAAACATAGAAATAAGTTTCGTTTAAAATAGAGTGTAAGAAAAATTATCTTAAAAAAGCGTATAATTTTATAATAATTAAGTAATAAATTATATATACGTATAGAGCAATTCTGTCCCACAGTTTTTAAGAACAAATTGACTTTATTCTTAATCACACTACAGTTAATACTCATAGAAATTATTATCTTAATTTATTTTCGTGTTTTAATTATTTCAATGTGAAGATTTTATTTTTTTTTATTTATTTTCTACCTTGTAGTTCGGCCTGCTAAAAAGCAAATTTTTTAAAATTTTTTAAACTGTTATTTAATTTTTCCTTTTAAGCTAGCTACAAAATTATCGAGTTTTGTTTAAATAATTACATAGAAAAATTTCCTAATTTGTTTTATTGTCAAAGCCCTAATCTAAAGTTCAAAGGTGGGTGGATATCACATCCATAAATAGACAGCTAATAAAATCTTGTTAAAACATGCAAATTAAACTCGTAATACACCGCAGAATACATAACGTTATTTACTTAACGGCAACATTAAAGCCGTCTCCTTAAACGCGCCGTTCGACGTATAAATCGTAATTTAGCAAACAAGTAAATCCTAGTATCGCAACACATGGACGTGGGTTAGGCTCTAATTTATAAACGGTTTACGTACTTAATCTCCGACGGTGGGGTATGGGACACGCGCCCACGCGCCCCGCGCACTAGTAAACGCACATCGCTCCGCTCAGATTATCCAATTTTACCTGAATACGTTTCATTATGTTCACGGGATGTGTGAGTTTATATAAAAATGTATAAAAAAAATTAACATCTTCACGCAATCCCCAATACAGGGGTAGACAGATGTCTAGGCTAGACACTTAAGTCCTTTAGACCCACCTTCCACCGAAGATATTTTACGGGACAACGTGACAGGTGGTGAGCCCGTCGCCGTCTTTATGTCCAAGCCAAAGATATAATTCGTACATAAGTTTTTGAAAAACCCATTGGTACGAGCCTGCCATCTGGGGATCGAAGTCGGGTTTCTTGACTCGGAATTCCGATCACCCAACCATTCGGCTATTGTGACTTTACAGCTTAAAATGTATGATATTTACATTAAAGAATAGAAATTTTGTATAAAAATCAAAATGTATAAAAATCAAAGTATAAAAAAAAATAATACATAGACGAAGTCTTTGTCCGTCATCTTGTAAGTAATGTAATAAGTAATTTGAATAATATGCGTGCGTTGGAGATTAAACTGACAGAGACACACGCAGGTTTATGTCTCGCCTGGGACATTTATTTTTTATTTAAAAATATCTTTTTAATATTTATACAAATTAAGATTACGATTGCAGATTTAAAATATGATTTTTTTTTAAATTGACTTAATAAATTTGTGTTTTTTTTTAATTTTCTTTACGCAACCCATACTTCACACAGAAAACACAGACAGAGATTTAGAAAAAAAAATCCATTCGAAATTTTTGAATTACATTCGCCTTTATTATTTTTTACGAAAATTCGGTAATTGGCCCTAATATCTAATAGTTTTTTTTTCCGATTACCGATACTACAATTGTTTCCTTATATTTTCCTTTCCTTTTAATCTTTTAAACTTCCACTCATTTAATTTTCGTCCATCACTATCAACGTACTGCAACAACGTAGTACTTTGTAAGACAGTAAAAACTAAGCTTGCCTTTTTTGATGAAACTTAAAAGTAATAACACTTTAAATAAACTCACATAGACCACAGACAAATTATTGCTTACAAAAAAAGAAAAGAAAACAACTTTGTCATTAAATTGTGAAAAATGGAATCATACTGGCATGTTTCACTGCGGCACACAAAGAGAGAAAAAAGAAAAAAGTCCGCACTACATGCAATTTTCTATCGCAATCAGAACTATAACAACGCTCGAGCTGGCACAGACGTCCCGCCTGCTGAAATCATAACGAGAACCCAAATAGTAACAAAAAAACATGCGGTAAAAAGAATAAAAAATAGAATTTGGTTAAGCGGCACACCACCCGAAACCGAAACGATGTGGATTGCCCTCGAGAGATAGGTACAGCTTGAATAACGGGGCCAGGAAATGAGCGAAAACAAATAAAACAACAAAAGTTTGTTCCAAAACAAAATTAAAAGCACAGACAAATGATGTGCACTCGCGTTTTGATATTTCAGCGTTCTTTCTGGCCCCACTCTAACAAACGCAACGACTGGAGCAATCCTTTTTTTGTGCTCCTCTCCTTTACCGGGAAATGACTTTCTGACTCTTAATCTCTCTCGCGATCTCATTAAAAATTCATAACTCAAAACTGCGAGTAAATGAAAATTTGCTATATCTAAGTTTCTGAACGCAACCTAGGCTTCCATTTTAAAATTAATTTTAAATTATATATTTTTTCAAAGTACATAATGATTATACTGACGGCTTTAACTGCCTGTTAACAGACTACACTAACATTCACTATATGTACTAACATATGTACCTACTAACATAGGCCTCTCCCGTTAAGATGATTTGTCATAACCTTGGTACCAGCCTACTCGAACCTTAAAACATCCCATCATCGATCTTTTTAATTTTGTTCTGGTTCTTTCCGAGAAGGTTATACTGCTGTGTTTCCCTTGGCACTATAAATAAACATATCACCTATAAAACACCAGTCTACCACTTGGTACCTGTGCAGTACCTGACACCTCGCACTTTAAATGCTGCTGCCCGTCACAGGTGGGCCCAATTAGTATTTATAGAATCAAATCTCGCTATCCGCCATTCGCCATAACAGTTTTCAAGGGCCATACCCCTCAATCGACTCTTACGACACCCGCGGGAAGAAAGGAGTGGCATATTTTCTCACCGTTACCACACGAAGAGTGTTTCCATGTATGAGTACATTATTGAGAATTAGATTATTTTTCTAACAGAATACTACTAGTAACGATACCCAAGTGATTGGGTGATCGCAATTCGAACCACAAGACCCGAGTTCGATCCCCATCAGAAAGTCAAAACTAAGCTGAAGGTTTTTGGAACTTATATACGATTTGTATCTTTAGCTTAGACACTATGATGGCATCACTCCGTGTTAAGCTATCCCAAATAAGCTCCAGTGAAATTTAGATTGTAATATATAAGGACTTAAATTGTCTAGACCCCTGGCTACCTCAGAACTAATAAAAGAGTGAAGATGATATAAGTAAAGTATACTACAAAAAAAAAGGTGAAATTACTTCACTGTCGTTAGCGTAACTTTGCAACCGCAGCTAAAGGAAACGACCGCGTCGTATCCTGACCCCGGAGCGAGAAACGAAGAAAATTCTTAAAAAAATACTCTTACATATTTTAATAGAACTTCATTTACTATGTGTGTTCTTAGAAAATAACTGTGTATCATTTTATTATTTGTGTGTCATGGAAAATAGAACGTATATGAAAAATCTGTATTGAAAGAGATATGTAGGTAAGGTAGAAAGAGATTCTTACACTACGCGATCTGTAAGGCTACCGTCTAGGATGCTGTGTGAAGATATACCAATAACTACAGTAAACATGTTTGCTATCTACATGCTGTAGAAGTGAAACTTTCAGAAACTGAACTTGAGCGAGTTCATTCTCGGGCAACGGTGCTGAAGAAGTTTTTACTTATATAAAATAAATAAAATAAATATCTTCACGCAATTCCCAATACAGGGGTAGACAGAGGTCTAGTCTAGACAATTAAGTCCCTTTGACCCACCTTCCACCGAAGATATTTTTCGGGACAACGTGACAGGTGGTGAGCCCGTCGCCGTCTTTATGTCCAAGCCAACGATGAAATTCGTACATAAGTTTTGGAAAAACTCATTGGTACTGCCACATGGGGGTCGAACTCGGGTCTCTTGACTCGAAATTCCGACCACCCAACCACTCGGCTATCGTGGGTTTTTTACTTTACTTATATAAAGAAAGAAGAATTTTTCAAGCACTTAGGGAAAAGCACCTTGGTAGTGCTGATTAAACACCCACGATCTGTCGGATGTGTGTACTCCGTCGACAAACTCTGAAACACCGCGGAAGAGAATATCTCATAAACTTTTAATATTTTAAAATTTCCACAGCGTTTGCCCAGCTATGGGTATTTACAGGCCGCTAATTTAACTTGTTCACTTTTTATCCTCTGGCAACTGAAAGGAAATGTGATTAACGGTAGAATAAAAATTAAGGTCTGTCGTGGTAGTGATTGTTCAAGCACCCATTTTCCTCTGTCCTGAAGATTCAGGTGTGTCCTCGTGAGATTGGATACCGACAATGTACACTTCCGCCATGTTTGACCAAGAGAAAGAGACACCTATTTGTGTCAGAATAAGATAGCATATTATTCACTGTCGTCTCTCAGATAAAAATGTACAGAGAGACATAACGTATAGTTACAGACTTCCATTTTAGTCATCAGGGTTTATAAGATAACTCGTCTGTTACTTTCAAATGAAATTACTTACTTCATTGCCTATAAAACTGTTAAGAAATATTTAATTATCCGTGACTACATTAATTTTGCAGTAATAACTGTGCAAACATCTGATATCCTCTCGACCTGATTAGACCACGGGCGCTTGTACCCAGGCGGCTGATGAGTAGGCGGTGGTAACTGTACCATGGGTAATAATAATAACAATCGAGCGTGTACCGATGCGTGCGTTCGCTCCTAACGTGATAGTTTCCTGAACGGGGCACGTAATGACGTGAATTAAAGTGCTTTGCGACATATAATTTTGTTTTATTAAACTCGTAATGCTTGATAATGATTCACCTATTTGTGAAGTGATGGACTTTCGAGACAGTTAAAGTCAACTGTCTGTTGATGACTACTCGTGAGTTTATACGATTGAAAAGATTTAAATGAGTTTCTAGGATAATCTTAATATTATGTATTAGTTGTTTTCAATCTAAAGATTATTAGATATAATATTGTGACATGTAAACATAGATATTTTCTGGCTGGATAAATAGAAGTTGGAATGCCCTTCTCAGGTATAAGAACAACCTTCTGTTTCTGCAAATAAAATAAAGCTCAAGGTTGTTTTAATGACGCGTATTAGGTAATTCACGATAGCCGAGTGTCTGGGTGATCGAATTTTGTGTCAGGAGACCCGAGTTCGACTCCCAGGTGGCCAGCTCGTGGCCAATGGGGTTTTTCAAAAACTTACGTACGATTACATCGCTGGCTTGGACATAGGGACTTAAGGGTCTAGACAAGACCTCTGTCTACTCCTGTCTGAATGGGGTGAAGATATTTTATTTTTATTTTTAGGTAATTCTATTTAGTTTAGTTTTAATTTTAGGTAATCAATTCTATGCCTTACCAACATTTAATTGTTTTTTTTTACATTTCACACGATAACTCTAACCCCTCGATGTTCTGAATTCCCCGAAATTGAATACTTGACGTTTACTCTTTCTGACGTATCGAAACTCAATTGGTTTCTGCCAAAAAACTTATATAGTAATAGTATGAAATAAATCTATTCAGTTTAGGAACCAGAATTTGGTAGCAACGGAATAAGACGCCTCATAGATCACCAGTATAACTACAGTATCAGTATAACCAGTATAATTACGGTCTATTATGGCATACTACTATCCAGATATACTATATTATCTATATAGTGACAACCCAATAGCGCGCTTTAGCCTGATTAGTAGTGAACTGGTATTTGAAGCTAAGGATTGCGGGTTCGAATTACGCTAGGGGCAAACTGTTGTGTGATGAATATGAATTTTTGTATATGTGTCATTCATTGTTATGTATTTATTTTAATACATGTAAAATATATACAAAGAAGTCGCGTTTGCGAGTCAAGAGACCCAAGATTGATACCCAGTTTGAAAGCTCATAACAAGGGTTTTTTCGAATCTTATGTACGGTTTGCATCGTTGGTTTGATTATAAAAGACGGCGACAGGATCACCACCTGTCACGTGGTCCCGAAAATGTCTTCGGTGGGTCGAAAATAATTGATTGTCTGCCCGAGTATTGGAAATGGCGTGAAGATATTGGTTTTAATGTAAGTACAGTTGTTAGATAGTTGGATATTTTTTATGTAAGTAAGTTTTCTCTGTGTTGTAATTATTGCTTATGTATGTATGGTGTACGAGAAAGTAAATTCCACTGCGACTACTATTATTGGTTTGGACGTTATAAGCGATAGGCTCACCACCAGTCACGTTATGTAAAATAAGTTTCGATGTTAAATATGTCGAAAGGACTTGTTGTTTATAGAGAATCCGCAGCAACCAGATCAACCAGGTGAATTGCAGCCCAATGCAAAAAAAGTTTCTAGGAGAGTACTTATACTAACTTATACAGAAGACTAACAAAGCTTTCACCAAATTTTACCTTAAGATGTTCTCGTCAAATGCAGAACAATAGATCTCTTCCAATATTTTCGATTGTTAGGGTTTCGCTTATTTTTAATAGTCAACTTTTATAAGAGAAACTCAATATTTCCTAAAACTTATGTACGATTGATGACATAAGGACGGGCCAGGCTCACCAGCAGTTAAGTTGTCCCAAAAACGTCTTTGGTGGAAGGTGGGTGGAAAGGGTAATTAACTAATTGTCCAAACCTCTGCCTATATTGGGAACTGCCTGAATAAAAAAATTTTTAGCACACCATGTGTTAACATTACTTCTAAATATTATCAGCAAGACTGTACGAGCGTCAAATAAACTGTGCCTTAGGATATGCGAATGAACAGCTACAGTTAATTACGACGATCGTGTGTACCGCCCTAATCAAGTGTCCAGAAGCAAGCGTACCCAATCGCAACTGCCGTGCGTGTGTAACCGGCTCTCTACTTCATAGATCAATGTGTACTAGGGCTTAAGTGAAGATCACAAGTGAATATCAATAAATAAGCATAGTCTCTACAAGTATATATAGAATATCTTTCACAAAATTCCCAATACAGGAGTAGACAGAGGTCTAGTCTAGACAGTTAAGTACTACTGTCCCGTCCCACCATCCACCCGATCACGTGACAGGTGGTGAGCCCGTCTCCGTCTTTATGTCCAAGCCAACGATATAATTCGTACATAAGTTTTGAACCCATTGGTACGAGTCTGCCACTATTTACTCTGAAAAATTAATGCATACCGCAGGCGTTTCCAGATAATGTAATGACTTGAATTGGTTTGATAATTTTTAGTCGACGCCTTTTTTTGCTTTAGTTACTTTCTATTTTGACGACTTCAAGTTTTTTTTTTGTTGAAATTTACAACTTACTTAGCGTCAGACCCTCAATGGTCGTAAATTCCTATAAATTATAGGTTAGATTTATAAGTTCTCGTTAAGATTTGTGAATAATCTATAACAAAAGGAAGCGGATGCAAACAATTTTAAAGTAACCTCGACTATTTCTCTCTCCAAAGTCAAATAAAATTTAGGTCTCCGTAATGTTAAAATAATATCTTAATTTTTAAGTAATAATCCTAAAAATTCTAAGTATGCAACAATATAATTTTTGTACTTCGATAACTCCCTAAAATGTTCCGCGTTGTCATACATAATAAAAAATGCACATACTTTTTGTTTGACGACCTCCGTGGACAAATTGCGTAAACACAGGTTTTCAAGGACCCGACCGGTCGGGTCAATGTAAAAAAAAAAACACTTTTCTCGGGTCTGGGTGTTTGTGGTGCATTCGTTGTTTCCTATTCGCATACCACAAGTGCTTTAGTATCTTACATAGGGTCGAAGCAAAGTGTGTGATGTTGTCCCTATCTATATATGTATGTGTATGAAAAATGAAAAAAAAAGTAAAACATGTTTTTTTATATTTTTTATACTGGTTGACTGAGAAGCTCTCCTGAGAGCAAAGAGTAATAGTGTTTCAGTGCGTGTTAGCAGACTTAACTTTATACATTTAATTATTTACATCTTCATGCAGTATTTCTGGAGAGAATGACTGTTTTCGGTTGCCACATAAATTTAACAACGCCTGCCATATGTGTAACACATACGGCAGGCGTTGTAATTTTTATATTTTTTTTTGTTTATACAACAATAAAAGATGTAACATTTGACATAAAGACTTAAGAATTTTCATACCATACCTGATTATCTTGGATTTCTCACACACTGTCGTACGAACATTTGTTTAAATTACTTTAGCACGTACATTCTTGTATAAAGAAAACTGTGTATATGAAGCGAAGGTAAAAATATATATTATATTTTAAATTGACATAAATTTTACATAACATTATATTATAGGTGCCAAAATAAATAAAATGTCAAAAAAAGGAACGCTAGAAGATGATTACTACAAACAAGCTAATGAATGTGTACCAAATATATTCTTTTATATATCATTACTTCCCAATTTATTCGGTGGTCAGAAGGATACTTTGAGTACTTTCTACCACTTGAGTTTATTTTGGACAACGTAACAGGTATGAGATAAAATAATAATACATATTTCAAAATGATAATACCAATAAATATAAATTCTTCACGCACTTCCCAATACAGGGGTATAATTGTCTAGACTCGACCTCTGTCTGGTCGAGTCTAGACAATTAAGTCCCTTCGACCCACCTTCCAACGTAGATATTTTCGGGACAACGTGACAGGTGGTGGCCCGTCGCCGTCTTTAAGTCTAAGCCAACGATATTCGTACATAAGTTTTAGAAAAACCCATTGGTACGAGCCTACCAAATGGGGATCGAACTCGGGTCTATTGACTCGAAATTCCAACCACCCAACCACTCGGCTATCGTGACGTAAATATAAATTCTAAGTAATTAAAACGTCTCCAAGCACATAAGTGCTGTTTATTTAACATTGCTATCCTACAATATGCCAAGTATCGTGTGGGTACTTAGCATATGGATGTGTGGGCCTCCGGTTACCTGCACTCACCAGACGAAACGCAAAAGTTTGTTAGACTTCTACTTCACGACGGCATTCTGTGAGGTCTATTCCATATCCATTTGTTACGGATAATCTCTGAAACGGCTGGACCGATTTTAACAGGACTTTCACCAACAGATAGCCAACAGTACAGGTGTAACATAGGCAACTTTTATTTTAGAAACGTAATTGGAGTACCGTGTTAAGTGTTAAGTCACGATAGCCGAGTTGTTGGGTGGTCGGAATGTCGAGTCGAGAGACCCGAGTTCGATCCCCAGGTGGCAGTACCAATGAGTTTTTCAAAACTTATGTACGAATTTCATCGTTGGCTTGGACATAAAGGCGGCGACGGGCTCACCACCTGTCACGTTGTCCCGAAAATATCTTCGGTGGAAGGTGGGTCAAAGGGACTTAATTGTCTAGACTTGACCTCTTTCTACCCCTGTATTGGGAATTGCGTGAAGATATTTATATTTTATTTTTTTGTGTTAAGTGTTAAACTGCGGGGAAAGTCGCAGGGGGCAGCCAGTACTTAATATATTGCTCTTACAGATGGAGCACTGGCTTTATCCCTCGTGTGGAGAAACACGCGTGGGCGCGCTCGTGATGCGTGCGGGCAGATTAAATTGCATTAACGCAATATAGTTCTACATTACAGCGCAATCTGTATTGCCCGTGCATGCTACGTTCTTAAATAATAACAAAACGTTCCTTTTAAACGAATTCACATTTGACTTATTTTTATGTACATGAATGTATGTGTTGAGTTTGTGTTTGTGTTCATGAGTTTGAGTGTTCATCAAGATAATCGTAAAATTACGATACGTATAAGATATATCGTAATTTGTTACAATATATCACGGTCACGATAGCTGAGTGGTTGTGTTATCGAAAATTGTGCCAGTAGACTCGAGTTTGATTCCTATGTTGTAGGCTCGTACCAATGAGTTTTTTTAACAAACTTATGTAAACGATTTATATCGTTGGCTTGGACGTAAAGACGACATTTAACCCAAGATTTAGATGTCAAGTACGGCGATCACCAATTCATTTGCTTTTACCAAACCCTACCTTAAAATTCCTGCAGTTTACAGGCCGCAATTGTAGCCGACCCTTATCAACTACCTACAATTGTATCGTGTGGATCAAAAGAGGCTAATGACATAATCTAAAAATAAAAAATAATTGCAGGTAAGTGACGTCAGGGGCGGTAAAGGATGTGATGGTGCAAATCTTACTAAATTTGCACTAATAACGAGAAGCTTTCCTTGTCAAACTCTCATAGTCTCTGAGAGAAACCTTCCAGTTTCTATTTTTGCCAGTGGATTTTTTGATTCTATAAATACTGCGTAATACTTCTACATATTATACTTAAACCTATATATACAGATAACAATTGCCGTAGGTTTCTTTAGCAAAAATTTGAGACTAGGTTCATCGACATAAATATTTTTTTAGTTTATTTTTTTTTTCATACATTCCGGTGTAGCTGAAAAAATTGATGTCAAAATAACATAAAATAAGATTCAATTATAAGTAGAAATAAAAAAATCATGAAAAATAAATCCACTTCATCGGTGGATGAAATTACGAAGCACAACTATAAGTACATACGTATAAACGTAACATAATAATAGGTACAGTAACTACAAACATGAATCTCAAGCAATAACTTTCATGAAGGTAATCCTAAAGGTTGTTAACATGTATAACACATAGCGGTACCGGGTACAATATTGTCTAGTTCAATTGACTTGTCAGGACTTCGAATTCAAATCAGTAAGTTTGATTATATCAGAACATGATTGTCTTCATATGAATACATTTTGAGTGAAACTGCTATTTACTTTTACTTAAATTCTAAACGAAGAGTTCTTAATTACTGGATAAAAATTACTTTTTTAAAAGTAAAACTAATTATTTACTAGCTGAAAAACATTACTACTGACATCACGTGACTATCTAACTTTTTCGGATTACAACCAGCTGTCGTGTCGTAAATTTGTTTAGTTTTTCTTTCCTAATTTATTATTACTACTAGTACCAAACCACGAAAGCATTCCTGGGTTAATCCTGGTCACCACGTCGTCTTGTACACAGTTCTTTTATCGCACAATATATATTTATTTAGCGTGACACACACACGCGCACACGCACACGCAAATGCACACATATACACACTTTCAGTTGCAAAAAATATATAAAATATACTACTAATTTTACTAATTTTTTTAAGTCGAAATTCCGACCACCCAACCTCTCGGCTAACGTGACTATTAATTATTTAGAGTAACTTATTAAAGCGCCATCTGTTTGATATTAAGCGAATCTTTGTCACCTACGTACTTCAAAATTATTCATACTATAAATAACTTCGACAAATATCTCAATTAGAACAGTGACATGCCCGGAAACGTCCGGAGTAAGATATTCGTGAAAATACTTGAGATGACTCATCTGAAGTAGTACAATGTTAACATACCGAGACTGGCTGCAAGATGCTCACGTAGCGAGCCGTCGTGCAAACATCTTGAAATTGTTGATTGGCTGCAGATACACCGCCTATTTGATTTGTACACATCATGTGACCCCTTATTTGTATAGTGACGGAGCTGATATTACGATAGCAGTTTTCAAATGATACGAAATTAAGAAAACACTTTAGAAACTATTTTCATTTAAAGCTTTACGTAAACATCCTAGGAAGTATGTAATGAATTTTCAAAATAATGTAAACGCGTTAGGATATTTAGGACATTTCACTGTAAACAACATTTATTGCTAAAAGAGAAACAAACGCTGTAGTTGTACTGTCTCCCAAAAGGCTACAAATATGTGAAATAAATAAATAAACATTTTCACGCATAGAGGTATAGACAATTGAGTCCTTTGGACAAACTTTCACCGAAGCTAATTTGGTACAATTTCTGTCTTATTGTGACGTGGTGAGCCTAACGCCATCTTAGCACCTATTTAAAAAGATAAACATTCATTACAAACATCTATTCATCTATGACTCGAGAACAAACTTTCATGTTCATTACACAAATATTTACACCTAGTGGGATTACTCGTAACCTTTAGATTAGAAGGCAGAGTATGGTCTAAGAATATGTTACTGAAATTAAAATAAAGTTTATCACGTGTCCATCAGACATAGACTATAGACAGACATAGACATCATTATAAAGACATGTCGTCAAGCATACGAAGTCATATCTTTCAACCTACTACCTTTCAAGCTATGTTTAAACGCGTTTTTATTCCATACATTTCTTAAACATATATCATAAAATAATCTTTGTCAATGAGGTATAAACTGGAAAATTACACAGTACTATAATTTAACTACTCACCCCCAATTACTTGTTTCGTTATCGTGTGGTATTATCAGTTCTATGTATTTATCATTAACACATGTAATAATAGTTGGTGTATCGAGCTAATGCGATCAAATACGTGAGATTTGTGACGTTCTAGTGCCGTCCTCTTACTCCGGACTCAGCTCAAACGATCAACTTGGTATCTCGAGTGCTATCTACGTTGTATAATGATCTAGAAACGAAAGTTCCTAACTGACTATCCGGAATAGGGGAGCGGATTAAAAGTTGCCCAACTCAGCCGGCCGACTGCAACATGTGAAGTTTTGCGTTTGAGTTGCGTTTATTGGGGATTAATGTGTGAAATTGTAACATCTAAACTGTTACGTAGATACTTCGTTTATTATTTATTTATTAAAAATTTTTTAAGTCAGGTTAACCACCTGTCACGTTGTTCCAAATAAACTTCGGGGAAAGGTGGGTCGAAAGGACTTAATTGTTTAGGCCTCTGTTTACTCCAGTATAGGAATAATGGGTGAGGTTAAAAAATATGTATTCAAAAACTCTGTTCTATTAAACTTCCTCTTAAAGATCCTGTTAGAGTCACCTGTTTGAGATCACCAAAGCACTTTAGTTATCATGATGCTATTGTCCCCAAGCACACTCGCTACACCAGAAGGGCTACTATAACAGGAGAAAACTCTGCATTAAAATCGAAATTGGGAAAGAATGGAGTGAAATGCTGCTGGACATCCTCTGACACAAAATGTGTGCCTTAACTTAGAGTTAACTTGGGCAACAGTGATGTCCTACAACGGTGTGTTTAATTTTGATATGGCATTGAACGAGATAGTTATCCCGCCATCTATTTGTAACTATTTCTATTTTCAAGGCTTTTCCCTTTGTTGCCTTTTACGGCATCCTTGGGATATAAAAGTGTTAAATACCCTAACGCCGATATCGCACGGAAAAGTTACTACTTTGGTTAAGCTATATTTATTTAGCAAACTGAAATAAAAAAAAGTAAAAAAATTAGTTATATGATATAACACCAAAGAAATACTTACTTCAAAGAAATATTACTTAAAAAGATAATAAAAAAAGTGCTTAAGTATCTAGTCGCCCGACTTAAAAAACTAAAAAGATTAACTTCAAAATAGTAATAGCCGCCAATTTCAAACACTTATTAACCTTTATATATCGTAAGGGTCGGTAAGCAGCACAGGCCTTTAAAATTAGCTATAGGATAAGAAGGAACACCCTCTTATATAAATAATATTAAAAACAAATATCCATACTTGTAAAGCAAAACCACTTTAATCTTTGAGTATCGCTGCTCTGAATCACACATTCGAAACACATTAGTCCTCGAGGTTTAATATCAAAATACGATGATGCGGAAATTGAATCCATCTAATATAGCCTCGGAGCTACGAAAGAAGGGTGCTGGTTTTTTAAATCGAAATTCTCATTGGTATAAATATTTCTTGGATTCTCTATCTGTCTTAAACAACAAAAAAATAAAGGAGTATCGTAGCGTAGCGTAACTACCCAATTTCCTCTCGTGGGATTCGTGAGAGGCGATATATAATCGGCATGCCAAGCATTTTGAATTAGGGAAATCCCGAAGAGACTTATCAGAGTCACGAGAGTCACGTCAGTGTTAAAGAGTCACGATAGAAAAGGGGTTGGGCAGGCTCGTACCAATGGGTTTTTCAAAAACTTATGAACGAATCCATACTATTGGAGTGGACATAAAGACGGCGAAGGGTTCACCACGTGTCACGTTGTCCCGAAAATATCTTCTTACCTCTGTCTAGTCCTGTATTGGGAATTACGTGAAGATATTTATTTTCATTTCAGGAGAGACTTTCCTTTGGCCTATGTCCTGCACTATACTTTTACAAGCCGTATGTAAGATGATATATAAGTAAAATAAGAATATGTTGTTGTCAGAATTAAATCCAAGAAAAAAAATCATATTAATTTTGAGCTAAATTGAAATTAATTTAATATGATATGATCAGTAAAGTCCAAATTTAAAGAGCCAAGTGTAGTAACGGTAGCCAGGTGGTTGCGTGATCGGAATTCTATTCAAGAGATCCGTGTTCGATCCCCATGTGTGCAGGCTCGTACCATTTTTTGTTTTCAAAACCTATGTACGATTTATTTCATTTGTAAGACATAAAGACGTCGATGAGCTCACCATGTTGTCCCAAAAATAACTTCGGTGAAAGGTGGATCGAAAGGACGTAATTGTCTAAATCTTCGTCTACACCAGTATTGGGTGTGAAGACATTTTTTTTGTAAAAGACATTTACTGCTGCGGTTCCTCGGCGGAGCATCTTCACTGAGCTCGACCGTGCCAGGGCGGTCAACGAAGTCACAGGGCAATGCCTGCACCTAAGGCTCCATCCATAATACATGGCGATCTGCAACCACTGGAAGAACCCCACGTCGTACGAAGTTTTCTTTATCGAAATGAGAAAAAAAGAGGCACAACTCCATCCACCCTTCCATTCCTTCTTGATATACTTCTCAACTGCTTTTTCATATACTACGTGATAGAACTTTTAAATAAATAACAAAGTTTGAAAAGTACATTTCTCACTAAAAATTTGTTGTTGTGTAGACCAATATTTGTTAGTGAGTAACAAATATTGGTCTACGAGTATATCTATTTTATTCATTTGTTTGTGTATATATTTATATTTCAATATAGGGAAAAATTTCAATAAATATAAGAGGCTTTATGAACCACATTTAAAGTCCTATTTTAATAATGCACACTCTAACTTAAATCGCTGTTCGATGTAACTGTATCATACGTAACGAGTTGTTCCCATATTCCATCGAGATTATTAATTCGGATATGAATCCGATCGCCGGCTTGATATACGCGCCGACTTATCTACATCGTTGGCGGAGTCTGTCCACCCTTAACATATAAAATCCATACTACTTTTGCCCTTACCTAAAAGTAATATGAACCAATTTCCTTTGGTATTTTTATGTTTTTTGTAAGCGTTTTTTGGAAGTGATATTGACAATATATTGAATTTCTATTCATTTTCAATCACCATATCAATATATATTGGTTACACGCCTCTGGGTTTTGTCAGACAATAGAGGGTGTTTAGATAATTGATTTTGAGTGTTTTGTTTTTAATATATTTTTTCGGATCATCTTTGATAACTAAAAATACTAAACACATACCCAATATTTAATTGTTTATTTCATAGTTATTTAGTATAGTTGATATATATTGTGTCATTGCTTTGGAAGGGACTAGCTTCTGATATCCATGTTTCTAGTTCAGGAGCTATGGCTCTTTTGTATTTTTATTTTAAAAACATTGTGTCACAGACATAAATAAATGAATAATTATACGCACCATCGTGGAGACACAGATAGCTCAAGCTATATTCGCTTCGAATTAAGCGGTCTACATGGCCACGCGAACCCTTTAGGACACATCCGATGTACCACTACATCTGGACCTTAGAATAACTGTCCTTGGCTGAGCACGAATCCAGTCTTTCTCTCCTTCTCCCTCACGATAAGTAGGAATACGCGTCGTCTTCCGCCGATCTAAATCTCGGCCGCGCAGGGCAAGGAAAGCGGTGCTGAGGAAATAGCGCAACTTTCCATACACAATCTTTAAGTAATCCATATCAGAAGTAGGCTCATCAAATCCCCTTACAGTTACTAAGGAATGTTGACTCCGCAATGAAAGGTCGGCCATGTAGGGGTCTGGGTTCACCGTAGAGTTCCAAGCCTGGGATAATGAATTCCTTTGGCACATCAATATGCAATCCCGTTCGGGCGGAAGCATAACTGCTCGAAACACTACAGATTGTCACTCAATTTTTTGTGTTTGGTTATACAATGCACTAGATTTTCCGAGATTGCCACAAGATAAATATTTTTATCATTCGTTCTTGATGTTGCGAAAACGCATTGCCAAATTGAGGTGGCCTCAGCCTTCTATTCATAATCCGTAGATTACGTTCGCTACTTTAACTATCGTGTTACAGATAGTCTTTAATAATTATTTTTCGTACAAAAATCATAAGCTTTCTCACACATGCTTCAGAAAATATAAAATATTCAGTTTCTTGAGTCATTACTGGCTTAACTTCTTGGTTGTAAATTATCGACTAGTGATTTTTAAGTATAAGAACATTTATAATAAATTTTCCAAATTTAACTAATCGATTCGTCTATGATTTTTGGCTTGAAATCTTCTAGCTACAGTTATGTTTCCTCTAAAAGCATATCCGTTAATAATACCTATAAAATCCGTTCATGATCAATAAGCTTCGGCGATAAGTGCGTCGAATGGACTGCGTTGTTTAAACCTTTGCCGGCCACTGCAATAAAAAATTGCATGAAGATATAATAATGATTGGTCCGTTTCCTAATATTAGTAGTTTATCTTTTCACTTAAAAATAAATATACGTTAAAAGTACTACACTTGTACATAGACAGTACTAATAATATTTGAGTAGAATATCTGAATAGTTATCAAAGAAATATAACTTTGTGCACGACGTCCAACCTATTTCACTCGTACATTTTAAGGCAACAGCGTGTGATATGTAAATGTATGGTAATGTACCGACAATTTGCACAACTCATGACCTCTGCGCCCAAACTATCTGCGGGCAACCCCATAACTTTGCCGGTTTAGATTCCGAATACAGATGTGGGCTTAAAATTAATATGTTTGGATTCCATTACGATTCCGTATACGGATAGTATGTTTTCATTTGCATTGGTTAATCATACGTATTTCTGTAAATGGAAGCATAGGTAGGCTTATTAATTCGAATTGTTTGATGCCGAATTTCAGTTATTCCTAACAATGATTTAGGATGAAAATCTTATAAATTGTAAAAAAAATAATAAAATAAATAAATATCTTCACGCGATTCCCAATACAAGGGTAGACCTTGTATTGGGAATATAATATTGTATTGGGAATAGATAGGTCAAGTCTAGACAATTAAGTCCCTTTGACCCACCTTCCACCGAAGATATTTTCGGGACAACGTGACAGTTGGTGAGTCCGTCGCCGTCTTTATGTCCAAGCCAACGATGTAATTCGTACATAAGTTTTTGAAAAACTCATTGGTACTGCCACCTGGGGATCGAACTCGGGTCTCTTGACTCGAAATTCCGACCACCCAACCACTCAGCTATCGTGACTTATAAATTGGGATATTAAATATTTAAGCTATCATTTTAAATACCTATTTCAAATTTTACTACCACGCAGTTGGAGTTTTAATGGGTTGTAGATGACGTAAATATTTAACATACAATAATTATTATTCTAGGTATGATCTTCTTATCATTTCGAATCTCTTCGCACTTTGTGTGGAGGCAAATTTTGATTATATTTTTATGTGGGAAGATCCCGAATAGAACAAAGTGGAATGTACTAGAATAGTAACCAAGTAGATAATAAATACATATATAAGGGACAACATCACATACATTGTTTCGATCCCAATGTGGAATTCTAAATCACTTAAGGTATAGGAATCTGAAACAACGAAGGCACCACAAACACCCAGACCCGAGAAAATGTAGAAAAAGTCGTCCCCCTATATTGACTCGACCGAGAATCGAACCCGGGACCTCGAGATGGCGACACCTTGAAAATCAGTGTTTATGCCACTTGTCCACGGAGGTCGTTGGAGGTAATAGATTCTATTAATGATAATAATATCACAGAACAAGTCACGATTGCCAAGTGGTAATTTCAAGTCAAGAGACCCGAGTTCGATCCCCAGGTGGCAGGCGTACCATTGGGTTTGTAAAACCTTATTTACGAATTATATCGTTAGCTTGGACATAATGTCGGTGACGGGCTCACCACCTGTCACGTTGACCCGAAAATATCTTCGGTGGGCGGTCGGTCGTGGGTGAAGGGACTTAATTATCTAGACTAGATCTCTGTTTACCCCTGTATTGGGAATTGCGTGAAGATATTTTTTTACAATATATAAAAATAAAAAGGAATAATAAGTTTTTTCAAAAACGAGTACGACTTTCTAGACTGTCAAGGAAATCGTTAATCGTAAAAAATATAAATAATTGGATATTATATTTTATTAATAACGCGATTCTCCAATTAAAAATTAAGATTCCGATTAAAGATTTGGTAATTTTCTACCAAAGGTCTTTTCTGCACTTCTGACTAAAAGCTTATTTCGCTAAAAACATCAAAAGTCATCCAAAATAGGATTCCCTATTTCTTGGTAATTGTAACTTGATAAGAGACTTTTAGATATGATTGTATGTTTACATTAATATATACATATTAATATGAACATCCACGATATGATAAGAATATCAGGAGGAGTGTTCTCACATAACTTCGAAGGTTCAAACTTTGATAAAGTGTAATAATTAGAGGGGATTTTATGTTTTAACTATTATGTTGTCTCATATTCAAGGATTTCATAATTATTTTCATTTTCAAGCGGGAACTCACGTAGGCATACTTGCAAAATTGTAGCACAATTTTTGATATGATTAAAAATTAATAGCCTTGCTGGTAATAGCCTTACTGGTAGTGACCCTGCCTTCTAAGCAAAGGTTGAGATTTCGAATCCTGCTTAAAGCAAACATTTGTGTGACGCGATTGAATGTTTACTAGAGACATGATGTTAAAATGTGCAATGTATATTACGATTATTTATTTACGCATGTAGGTATATATTTTTCTATATGGAAATATCACCATACTAAGACAGCAAATCTTACTTTGGGGCTGGATGCCGTCTGCCGTATTATTATTATTATATTGAAAGGAGAAGCGAGGACATGTAGGTACAGTGGCAGAATCTTGCGTTTGAATACTTGTTATTTGGCATTTTTTCATCGCGATTGAGAAGTATTGTAGTTAAATTCATGAAACTCGAATTTAAATAAAATGACACAATCGAATTGAGTAAGATCTCTTTTTTTGATTCGGTTTACAATAATTACATTGTTTTTTGGAGGCAGAAATGAATTTCAGTACCCAATTTTCCAACGAAGAAATGATTACATTTTTAAGTAATAAAAATTATTTCTTAGTACCTGTCAATAAATTGTACAAAAATAAAAAAAGGAATAATATTTAAGGTACAAAATTATTTATTAATTTTGTGTTACAACTAATAATAAATTAAATTTAATACCTTTGAAGTCGAATGCCAAAGAAAAAAACACTGTACATACAATATTGTACTAATGCTTAACCGAACCACAATACACAGTTATTTGAAGAGAACCAAATTCGCGTTTCCCACCGACTAATATTTGCGTACTTATCCCCGGATTACAGTGTTCGTGTGTGCTCGTGTTCCTAAGGATTAAATCCGATCACGTGATCTGTCGAGATCGAAGCCTATGTGTGTAATACACAAATTATTTGGATTGCGTCCAAATTATGAGCATGGTGAGCTTAAAGCTTAACTTTTTTAACGTATGACATCATAACGTACATAACCATTCTTACAAGCAAATTATAAGTATATGTAAATATATAAATATCTTTACGCCAATCCCAACACAGTGGTAGATAGAGGTCTAGACAAATGAACCCTTTCGTCCCACCCTCCACCCAAGACATTTTTTGGTACAACGTCTTTACGAGTATGTCCAAGACAACAAGATAAATACATAAGTTATTGCGGATTTTGCGGTTAGCGTCGCTATGTCCAAAAACCGCAAAATTCTGTTTTAACATAATTCCGCAACGTTACAGGTGCGCCCACCACCAATTACATTGTCACGTTGTCCCAAAAAATGTCTACGGCGGTTGGGATGTTCAGGAATGGAGTAAAGATTTTTTATTGTAGGTAGTTCTTCATTCTCAAGGCTTTCATTTAGCCGCCTCTTACAAAACCCATGGACGGGAAGGACGTACATTTTTACTCCGTTACCACACAGCAAATGCGATAGATGTATAAATATAATAAATAAATATCTTCACGCAATTCCCTATACAGGGGTAGACAGAGGTCTAGTCTCGACAACAAAGTCCCTTCGACGCATTTTCCACCGAAGATATTTTCGGGACAACGTGACAGATATTTTCGGTGGTGAGCCCGTCGCTATCTTTATGTCCAAGCCAAAGATATAATTCGTATATAAGTTTTTGAGAAACCCAATGGTACGAGCCAGCCACCTGGGGATCGAACTTGGCTCTCTTGAGTCGAAATTCCGACAATTAATTAAATTTAAAATTATTAAAATTTTTATTATAAATTTATTATTTTAGTTATTTATTATAGTAGTTTATATTATTAGTTTATATTATATTATTATAGTAGTTTATTTATTATAGTAAAATTTTATTATAGATATTATAGTTATATGAAATATGAAAATATGAAACCTTATAGACAACCCGATAGCAGAGTTGAAAATACTCCTAACTTCAAAAGGTTATGGGTTCGAATCCCGCTAAGAGTAAACATTCATGTGTTGAAATATAAATGTTTCTACTCGAATCATGGATGTTTATGGATTTATGATTATTCATCTATGTAAAAAAATATTTGAGATAAATACTGTAGCAACCTTGGACATTAAGACAGCGATGGGATCAAGGACAAGACCTATCACGTGGTTCCAAACTATATTCGGTGGAAAGTGGGTCGAAAGGACTTCATTATCTGGACTTCTGTCTACACTTATATGGGAAATCGTAGGACGTTAAAATTCAGTAAATCAGTCTTATTCAACAAACATAAAAATTCGTTCAGCCCGTAGCTTACAACTTGTACCAACATTTTGCTAGCATAAGTATAGTGTATCCCTCGTTAAGTTTAATCTCGATCGGGTTGACGACATCTGCATACGACAATTATGTTCATGTGAAACCGAACGTTATGTAAATACTTTATTTGTTTGTTTTATTGTATGTGACAGACTTGTGAATATGCTATTTTGTTCTTTTTATAGTTTATTTTGTTTATTGCACACTAAGTTCGCGACTTGCTCACTTAACTGTCAGTAATCCCAAATGAGCTACTATGCAGATTGCAAGGAATACATTTTTTAAGCATCTGACTACCCCTGTATACCAACCCTTATTTTAAGTGTTTGCGATGGTAACAAAATGGAAAAACAAAACAGATGGGTACAAAAAAAAGTCAATGTTCTATTTGTCTTGCATTTTTATGTATTAATTTTTTGAAATAATATGTATTATTTTTTTAAACTTTGTTTTACAATGATATTGCTATATCATTGTCAAACAAAGTTAAAAAAAATGGAAAATAATAGAGAGGAAAAGAAACAGTTTCGTGCTGGTTCTTCTGTGAGAATGTGTTGTATTTACAAATCGTTGTAGTTATTGCCTGAAATCCGTAAACAAGCTTAAATTGAACGTTGTAGTGTTTTGACTTTGACTTTCGAACATTTATACAATTTAATAGATATATACTACACTTTAAACAAATCAGGTATATACTACTATTAAGATAGTGTGAGAATTACAAAAACTACAGCTGTCTCGCTGAAATTTCAGAAAAGCGAAAATGTTTACGACTTCATTATAATTTTTTCCCAAAGGAAAAGTGTTTTGGAAGAAATTTCAATACGTCAGTACAGACGAAAATTCGTAAGTACATACGGTACTTACAAATTTTCTAACTCAACCATAATTTACATAATTTATTACGTACAATTTTATTTCTATTTTTTTTTAAATCTAATGTCGATTTCGTTATATTTAAAATTTAGGTAAAATTTAAATTAGTGAACCTAGCTTTTTAAATATTCCCTTTATAATATTCTATATATCTTCTTAAACAATTCAGCTCATTGTATGTGTGCATAATTTGTCCTCCTCATTTATCTAGCCCATAAATAGGCCCGTATCGCAAACATGGCTACCGACAAAACACATTATAATATCTACTATATAAACAATAGAATGGGTAAAAGCCTATATGTATGGGCATAATGCGAGCGTTTTGTAACGCTTATTGCGTTAGCTATGTAAGTTGTCGTTCATAAATTCAAATATGCATAAAAAAGTACTTAATACTAAAAATTTTAATAAATATTTATGAGGAACTACAGCCTCTGGAAGTTCACAGGTTATGTCTTAAGGAGGACTTTCCGTAATTGCTATACTTGGTAAGCGGATTAGTGATTTTAGTATCCGGCATCTAAGTATTTATATATAAGTATTTAAAATAAATAAATAATAAAAAAAACTAAATAAAAGTCACGATAGCCGATTGGTTGGGTGATTTCGAGTACGATTCATGAGGTCCGAGTTCGATCCCCTGGTGGCCGTCTCGTACCAAAAGGTTTTTTCAAAAACTTATGTACGATTAATATCGTTGGCTTGGACATTAAGACGGCGACGGGCTTAACACGTTGTCCCGAAAATATCTTAGGTGGAAGGTGGGTCGAAGAGACTTAATTAATTGTCTAGACTCTGTCTACCCCTATATTCCGAATGGCATGAAGATTTTTTTTAAATAAAAATATTTCTCGCCATTAGTATAGCCCTCTACTTATAGTAAGAGGCCAATTAATCAGTAGACGGGCTAATGAGCGAATATTTCATTGTCCGGCTCCTTCTGCAGCGGAAGGATAAGGGCTGTCAAAGGTTCTACGTTTTTTTAACAATGTCTTTTTAAAATACAATGTCATTACTTGATCTTTTAATGCAAATAACACTTTATGTGTTAGAGACTTCCAATACATTAAAATAAAGTTGTTAAATATTACATTAAAACTGCGTTAATGACAGAATACCAAATTTGGAATAAAATATAAAACTATTAAGAATGAATAGTAAAGGGCAGATGACCTTCAAAGGACTACATATTTTTTTCAAATAATAGCAATTATGAGATGATGAGATTTTTATTGATTTTTAAGCATATAAGTTATGCTGAACTTTATGTTATTAAATAGAAAAAATGTTTATAACATTTCGAAAGGTTCGAATCCCACCCGTGTCAGTTAAAATTAAAAAAAAATCTCTTTCATTTAATAAATCAAAATCAGTTCGTTCGTCGGATAGTTATATTAATACAGATAAGAGAGGGATAATAAACGTACTGTATGAACACCACACTTACAGTAACCCTCTTTTTGAGAGGAGTTAAGAGAATGAAAAGTTGAAAAGTTCAGTCAATTTAGTATCGTTACAATAAAGCCAATAAATCCTAAATAACATTCAATAAGAATACTATACAATAACAATTATGTTCTTAATCAAATGAACCCCCTAATCAAATTTCACAGCCAACGCCTGATCTTAATCAATGTCTTAAGAAGACTAATATTAAGCACGGTCTAGAGAAACTATTTAAATAAGCCCAACTTCAATCCGTCCCCGACGCGTGCAGACCAGCATTAATAATTCTCTCAGACTCATACGACAATCCCAGTGTTCATATTATTATATTATTGGTATCTGTGTTGGACAACCCTAAGGATGGCATCTTGAGACGATAGTATAGTGCAGGAGTTGACACGCGTTTCCTCGGCTTGTTTGTATTCCATTTTTTTGTTTGTAATAAGTCACGATTGCCGAGTGGTTGGGTGGTCGGAATTTCGAGTCGAGAGAATTGAGTTCGATCATCAGGTGGCAGGCGCGTTCCAATTGTTTTTTTTTAAACTTCTGTACGAATTATATCGTTGGCTTGGACATAAAGACAGCGACGGGCACATCACCTGTCACGTTGTCCCAAAAATATCTTCGGAGGAAAGTGGGTCGAGGGGACTTAGTTGTCTAGACTAGACCTCTGTCTACCCCTGTATTGGGAATTGCGTCAAGATATTATATTATTATAAAAATACTTATAAATCTTTTTAAGTTAATATTTGTTACACTGTTTAAAAACAAAATAAAAAAATGTCTTCGTGCATATTTCCAGTACGGAGTTAGACAGAGGTCTAGAAAATTAGCGAGGCCGATTGGGACTTGATAGGCGATAAGGTTATCACTGTCTCATAGTTCAAGTCAACGGTACAATATACTTACAAAAAATTGAAAATAAATATTCATATAACGATTGCCGAGTGGTTGGGTGTTCGGAATTTCGACCCGAAGACGGCGACGGGATTATATCGTTGGCTTGGACATAAATACGACGACGGGCTCACCACTTGTCACTTTGTCCCAAATATATCTTCGGAGGAAAGTGGGTCGAGGGGACTTGTCTAGAGTAGACCTCTGTCTACCCCATTATTGAGAATTGCTTGAAGATATTCATTTATTTATTTATATAAACATATACTCGTAAACATGAGTCAAACAATCATATTCATCACATTTGGCACTAGCGGTACTCAAACCTGCAACCTACATCGTAGGCAATCTACCAACTGGGCTATTGGTGCCTTAATATTTTATTTATTAAAATTGTTAAACTATAGCACAGTCTCTTCGACTAAAAGGGTCGTCTCAATCGAAACATGTCGTCCGCAATGAAGGATATTCGAGCCATACACCGAGCTACGAAACGCAAGACTCGGGACTGTCACATGGCACACTTGGTAATACCCTCTGCCAGACAAAACATTCGCAACGTGCTGATTGGGTAGAGGTATGTTGCCACTTCTAGGTCTGTAGGACCAATTGATTTTAATACTTTGATACTTTGATGAATACTTTGATACCAATTGAATTTATTACAGGATTTAAAATATGTAAATGCCTAAGTACAATTTACTTTAGACTACTAAAAAAACTTTAAAAATATTTTTAAATAATAGTATTAAATAAATAAGGAATTTATTCTGAGATGTGTGACGAGGTCAGCAGAAGAGTGGCGTACAGGCAGGTTTTCATCACCAGCTCTGCTACTACTTTTTCCAACATTGTTATGGTTCTGAGTGTTTGTGGTACTTTCGTTGTTTCTGATTCCATAACACAAGTTAACACAAGCTTTTAGATAATTACTTGGGGATCAGATCAATCTACGTGTCATGTATATATATTTCATATAGCTGAAAAATTGTAACAACCTTTGTTGTACAACCTTTCATTTTAATGGATGGTGATTCATTGTCGTAGTTAAATGACTACAGAAAAAAACCAGCGGCAAACTTTGGGAAATGCGTATGTATCAGTAAACTTAAATGTAATGGTGTTGAAAAAATATAAAATAGTTAAAAAAGTACTAGTTTTATTGTTTATTTACATGACTCATGTTGCTTATAAGAGGCGAATATGAAATTAAATAAATAATAAATTTATATCAATGAAACAGATGCAAATATCAAATACGTTGGGCCATAGTTTAATAATGACCAGCATTAGCAGAAGGTACAAATCTACATATTGGGGTGTGGGCATTTCTTGCATCCCCGTCTGAGATATGTGTCTTAAGTCCCCCCGTGTCCGAAGCCAGGGTGGCAACAGAGACGAAATTAGAGACAAGAAATGTTAAATTTAATATTTCTTTTAATAAATACAATATGTTATAAAATATATTATTCGCAAAGCAAAGATTTTTGTAATAGAATCAAAAGAAATCTGACACGGCTGAACAACTAATATAAGGTTGGTCAGATGTTTATTAAATCATTCATTTTCAGATGTTTATAAAATCTTTATATTTTTTTCGTTGTTTCCTTATATACCCTGGCAATCTGGGTCTATTTTTACCTATTTCTGTTGCCAAATAGTAATTCTACAACTGTCCTGTTCCAATTACAAACTGCTAAAGAAGGTATAAAGAACACAGCGAAGGTAATAATTACGGACTTTGAGGCATTCAGTATAGTTTTTGCTGACGGCTCACAACACATCTCATCAGATTTTTTTAATGCTTCTTATAATTAATCCTCTACATTGACCGCATTTGTTTTGTTTTAAGCTTAAACAAATTCGATTACGTTTCGTGTTTCGAAATGAACTACATTTTTAAAAACTCATATATATGTGAATGCTATTTATTGCAAACGACTGAAATAGGGCATTAAATTATTGATTAGCCGCCAAATAAATTGTTTCCTGTATTAATTGTGTAGTTCTATAGTTTAATAGTGTGACTATAAAAATATTAAAATAATTCGCTGTTCAATTGTTTTCATTATCAAAACTCTAAATCCGTCCCAATGGCATAAATGTTTAAGGTATGCAGATGCGGTGCTGCCGTGATAAGTTAATTCCTACTGGCCGATCCCTTACCCGTATCAAAATTATAATGGTGCCGAATATGCCAGAATATGTGGCCCGTCCTCCTTTATTGAAAACTTAATGGTCTCGCATAAATATGGCTAAGTTATGTGGGAGAATTGTAATACTGAAATAACAACGTTCATACAATATGAGTTCACAGAGTAAGATATCATAAAAATGAAGTCTAGACTAAATATATACACAAAATATTGTGTATATTTTTATATAAAATTTAGCGATTGCTCAATTGTATGCATGTATATATTATATTCCATCTTCATGCATTTGCCAATATAGGGTTATTAAAAAAAATTATTTGTGCATAGCATTTTAAAGTGAAATACCTCATGCAATAGACTATGTGACTTACATATATACATTCACTACATAGTTAATAATATAAAGAGGTTTAGTTGATAAATTTGTTAGTTTGTATGTTCTTTTGTATGCTCTAGACCTACAGTTCTGGTATATTCTGGCAAGGTTCTTTTAAAAAAAGATTTTATTAATGGGAAGTTAAATAATCGATTATAAGCCACGATAGCCGAGTGGTTGGGTGGCCGAAATTTCGTGTTAAGAGACCCGAGTTCGTTCACCAGGTGGCAAGCTCGTGCCAATGAGTTTTTCAAAAACTTATTTAAGCATAAAAAGTCACGATAGCCGAGTTGTCGGGTGGTCGGAATTTCGAGTCGAGAGACCCGAGATCGATCCCCAGGTGGCAGTACCAATGAGTTTTCAAAAACTTATGTACGAATTTCATCGTTGGCTTGGACATAAAGGCGGCGACGGGCTCACCACCTGTCACGTTGTCCTGAAAATATCTTCGGTGGAAGGTGGGTCAAAGGGACTTAATCGTCTAGACTTGACCTCTGTCTACCCCTGTATTGGGAATTGCGTGAAGATATTTATATTTTTATTTTATTTTATTTTATTTATTTAAGCATTACATCATTGGCTTGGACATAAAGACGGCGACGGGCTCACCACCTGTCACGTAGTACCGAAAATATCTTCTGTGGAAGGTGGGTCAAAGGGACTTAATTGTCTAGACTAGACCTCTGTCTACCCCTGTATTAGGAATTGCGTGAAGATATTTATTTATATAATCTGTGAGTACTAATTTAAATTTATTGTTTCATGTTGGTTGAATTAGGCGTATTGATCGAATAAGTATATAAAAAAAATATCTTCACGCAATTCCCGATACAGGGGTAGACAGAGGTCAAGTCTAGGAAAGGGTCAACCTAGGAAATACCATTGACTACGAATTAAAATGGGATAACCATCTTGAAAAATACCAAACCAAAATTCAGCAGACCGGTAATGGGCAGTGCGCTAAAGAATCCAGGATTCTCGTACTGCATCGGATCCCTATCGTGGCGATTATGATAAATACCCTTTAAAATGCAGTAAAATTTTACCGACCGCTATGTATGTGTGTTAGTTGTGGCAAAAAAAGTAAACTTACAATAGTTTTGTTGAAAGTTTACGTAACTAATATACTAACTAACTAATATAATATATAATATTGTTTGAAAGAACAAAATCCGTCGGTATTTTTATTTAATTTGTGCTTGCTTGGTTTTAATATTCATCATATTAATTTTGAACTCGTCTCTAGACTAACCTCCCACTACCAAACAATATGTCATGAGTACAAACATGGAACGACTAGACTGTAGGCGTCGCGTGGGCTTTTTGAAAGTCCCATACATATTGCTAATACAAATCAGCAGATATCCAATCTTATCTGACCTTTCCACGAGCATAAAATGCATGGTAATCACTTAGATAAGACGTACGAGTTAAATTTTCAAGAGCTCTATTGATTTGGTTATTACGTTGATTCGATTTGATACAGTATTATATGTAACGTACTTCACGCGATGAGCAGTATAGGCTATGAAAATATTTTAATGTAATAACAATGACAGGAATAGATTAACATTTTATTTAATGGTTTCAGAACTTTATAGTTTTTATATATTTTACTGCTTGCTTGCTATTGGTAATATAAATTAAATGAATCAATGCAACTATAATATGAATAAAATAAAAAAGTCACCACAGCTGAGTGCTCCAAGATCGGAACCCAAGTCAAGAGACCCGAGTTCGATCCCCATATGCCTACCACCTAAGGATAAAACTCGGAAAACTACCAATGAGTTTTTTCAAAACTAATGGACGATTTATATCGTTCACTTGAACATAAGAATGTGTCGCCATTCTCAACTCACCATGCTCAACGTCACATTAACCCAAAAATCTCTACGATGAAAGGTGAGTTGTAAGGACTTAATAGTCTGGCCTTTTATCAGTACGTTTCTAGAAAAAATTTTAAATGTTAACGCTTAAAAGACCTCGTATAAATAGTATCTGGTATCATTTGATGAGTTGGCGACCTCGCAATATGTCCAACATTTTTTTACTTCAGAATAGAATAGGAACACTAACACTTAGTCAATTTAGTCCCATTGATCCCAATTTCACCAAAGCTTATTTTGACCCTAATTCTAATCCCGCATCCACTCGGCTATCGTGACTTCCAATCACATATTTGACCAAAAATAATTATCAAAATATTATCAAAAGTATTATATACAATAATATATTACCCAGATATTCATATCTGTGACTATCCATCGGCGAAATTATTCTAATGTGGGGCATGAACCCCCTCCCCGTACATCCCAAACGTCCCCACTGTACCCGGAACTTGTGCCACATGTGTTCCTAATACCCGGGCATTTGTCAGTCTGTAATTGCCAAGTGATTCTACTTTCGCTGTCCCTTACTTAAATCTTAATGTTACTTTGGTCTACAGTTCACTTAGTGGGAGAGAAAGCCAATTTAATATGCGAAGTACTTAGATTGAAGTAAGTAATTGATGAATAATTATAATTATACTCTCAGATAATTTTAGACATAATTTATTCAAATGTTTGAATTCTTTGCGCCAATCATTTCCAATAATTTCAGTTCGGATCATATTAGAAAAATTTTAAGAAAAGGAAATGACGACGTCTGAAAAATACATTTAGATTTATGACATTCAGAAATAGGTAGGATTGCCTAGGGGTTGAGTGGTCGGAATTCGCATAAGAGGACCCAAGTTCGCTCTCCAAGAGAAAGGATCATACCAATGAATTTTGACATCAAAACTAAATAGAATTTAATTTTCTGCATTTGTTGATTAATCTGAACCAAAATATTTAAGATATGTATATTTAAGATATAAAAAATATTTCCAGATCTTTTAATTTCATTTTTTTATAACGTAAGTGCATATTTGTATAAAATATTTAAGAAAATCAAAGTTAAAGTTTTTTGTGTAAAATAAAAAAAAATATATTCACGCAATTCCCAATACAGAGGTAGACAGAGGTCTAGTCTAGACAATTGAGTCCCTTTGACCCACCTTCCACCGAAGATATTTTCGCGACAATGTAACAGGTGGTGAGCCCTTCACCATCTTTATGTCCAACCCGTAATATAAGCCGTGTAATTAGTACATAAGTTTTTGAAAACCCATTGGTACGAGCCTGCCACATGGGGATCGAACTCTTGACTCGAAATTCCGATCATCCTACCACTCAGCTATTGTGTACCTCTTATAATTTATGAATTATTTTAATATAATGCATGAAATTCAAGGTCAAGAAGATTTAATTGACAAATACATGAAGAACGGTTTCTTCAATATTAGAGAAAGTAAACACTTAAGTAAGTGTACGAACTTAAGTTCGACCTGCATGGACATCCAGTGCAGAAAAATCTCCTCTCTCTTACGGATGATTTGCCATAATTCTTACGTATAAAGCGGATTAGCGATTACAGTACCAAACATCTTGCAACTTAGATGCTGCTACCAATTATCGACCTGCTTTGTTTTGCTTCAATCTTTTTGATATTTTTCGAGATGAAGCTATGTTGCTATCTTTAAAATTGTGACTTACACGGTTTTTACCTAAGCTGTTTTCAATGACACCCACTGAAAAAGAAATAAATCTTGCTTTGCTACATTAATACTCTTTATACATTGAACGTGTTGCGTGCGTAATTTTAAATCTCTCGCTTTGTTACAACATGGTAATCGCTCAACCAATAACAAATCAAACAAAAGCGAATGATTTTGTACACATAAGCCAATAAAAATGCTGACAACGTAAAGCAAATTGCAGCGCAATGTCGGTTCAGAAATGGAGGGAAATTGAAACGTCAAAACGTCAGCATTTTTATTGCTTTCGTCCAGTATTCGACATACGTACGTAATGTTTACGTATTACCTTTGGCAGGATGAGCAGGAAAGTCGGCTGCGCTTCAATTGGTCAATTATTATGGTTAAGTGATATCATTATAAAAGTTAAGACCACAGTTAACGGTGACAGTTTCACCTGTCATGTTGTCCCAAATAAACCTTGATAAAAAGTAGATCGAAAGGACTTTGACGTTTACACCTCTATCTATATTGGGCCATTTCTTATACTGGGAATATAGAAAAAATTGCGTGAAAAGAAAAAAAGCACCATGTAAGCAATTTTTCTTGCATATTTACACGTAGCCATAAATAATATTTTATATATATGTATATATTATCACAAAACTGCTCATTAAAAAGGATATTGGGAAGAAAAATATGATGTAGAAGGAGGTAAAGAAAAGAGGAAAGAGCCACTGGTTATCTCAATCGATGATCGAAATACAGAAGCACCGGGAAACTCTTGGTCCAGTCTGTCTTTATAGATTTTGTAATATAAAAGTAGGAGCTAGCAGTTGTGCAGAATTTAAAGCTGCCACTTGGAATAGAAGTTTGTTTTCATCGATGCAAAAGACGACCGCATTACTTAGTGGTTAGCGTCATTAAATTTTTAGCCACGGATTACAATACTACGTTTGAATCTCAGCCGAGTCTGATATGACACTAACGAAGGTTAATCTAAGGAACACTATACTATCTTAGTATATCAGTTTAGAATACGGAATACTAGCCTTGTTCGCTCTCAAACTCTTGGCTAGATTATCAGAATTATCAGTAAGGATCATACTTAGCAAACGTACAAACATAATTAAGTTTGGATTTGTTCGTATCGTTTTACATTTGAAATTATACCTCTTAATAACTCTTTAACAAAATCAATCCGTCCAAATGCATTGCATTCAAAACTTTTAATTGCCCTCGACAAATTTCCGATCCTTCGAAATACTGTTTTGTTTAATTCCCAATTACGTATCGGAACGACATTTGAAACTTTCCTCGACCTCAATTGTATTGTATGCTCGTTTATTTATGAGCCCCTTCTAAAATTTAAAATAATACTTATAATAAATATATAAATATCTTCACGCCATTCCCAATACAGAAGTGACCATAAAGTCCTTTCGACCCACCTTCCACCGAAAACATTTTTGGGACAACGTGACAGGTGGTGAGCCCGTCGCAGTCTTTATGTCCAAGCCAACGAGACAAATCGTACATAAGTCTTTGAAGAACCTCATTGGTACCTGGATTCGTGCTCTGGTCTCTTAACTAGAATTCCGACCACCAAACCACTAGGCTATCGGGACATTATTTATGAGCCACTCTAAATATTTGCAATAATACGTAAAATGTTTCAAAAAATATATTCTGTAACTAAAAGTAAGTAAGGTGTAAGTAAGTGTAAGTTTCACATCTCTTTCTTACTGTGGGTGAAGTAAGAGATGAAAAACCGGAAAAGCCTTGAAAATAGCAAAAAAAAATAAATTTATACAATATGTCCCACTTCTATTTAATTTTATAAAATTTTTATCGTTAACTTAAACACTAAGACAGCAACTGGTTTACATACTCGTCTCATGCAATCTGTAGAAAAATGAAGGTTGGAAGCTATCAACTGTCTAGACATCTGACCACCTCGTATGTGGTATATGGTCGTGAGCTTGTTTTATTATTAATTTTTTATTTATATATATATATATATATATATATATATATATATATATATATATATATATATATATATATATATATATATATATATATATATATATATATATATATATATATATATATATATATATATATATATATATATATATATATATATATATATATATATATATATATATATATATATATATATATATATATATATATATATATATATATATATATATATATATATATATATATATATATATATATATATATATATATATATATATATATATATTTATATATATATATATATATATATATATATATATATATATATATATATATATATATATATATAAATAAAAAATTAATAATAAACAAGCTCACGACCATATACCACTGATACTGATACTGTTTATTATGTTTCAACTTTTCTAAAGTGTAGAACATTTTTGAAGTATTACGTCGTGATATCTTGTATTACAACCAGCTTGAGAAGCGTGGCGATTATGACAACTTATATTGTACTTAACCACGCGGGTAAAGAAACTGATGAATCTGATAGTAATGACAGAGGTATGTAAGGACCGTGAGACATGACCACATATTCTCTCTAGCCATCCAACCTATTTTTTTTTTTTCATTTATATACACACCCCACACACCCATGTATATTAATGAACAAAAATCTTCATGCACATAGACCTTTGTCTTTTCTAAAATCCTATTACTAGAAAAGACAAAGGTCTAGCTTAGAGTCTAGACTTTTAACTTCTTTCGACCCACCTTTAACCAAACACTAATTGGTACAATGTGACAAGTGGTGGTCCTATCGCTGCCTTAGTTTCCGAGGCAACGGTACGATGTAAATAGATAATATTCACATATACACTTAAACTATCTATAAACATTCACATTCATCACACAAATATTTACGCCTAGCAAGATGCAATGCAATAAATGGAACCCGTATCCCTTAGCTTGGAAGACAGGGTCACTACCAACTGTGTTATCCGGTAGTCATGTTACGAACGTAAAATTATTAATAATCATTACAAAAGATTCTCCAATAAATTCAGTTGAGTCTTGCAATTTAGATATATCAAAGTAGATGACTCAAGCCGTATATCGCACAATACAACAGTTGCACAAGATTCGACGAAATGTATCGCATGCAGTCGTTCACATTGCCTCGCATCCCACACGCGTCACGGAACAATGACACCATTATAGGACCAATTACGTGTCACATTCACTGTTACCTACCGGAATATGAAGTAAAATTCATACCGAGTGTACTTAATATGAGTAACTAACGAGCATATACAGATAGAGCGTATTTAAGTTAGAAAAACTCGTATTAGTTAAAAAGCTAGGCCACTATACAAGATTTTGTTTTTCGAACAAAAGTGTCGTCTTAATTTTATTAAATAAATAAATTAATATCTTCACACATAGTCCCTAACGGAGTAGTCAGGGAAACAGATTGCCAAATGTTACGGTTCTGCCCTACTTATTTCGCTTCTTTCAAATTCATCATTTTCTTTTTACATGCATATCTAGGAATCTGAGTACTCTTAACCCTTCCCGCTTTGAGCAATTTCCTCACATGGTCTTTGAAGGTAGTCTCGGTCTACGTTGACCTCTTTTATTAATTTTCGCGCTGTATACTTCGCCATTTGGTCTTCACTCATTCGCTCATCGATTCCAAACCCTCTATCCATTTTAAAGTACGCCTTTATCCATTTTAGTGGTAAGATCATTTTTCAAACCAGCTAAACTGCGAATCTGCATAATTTTTCTATTGTAGTATTGTAAATTATTTCTACTCGTAAGAAGTTACACATATATTCCTTCATAGGTCAATATTCATTTAAGGTGAATGAATAGTATTCATTTTAAAGTTTTGACAATGAGTCTTGTTTAAAGAAATCTTCAAATAATTTATTGTAATGTTTTAATGTTCCACATAACTTATTTTATTCACTTAAAACGGTTTATTTTTTGTATGTCTACGTTTAAGTAGTAAGTCATGAACGCGTGCCTATTCCAATCTAAATTGTAAAAGGTTCCCTTCGCAACTTAATTATAAGAATTAACGTAAACACGTGTTATTCCATTGATTGCACCGGTCGGTGATCTTTTGAGCTTACAAAGGTCCAGCTTTTTTTATCGATAATCCAAAAAATATAGAACTTTTGTTTTAATTCTGTAATATTTCTTATAGTTAAGCATTTATACAGTGTAATATTAGCGAAATGTATTACTTTTTGAAATTTTATTAAAGTAAATGTATAAAATACATCAATAATCTAATTTTTGGAACAGAAATAATATGAAGCATTACTCCTATCCTGGAGAAACAGTTACTATAATTCTTGTTAAAAGCACAAATACTATATTTTATGCTTATTTTAAAGAGTGTTATGCATGTAAGTTATTTTAATGTGTATTAAGTAAGCATGTTACCCTCCGTAGACGAGTGGCGTATACACCGCTTTTCATAGCGCTCGCTTTGACGACCTGTATTCGATTACCGGACAGGTTAATTTCAGAAAAATCACTTTTTTGCATAATCTTAGATCCGAGTATTTATTGTAACTTTGTTGTATCTATTTCCACGAAACAAGTACTTCATCTCCTTACCTATACCTACTTACCTCCTTATTATTTTTTACTGTCCAATCATAAAATGGATATTCTCAAACATAATGCCGATATCGATACTGAGTTAACAGACATCCCTCAATGACAATAAGGCACGCGAGACCGAACAGATACATCAATGATGCGTCACGGAATATCTAGTCATTTATACAATGACACGTTGTGTTCCCCTGGACGGTAATTTCGTCCATTAGTACCGCCCCTAACTTTCTTCTATTACCTGCGCTCTATATTTTGTGTCTCTGATGTTTTGAACGTAGTTGTTACTTTACAACTATTTCAAACGCGTGAAATAGTTGATTGCGTAAGTAAAAGGGTTACGAATATTACAAATAATAAACTTAAATATAAGTATTTAATAATTAGTTGTTATAAGTAATTATAACTTAATTTAACAGAAATTAATTTAAAGAATTTAATTTAAAAATTTTTAATTTAATTAAAATTTAATATATGATAATAAATAAAATAAATAAATATCTTCACGCAATTCCCAATACAGGGGTATACAGAGGTCAAGTCTAGACAATTAAGTCCCTTTGACCCACCTTCCACCGAAGATATTTTCGGGACAACGTGACAGGTGGTGAGCCCGTCGCCGCCTTTATGTCCAAGCCAACGATGAAGTTCATACATATGTTTTTGAAAAACTCATTGGTACTGCCACCTGGGGATCGAACTCAGGTCTCTCGATTCAAGTCTGACCACCCAACAACTCGGCTATCGTGACTTACGTACTAATATAAGATAATATAATTAAAATTTTAATTTAAGAATTTAATTTAAAGTGCTAGAAAGTCAGAAAGTGAATGTTAAGTTTTGGATAACTCATTATGGATATGAACAAAAATTAAGTAAGGAAGACATATCCTAGATAAAGTTACCAGAGCGAAAATTGCAGGAGATATTAAAGATGGAATTATTTCTGATAAAATTCTTGTTTCGATACGATAGTGTAGCAGATGATAATGATTGCAAAGAAAGAAGAGGGTTAAAACGTAAAGATTTACACAATATTGCACTAGTTTTTGATAGCGACACCAATGCAGTCAGACGTCTTAAATACAGAGAAGAAAGAAGAAAGAATGCAGTAAATGAAATGTGAAATTTTAAGGAGATTATATTTATTTATTTATTTATTAGGGACATAAAACAGTTATACATTGTGCAGTACTTAAGAACAGAATATTAATAATTATCTTAACGTATAACCCACAACAATGTCCACAAAAGATTTCGATACAATTATGTGCAAATATCGTTGCGCGCAGTAACAAAGATTAAAGTAAGATAAAAATTATTGGAATATAATAAATTGTATATATGTATACCTACACATTTTTTAAACTTAAATATACGCACACATACACACATACTCACACACACACACACATACACACATACATAAATATACATATACATACACATACATACATATACATACTCATACACACATACATATACATACACGTACATACACATACACATACACATACATATACCAATACATATACACATACACATACATGTAGGATGTGTAAATGAGTGAGAGAAAGGATAAGTGAGACTAAGAGGGAAGATATGACAGATGAGATAGAATGATGTGTGAGGGAGAGAGGAGACGAATGGCGTACGTGAAAGGAAGAAGAAAGTGATAAGACGAAATTAATATTCTAAAATAGTAAAAGTGAAAATAAAAGACTGAAGTGAGTTGAAAAACCAATTATTTCATTTAATCAGGATAATCCCTACAAATTTTGGGGGCTCGTCCGGGATCATCCCAAAATTTTTACGACGTGACCGGCGTGGTTTTTTTTCATAACCTCAAAGAAGAAAAGACGAATAAACCAAAGAAGACGATACAATCACAATGACGACGGAATCAGAAAAGACGACTGATAAGACGGAAAAACCGGAGAAGTTGTTTGCAACCTATTTAGACGGATTCTACAACATAACCAAATTCAACGGCGATGACGATACCTATTCTGCTGTGAAGTGGGCAGAAGACATTGAGGACAACGCAGAAATATTCAATTGGACACCTCAGCAGCAGCTCATTATTGCAAGAAGATCACTAGAAGGTACAGCAGCACTATGGTTAAAGACGGAAAAGGTGTTCAAAGGCTTCAAAGAACTGAAAGCGGCAGTGTTACAAGAGTTCCCTGAAAAGATCAACAGCAAAGAGATGCATGAGCTGATGGCAGCTAGGAAGAAGGAACCTGGTGAAACCTACATGCAGTACATGCTAAAGATGAAGGAGATGGGCAAGCGCGCTAGGTTCAATGACAATGTGGCAATACAGTACATTGTTGAGGGCATTCAAGATAGTGAAGTAAACAAGACTATACTTTATGGCGCTGTTACATACTCAGTACTCAAAGATAGATTAAAGCTGTATGAACAAATGAAGGAGAGGTCAGAGGCTAAAAGAAGCTCTGCACCAAAGGAGACCAGCGAGCGACAAGGTTCGAGACGACCAACGACGAGTGGCAAACAGCAGACAGGTGGTCAGCAGCGGAGACGGTGCTACAACTGTGGGGAGAATGACCATATGGCGAGCGACTGTCCCACAGTAATCAAGTATTTTCGCTGTAATGCATTCGGACATTTGAGTAAGCATTGCAAAGTCGAGGTTCCACAATCCTCCGCTAGACGTGATGGCGCTGTTGGCAGCGGAAGCGGCGGAAATGCATTCAAATTTGGCGGCGCCGGAGTGCCAGCCAATAAGACGACGCCTCGAAGATTCGATCAACCAAACATGAAGCCGAGGGCGGCCATGTTTGCAAGTGATTGTCAAAACACGACAACAGCCAATGAGGAGCGAGAGTTCACGTTTGACAATGAAAACGGAGAACATGGCGGAATGTTTCACATTCAAAACAATAACAAAGACGAGTTTAAGTTGAAAGTGCAGAAAAACCCATGAAAAGGATGGAAATGTGTGGTTTTCAAGTCAAGACATTACTAGACACAGGATCATGTGCGAATCTAGTGGCCGACGACCAGTTTATGGCGTTTAACATCGAGAAATACGACGACAACTTGGTGATATCTGGACTTGGCCAAACAAAGGTGAAATCGAGCGGACAGTTTCGTGCTAACGTGACGATCGACGGAGAGCTCTACGAAGACGTGACATTCCATGTAGTGCCTAGAGACTGTATGCCGTTTACGGTTATTTTAGGGCGAGAATTTCTGAGTGAATTAGTGATGGTGTTATGTGATGGAGAGGCGAAGTTGTACCCGAAAGATGATGAATGGTGGAAGAGAGTTGATTGTTTTGCTAACCAAATTGAGTTAACAGGTTGTGCAGCAGGTGTAAACACTCAGCAGGCAGGTGGAGCAAATGGTATTGGATTACAAACCGTGCCAAACTAAAGAAGCACCAGTACAATTGAAGATTGTGTTGAAGGACGACATCCCAGTTGCCCAACGCCCACGACGGCTGGCGTTGACGGAGCAAAGTTAGTGGAAGACCAGGTAGAGGAGTGGATAGAGAAAGGCATTGCGCGGGTAAGTTTTTCTGAATATGCTAGTCCCCTGGTGTTGGTCAAGAAGAAAGATGCCACTACTAGAGTCTGTGTCGACTACAGGCTACTAAACAAGAAGTTTCTTAAAGATGAATTCCCTTTGCCAATCATTGATGACGTGATTGACAAACTGAAAGACGGCAAGATATTTAGCGTATTAGATCTCAAAACGGATTTTTTCATTTGAAGGTGAGCGAGGAGTCAGTGCCATACACATCATTTGTGACGCATCATGGGCAGTTCGAATTTCTGAGGGCACCATTTGGATTGACTTCATCGCCTAAGTGTTTCATGAGATTTATAACGATTATATTCAGAGATCTAATAGCAAAGAATGTGATGATGATATTTATAGACGATATTATTATTCCAGCAATCAGCGAGGTCGAAGCCGTGGAAAGACTACAGCAAGTTCTGAATGTGGCAGCTGATTATGGTCTAGAGATAAATTGGAAGAAGGCAAGGTTTTTAAATGAAGAGATTGAGTTCCTAGGACATCGTATCAAAGACGGAGAAGTACGACCCAGCCGTGAGAAGATAGACGCTGTGGTGAGATTCCCAGAACCAAAGAACACAAAACAGGTGATGAGTTTTATTGGATTAACTTCATACTTCAGAAAGTATATCAAAGACTACGCAAAGATTGAAAAACCATTGACGGATTTACTCAGAAAGGATGACAGATTTAATTTTGGTGGAGAACAAAGATGTGCGTTCAATCCAATCAATAAAGAAGGAACACCCCTGCATACCCTTCATTTAGATCACATAGGACCACTCACGGAGACGAGGAAGCAGTACAATCATATTTTGACAGTGATTGATTCCTTTACGAAGTTTGTGTGGCTTTACCCCACGAAGTCGACAACATCCGCAGAAGTACTGACGAAGATGCAAGCACACCAGCAGATATTTGGCAACCCTACCAGAATCATAACTGATAGAGGAACAGCATTCACGAGTGGCGACTTCACGAAATACTGTCTAGATGAAAACATAGAGCATGCGAAGATCACGACGGGAGTACCACGAGGAAACGGTCAGGTGGAGAGGGTTCACCGCATACTCACTCCAATGTTTACGAAGAGCATACTCACTCCAATGTTTTATAGAGGACAAATCGTTATGGTACAAACATGTGAGCAGAGTACAGAGAGCGCTGAACAACACATACCAGAGGAGTACAGATACCACACCTTTTGAGTTGATGGTGGGCTCAAAGATGAAATGTAAAGATGACCTACAAATTGTTGAACTACTGCAACAAGAGCTAGCAGAACAACACAACGAACAGAGAGAAGAACTGAGGCAGAAGGCCAAAGAACAAATCCAGAAAGTACAGGAAGAAAACAGAAAGACCTATGATAAGAAAAGGAAGGACAGCAACAAGTACGAGCTAGATGAGCTAGTTGCTATCAAGAGAACGCAGTTTGGACCAGGGTTGAAACTGAAACCGAAGTTTTTTGGACCTTACAAAGTAGTGAAGATAAAACGAAATGACCGCTATGATGTGGAGAAGGTGTACGACACTACAGAAGGGCCGAACAAGACATCAAGCTCAGCTGATTTGATGAAGAGGTGGCCTGGAGATGATGATTAATGTGTCTTAATATTTTTGTATGTTTCAGGTGAACACTAATTTTTGATAGTTTTTCAGCAGTATGTGTAAGAGTGGATGAAGAATGAATGTTAAAGTAGGATATTTTTATTGTTGTTTTTGTGTTATAACCGTGTTACACCATAAGGTGTTATTTTCTTTTAAAAGTTTAGTTTATTTAAGTTTTCTAAAGATGTCTAGTTTATTTAAGTACTAATTAAGTTAGTGATGATGTAATCTATGTTCCTACTAGATTAAAAATAAAGTTTTTTTATTAAAATGTAAACCATATCTGAGGACAGATATGAAAGCAGGATGGCCGAGTGTAGGATGTGTAAATGAGTGAGAGAAAGGATAAGTGAGACTAAGAGGAAGATATGACAGATGAGATAGAATGATGTGTGAGGGAGAGAGAAGACGAATGGCGTACGTGAAAGGAAGAAGAAAGTGATAAGACGAAATTAATATTCTAAAATAGTAAAAGTGAAAATAAAAGACTGAAGTGAGTTGAAAAACCAATTATTTCATTTAATCGGGATAATCCCTACATACATATATATATATATATATATATACATATATATATACATATATATACATATATACATACATATACATACATACACATATACATATACATACACTTACGCATATAAACATATACATAAACAAATATGCCTAGGTATATTATGTGAGTAGTTCTATTGCCTTTCTTTTAAATTTTATTTGTGACAAAGCAAAATGTCTATGTCAGTAAAACGTGTGTTGTAAATTTCTAATATACGCCTTAGAGGTGCTCGAACCCTGCATTTGTTCTACACTTACTTGTGTAGAAAAGCTGAGGTTGACGCACCTCACGCCGAATAACAGTTCTGGGTACCACATAACAAATTTTGTTTGTGAGAGCACTACAGTCCAATATATTGTTACATAAGCCGTGTAAAAAGGTTGCCTTTAGAAGTAACCGCCTAGACTCCAGACTTAATATACTACAACGTTTCAATAATTGAGTGTACGGAATCTTTGAAGTGTAACATTTGAAATTAACGTGACGTAAAAATTTTTTTTGTACCATTTCTAAACTTTTTATATATCTATCGTAATAGGGACTCCAAATTGGAACAGCGTACTCTAACTGTGAACGAATTAATGTTTTATATAAAAGAAGGAAGGTAGCAAGGTTTTTAAAATCTGTAGAAGAACGAACAACAAAACCGAACATTTGATAAGCTTTGCTAATAATTTTATCAATATGATGATTGAAATGTAGTTTCGAATCTAGCATAACTCCGAGGTCTTTAATGATATCTACTTTCTGTAAAGTGACGCTATTTAATGAGTAATTAAAATTATGAACTCTTTTTATGTTTTTGGTAAAAGTTATCACCTGGCACTTAGGTAAACTAAGTTGAAGTTTATTATCTATGCAGTAGCGCGATAGTCTGTCAAGATCTTTTTGTAAAAAAAAGCAATCGTAAACATTTGAACATAATTTATAAATTTTGACATCATCAGCATACAATAGAAAATTAGAGTTAACAAAAGAAGCATTAATATCATTAATAAATAAAATAAAGAGTAATGGTCCTAAAATCGATCCCTGAGGAATGCCAGAAGTAACCGCAACAGAGTCAGATTCGAAACCATTTATTACAATCTTCTGAGTCCTATTGACAATATATGAAATAAGCCACCGCAACAAATTACCACGAATACCATTAAACGCAATTTTATCTATTAGTAATTTATGGTCTACCTTGTCAAAAGCCTTCTTGAAATCAGTATAAACAGTATCTGTTTGAATTCTCAGGTCCATATTTTCAAATAAGTGGTTAGTAAATATCATAAGGTTAGTCGTAGTGGAACGATGTTTAACAAAACCATGCTGTTCGGGTATAATGAGATGGCGAATATGAGAGTATAGACATTTGTGTACTAGACTTTCAAACACCTTTGACAAGATGGACAGTTTAGATATGGCTCTGTAATTTTCGATGTTATTTTTATTCCCATTTTTATAGATAGAAGTAATAAATGCTCTTTTCCAGATGCTTGGAAAGATGCCTTCACGTAGGCATATATACTATTACTGTTATTAATTTTTTCACATCATCAAAAAGCAGATTTTGCTTCTGCATTTTTACTAGCATTTTGGATATTCTTTTTCTATTTATGATATCCATTTTATGATTTTTTTGATATGTTAACATCGTTTATAGCATATAATAAATACTAATATTTAAAAAAAGTCACGATAGCCGAGTGTTTCGGTGGTCGGAATTTCTAGTCAAGAGACCCGAGTTCGACCCTCAAGTGGCCGTACCAATGGGTTTTTCTAAAAAAAAACCTATTTACAAATTATGTCGTTGGCTTGGACATAAAGACGGCGACGGGCTCACCACCTGTCACGTTGTCCTGAAAATATCTTCGGTGGAAGGTGGGTCGAAGGGACTTAAATGTCTAGACTAGACCTCTGTCTAGGGGAATCTCTGACCCTGTGTGGGGATTCGTGAAGATATTAATATTTATTTATTTATTTATAATTTAACAGAAATTTAAAGAAAAACGTGTCTTAACTTAGTTTGTAATTGTACTGAACTTCTACTAAACGCCACTACCACTGCAAGAAGCCTCAGCTTTAAGGGTGTTGCTATAATCGCCACGCATCGCAAATGGATTTGCGATCGCGGTACCAGACATCTGGCACCTGAGACGTTGCTGCCCATTACCGGTCTGCCGAATTTTGGTCTGGTATTTTTCGATAGAATAGTCCTGCCATTTATCGGTAGCTAATGGAAGTTTTAAAGACTGTTCCCTTACTTTATTCGCCTATTACCACATATGTATATATATATATATATATATATATATATATATATATATATATATATATATATATATATATATATATATATATATATATATATATATATATATATATATATATATATATATATATATATATATATATATATATATATATATATATATATATATTTGTTTGCCTCCATATTCTATATAAAAAGGAATACATCTTTGAAGCGAAAGAAGCATGTATCTTCTGATCGTTCTTTCTGGACACCCCATCAGTGATTGTGCGTGCAGATACATACATACATACATAATGGCTTTTGAAAGCCCACTGCAGGACATAGGCTTCTCCCATATGGATTTTACCTAATCACCACGCTTGGCAAGCGGATTAGCGATCGCAGTATCAGACACCTCGCACATTAGACGCTGCTGCCCACCTTCAGTCTTATTCTCCTGGTCTGATATTTTAAGAGATGGCTATACCGCTACCTGTCGGTCGCCATAACGATGTTCAAGGCTGTTTCCCTTAGTCGCCTCTTGTGCGCCCACGGGAAGAAAGGGAGTAGCAATATTCTTATACCGTTACCACACGGCTACACGTGCGTGAAGATATGATAATAGAAATAATTCGAACTTTTGATAATTCTATAACGGCGAAATTGTCTATGTATTTAAAGTAAAAATAAATAAACCGTGGAATAGGAACATTTTATTATCTTTATAAACAAATAACGTTAAAAATAAATAACGGAGTTCCACCAAGAGACCCCAATCGTGAGCACTGAATATCATAAAACATAAGCACTCATGCCCCACACGAATGTTACGACATAATCAAATCGGCTTCGGTAAAGTCTGTGTATTAATATGAGGAAATTTAATTCCTTAATAATGCTTCGTTAATTTTTTTTTTAATAATTTTACACAAATATTAAATTAATACATGTTTAAAAGCATTCAGATATCAATATTAATGATAAATATAAATAAGTCACGATAGCCGAGTTGTTGGGTAGTCGGAATTTCGAGTCGAGAGACCCGAGTTCGATCCCCAGGTGGCAGTACCAATGGGTTTTTCTAAAAAAACCTATTTACAAATTATGTCGTTGGCTTGGACATAAAGACGGCGACGGGCTCACCACCTGTCACGTTGTCCTGAAAATATCTTCGGTGGAAGGTGGGTCGAAGGGACTTAAATGTCTAGACTAGACCTCTGTCTAGGGAATCTCTGACCCTGTGTGGGGAATTGCGTGAAGATATTAATATTTATTTATTTATTTATAATTTAACAGAAATTTAAAGAAAAACGTGTCTTAACTTAGTTTGTAATTGTACTGAACTTCTACTAAACGCCACTACCACTGCAAGAAGCCTCAGCTTTAAGGGTGTTGCTATAATCGCCACGCATAGCAAACGGATTTGCGATCGCGGTACCAGACATCTGGCACCTGAGACCTTGCTGCCCATTACCGGTCTGGCGAATTTTGGTCTGGTATTTTCGATAGAATAGTCCTGCCATTTATCGGTAGCTAATGGAAGTTTTAAAGACTTTTCCTTACTTTATTCGCCTATTACCACATATGTATATGTATATATATATATATATATATATATATATATATATATATATATATATATATATATATATATATATATATATATATATATATATATATATATATATATATATATATATATATATATATATATATATATATATATATATATATTTGTTTGCCTCCATATTCTATATAAAAAAAAGTAATACATATTTTGAAGCGAAAGAAGCATGTATCTTCTGATCGTTCTTTCTGGACACCCCATCAGTGATTGTGCGTGCAGATACATACATACATACATACATAACGGCTTTTGAAAGCCCACTGCAGGACATAGGCTTCTCCCATATGGATTTTACCTAATCACCACGCTTGGCAAGCGGATTAGCGATCGCAGTATCAGACACCTCGCACATTAGACGCTGCTGCCCACCTTCAGTCTTATTCTCCTGGTCTGATATTTTAAGAGATGGCTATACCGCTACCTGTCGGTCGCCATAACGATGTTCAAGGCTGTTTCCCTTAGTCGCTTCTTGTGCGCCCACGGGAAGAAAGGGAGTAGCAATATTCTTATACCGTTACCACACGGCTACACGTGCGTGAAGATATGATAATAGAAATAATTCGAACTTTTGATAATTCTATAATGGCGAAATTGTCTATGTATTTAAAGTAAAAATAAATAAACCGTGGAATAGGAACATTTTATTATCTTTATAAACAAATAACGTTAAAAATAAATAACGGAGTTCCACCAAGAGACCCCAATCGTGAGCACTGAATATCATAAAACATAAGCACTCATGCCCCACACGAATGTTACGACATAATCAAATCGGCTTCGGTAAAGTCTGTGTATTAATATGAGGAAATTTAATTCCTTAATAATGCTTCGTTAATTTTTTTTTTAATAATTTTACACAAATATTAAATTAATACATGTTTAAAAGCATTCAGATATCAATATTAATGATAAATATAAATAAGTCACGATAGCCGAGTTGTTGGGTAGTCGGAATTTCGAGTCGAGAGACCCGAGTTCGATCCCCAGGTGGCAGTACCAATGAGTTTTTCAAAAACTTATGTACGAATTTCATCGTTAGCTTGGACATTAAGACGGCGTCGGGCTCACCACCTGTCACGTTGTCCCGAAAATATCTTCAGTGGAAGGTGGGTCAAAGGGACTTAATTGTCTAGACTTGACCTCTGTCTACCCCTGTATTGGGAATTGCGTGAAGATATTTATTTATTTAAAAGCATTAATACACTTCATTATCACAGCCGAACTTAGACCACTGAACTGACCGATTGTTGTTACTTACTCTACTACATAAATTACTATTGCCCTTTTCCATAGACGGCAGATGTTGAAAATCTGCAAGGTATTGGCATCCATAAACTATAAATAAAGAAATTAACTTAAATACGCAATTCACAGGTATAGTCTAGTCTAGACAATAAAGTCCTTCCGACACACCTTCTACCGAAGATATTTTCGGGACAACGTGACAGGTGGGAAGCCCGTCGCCGTCTCAATGTCCAAGCCAACGATTTTGTACATAAGTTTTTCAAAAATCTAGTCGTACGATCCAGCCATATGGGGATCGAACACGGATATCTTGACTCGAAATTCCGACTACCCAACCACTCTGCTATCGTGACTTTTTTCCATAAAATATATACTAATAAATATCTTTGGTGGAAAGTGGGTCGAAGGTACTTAATTGTCTAGACTAGACCTCTGTCTATCCCTGTATTGGGAATGGTGTGAAGATATATAGATTACAAACTTCTTAAAATAAGTTATAATTTAAAATATGGGAATTGTCATATATCCGGCAAGGTTGTCTACTGCCGGTAAGGATCGGGAAATGTCTCTGAGGCGAGAATCCATCAGGATAACGTATGTACATCAAGTACTATCTTGTTTGTATCCGGACTTAGCTTTCTTTTACAAACGGACAATAAAATTATACCTTTTCGCTAAATGCCTCGGAGTTAAACGCCAGACCCCACATGCAGCTTATTTAGCAAGTCATGACCAAATGAGTCGATCCTATTAACGATACAAATATATAGAGATAATATCGTCGGCATGTTTCATCTTAAATTGTATTGTAGTATTTCCTGGAAGGTACATAGGATATTAATTAGACGCAAATCATATCTCATACCATATAAGACATCGCGTTTTCAAAATAAATTGTTTGAATAACTATACAAAGACTTCAATTGAGTGGAGAATTTCACATATTTGCGTCGGTCATTGTCAGTTGGTTTTGAGTTCGTAATTCCTTGTATGTTAATGTTTATGCTAGGACAAAATTGAATGAAAGATGGTAGTATTCCCAGATATGACTTGAGGAATCGAGTCTTTCACTCATCAAGGGTTTTCTACTTGATAGAATTTCAAAACGACATCTACAGCAGAACTACGGTAAGCAAAATAACCGCAATGATTGGATTCTAAACTGATATTGGGCCTGCCACGTAGATGGATTGAAAAGTATTGGGTCAGAAAGATTCTAGCAAATTTCGTATGATTGCCTGATGCAGAGCAATCCGATTGATGCTGATGGCTCAGGACCGTTCTTTATGGAAATCTTTGCGGGCGTCCCATTATCAACAATAAAATGTTAAAGAAGGATACTACTTCTTTTTGTCCCGAGAATATCTTCTCTCATCTTTTAATAAAAACTGAATACATAAATGTGATCAGTACAATAAAAAATCAATTTTAAGCATTCTCAAAAACTGAACAAAAAAACGGCGACAGGCTCACCACTTGTCACTTTGTCCCGAGAATATCTTCGGTGGAAGGTAGGTCGAAGGTACTTAATTGTCTAGACTAGACCTATGTCTACCCCTGTATTGGGAATGGTGTGAAGATATATAGATTACAAACTTCTTAAAATAAGTTATAATTTAAAATATCGGAATTGTCATATATCCGGCAAGGTTGTTCACTGCCGGTAAGGATCGGGAAATGTCTCTGAGGCGAGAATCCATCAGGATAACGTATGTACACCAAGTACTATCTTGTTTGTATCCGGACTTAGCTTTTAACAAACGGACAATAAAATTATACCTTTCGCTAAATGCCTCGGAGTTAAACGCCAGACCCCACATGCAGCTTATTTAGCAAGTCATGACCAAATGAGTCGATCCTATTAACGATACAAATATATAGAGATAATATCGTCGGCATGTTTCATCTTAAATTGTATTGTAGTATTTCCTGGAAGGTACATAGGATATTAATTAGACGCAAATCATATCTCATACCATATAAGACATCGCGTTTTCAAAATAAATTGTTTGAATAACTATACAAAGACTTCAATTGAGTGGAGAATTTCACATATTTGCGTCGGTCATTGTCAGTTGGTTTTGAGTTCGTAATTCCTTGTATGTTAATGTTTATGCTAGGACAAAATTGAATGAAAGATGGTAGTATTCCCAGATATGACTTGAGGAATCGAGTCTTTTCACTCATCAAGGGTTTTCTACTTGATAGAATTTCAAAACGACATCTACAGCAGAACTACGGTAAGCAAAATAACCGCAATGATTGGATTCTAAACTGATATTGGGCCTGCCACGTAGATGGATTGAAAAGTATTGGGTCAGAAAGATTCTAGCAAATTTCGTATGATTGCCTGATGCAGAGCAATCCGATTGATGCTGATGGCTCAGGATCGTTCTTATGGAAATCTTTGCGGGCGTCCCATTATCAACAATAAAATGTTAAAGAAGGATACTACTTTTGTCCCGAGAATATCTTCGGTGGAAAGTGGGTCGAAGGTACTTAATTGTCTAGACTAGACCTATGTCTACCCCTGTATTGGGAATGGTGTGAAGATATATAGATTACAAACTTCTTAAAATAAGTTATAATTTAAAATGTCGGAATTGTCATACATCCGACAAGGTTGTCTACTGCCGGTAAGGATCGGGAAATGTCTCTGAGGCGAGAATCCATCAGGATAACGTATGTACACCAAGTACTATCTTGTTTGTATCCGGACTTAGCTTTCTTTAACAAACGGACAATAAAATTATACCTTTTCGCTAAATGCCTCGGAGTTAAACGCCAGACCCCACATGCAGCTTATTTAGCAAGTCATGACCAAATGAGTCGATCCTATTAACGATACAAATATATAGAGATAATATCGTCGGCATGTTTCATCTTAAATTGCATTGTAGTATTTCCTGGAAGGTACATAGGATATTAATTAGACGCAAATCATATCTCATACCATATAAGACATCGCGTTTTCAAAATAAATTGTTTGAATAACTATACAAAGACTTCAATTGAGTGGAGAATTTCACATATTTGCGTCGGTCATTGTCAGTTGGTTTTGAGTTCGTAATTCCTTGTATGTTAATGTTTATGCTAGGACAAAATTGAATGAAAGATGGTAGTATTCCCAGATATGACTTGAGGAATCGAGTCTTTCACTCATCAAGGGTTTTCTACTTGATAGAATTTCAAAACGACATCTACAGCAGAACTACGGTAAGCAAAATAACCGCAATGATTGGATTCTAAACTGATATTGGGCCTGCCACGTAGATGGATTGAAAAGTATTGGGTCAGAAAGATTCTAGCAAATTTCGTATGATTGCCTGATGCAGAGCAATCCGATTGACGCTGATGGCTCAGGACCGTTCTTTATGGAAATCTTTGCGGGAGTCCCATTATCAACAATAAAATGTTAAAGAAGGATACTACTTCTTTTTGTCCCGAGAATATCTTCTCTCATCTTTTAATAAAAACTGAATACATAAATGTGATCAGTACAATAAAAAATCAATTTTAAGCATTCTCAAAAACTGAACAAAAAAACGGCGACAGGCTCACCACTTGTCACTTTGTCCCGAGAATATCTTCGGTGGAAGGTAGGTCGAAGGTACTTAATTGTCTAGACTAGACCTATGTCTACCCCTGTATTGCGAATTGCGTGAAGATAATTATATAAACATATTTTTTTACTCAAAAACTAATAAATCTACCTAATAGCCTGTGCACTCATTTCAAAAATGCTTACACGGAAGTAGTAGAATAACCTATAGATTATCGCAATCGTAACTACTAGTTAGGTTAGGAAGAAAACGCACGCGCACACTCATGTGATTCCTTTGTCGGTTTGCGACAAAGCATAAACCGACAACTCGCTAGACTATGTAGCCTTCATCACAATTCTGCACCATCGCAGAATAAACCTTACTGAAATAAAATAAATTCTATTTTATTATTTCCACGTTAATAAATAATGTTTTATTCTTCTAAGACTCATTTCGGCTTGAACAAATAGTACAATATTCGTGTGTGGATGTAACTTAGGAAGACACCGTTGACCCCTCATTTAAGTTAGGGCAAATTGTTTATCAATGCAACTATGATTAATGCTTGTTATGGGCGGTCGTGATCGAGAGTCGAGCTGGTTCACTGAGCGGTGGGCAATTAGCTCCAATCACGATTCAAATGATATGTGATCGGTAATGCAGACATGTATGGAGACTTGTAATTGTATTTGTAGTTTTTGGATTTGTTTTGTCTTCGGTTTGCACTAGTTTTGTAAATTACGAGTTAACTGTCTTCCTGATAGTAGTAACTATTTTAAAATAAGAATGTCACAGATAAGTTGTCTGCCCTGAGGACTAAAATTGCCTCATATGCCGTGATTCCACTTGCTCCCTATACTCTTCAATTCGGAACTCAATAGCTGCTATTGTACCGAGGAAACTGACTGGGGTACTAATCCAGACCACTTCTAAGCAAAAAAGGATTCGGGAAAAGGAAAGTTGTGACTTAATTTATCTTTACGTAGCTAATAATTTTAGCAGCATTAGTTTGTCTTGTAGTTTTCTTTGAAAGTTATGTTTCTAAATTGAACCGAAGCTTATGCTTAAGTGTTGGTAGAGAATAAGGTGATGAAATACAAAAATATTACCTTATTGTAATATTATATCGTGACAATAGCCGTTTTTCAAAACTTATACGATTTACATCGTTGGCTTGGATATAAAGATAGCAACATGCTCTCCACCTGTCACGATGTCCCATAAATGGCTTTAGTGAAAGGTGGGTCGGAAGTACTTTGTCTACTCCAGTATTGGGAATAGCGTGAAGATATTTTTTATATTTTGCATTAAAAGAAATGTAAAAATTAACAAGAGGAAGATAAACAGCATGAAGGAAGAAGAAACTTATGTACGGTATGGATCAGCTCATCAACAACGTAACGTTATCTCAAATAATCTCTGGTGAATTGCCACCATTGTTTTGGTAATACAGTCGTTTGCCTGGCAGGTTTTTTTCTTTTTAATAAAGTATATAATAATAATGTTGTTACAAACTAGCTATCACTTACGACTTAGAAACCTTAATCGCGCAATTTAATTTCAGTGTTTATTTAATATCCTTCCGAAGCTACGTTCATACCAATTCATAAATATCAGTTTAGCAGTTTAAACATTGAAAGCTTAAAAATTGTCAGACAAAATGGGTTTTTCAAAAACTTATGTAAGAATTATGTCGTTGGCTTGGACATAAAGACGGCGACGGGCTCACCACTTGTCACGTTGTCCGGAAAATATTTTAGGTGGCAGGTGTGTCAAGAGGACTTAATTGTCTAGACTAGACCTCAGTCTACCCCTGTATTGGAAATTGCGTGAAGATATTTATTTTTATGTATGTATTTAAGCATTTATTAAATGAAGGATACATGCGTTTTAATAGGTGTAAATGTATGAAAAAATATTGTGTAAAAATGTTGTGCATAAAAATGATTTTGTGATGAAAAACGCTTTCAACGATAATCGATGGGGATAATGTCACGGAATGAAACCTCGTGAATTGTGTAAACAGTGGCGCCGTACAGGAGAAGTGGTGAATAGCAGATTAGTATGCACTTAGATGGGAAGCTGTAGCTCGAAAAAGAAAATATTTTTCCGTGAAATTTCAACGTGAATTTTCGTGACGATCCGATAGCTCAGTTGGTAGTGACACCGCCTTTAAAGCAAGGGGTTGAGGATTCGAATCCCGCAAAGGGAAATATTTGTGTGATGAATGTGAATGTTTGTACTCGAATCATTGACGTTTATATGTAGTAACATAAAATATTAAAATAAAAAAATCATAACATAAATTAGAAGCTAAGTGAACAGGGCGTTAGTTTTAATATTTTCTGCATCCTTGAAAATTTTCAGCGGCCACAATCATAATTTTCTCGACACTTGAAGTACACATTATCACTTTTAACGATGATAGTAACACCATCATCGAAAAAATTAGCAATGAATATACTGACCACGATAATACTGGTATAGAAAACTTCTCCGTTTTGAAGTCGGTTAAAATCAACGACTTCAAAAGACAAACTTACTTTAAAATTAATTAATTAGTTATTTTAAAATTAATTAATTAAATGATTTTCGGATTTTATCGTGTTTTACTGGACTGACTAGGAGCCGTCCCGTGACCACGGATTTTGCAAAAAGATCCGAAACGTCGGGAAGTAAAAATAGTTTGTAAAACTTATTAAAAAACGCGACAAAATCCGAAAATCGTTTTTATTTAAAAATGTGTAGTATTCGCGTTAATACAAGAAATCATTAATTAAGTGTAGTTATTAGATCGTAAGTCACGATAGCCGAGTGGTTGCGTGGTCGGAATTTCGAGGCACGTACCAATGGGTTTTTCAAAACTTATACGATTTACATCGTTGGCTTGGACATAAAGACGGCGACGGCTCACCACCTGTCACGTTGTCCTGAAAATATCTTCGGTGGAAGGTGGGTCGAAGGGACTTAAATGTCTAGACTAGACCTATGTCTACCCCTGTATTGGGAATTGCGTGAAGATATTTATTTATTTATGTATGTATTTAAGCATTTATTAAATGAAGGATACGTGCGTTTTAATAGGTGTAAATGTATGAAAAAATATTGTGTAAAAATGTTGTGCATAAAAATGATTTTGTGATGAAAAACGCTTTCAACGATAATCGATGGGGATAATGTCACGGAATGAAACCTCGTGAATTGTGTAAACAGTGGCGCCGTACAGGAGAATTGGTGAATAGCAGATTGCATTAGTATGCACTTAGATGGGAAGCTGTAGCTCGAAAAAGAAAATATTTTTCCGTGAAATTTCAACGTGAATTTTCGTGACGATCCGATAGCTCAGTTGGTAGTGACACCGCCTTAAAGCAAGGGTTGAGGATTCGAATCCCGCAAAGGGAAATATTTGTGTGATGAATGTGAATGTTTGTACTCGAATCATTGACGTTTATATGTAGTAACATAAAATATTAAAATAAAAAAATCATAACATAAATTAGAAGCTAAGTGAACAGGGCGTTAGTTTTAATATTTTCTGCATCCTTGAAAATTTTCAGCGGCCACAATCATAATTTTCTCGACACTTGAAGTACACATTATCACTTTTAACGATGATGGTAACACCATCATCGAAAAAATTAGCAATGAATATACTGACCACGATAATACTGGTATAGAAAACTTCTCCGTTTTGAAGTCGGTTAAAATCAACGACTTCAAAAGACAAACTTATTTTAAAATTAATTAATTAGTTATTTTAAAATTAATTAATTAAAATGATTTTCGGATTTTATCGTGTTTTTACTGGACTGACTAGGAGCCGTCCCGTGACCACGGATTTTGCAAAAGATCCGAAACGTCGGGAAGTAAAAATAGTTTGTAAAAACTTATTAAAAACGCGACAAAATCCGAAAATCGTTTTATTTAAAATGTGTAGTATTCGCGTTAATACAAGAAATCATTAATTAAGTGTAGTTATTAGATCGTAAGTCACGATAGCCGAGTGGTTGCGTGGTCGGAATTTCGAGGCACGTACCAATGGGTTTTTCAAAAACTTACGTACGAATATCGTTGGCATGGACATAAAGACGGCGACGGGCTCACCACCTGTCACGTTGTCCCGAAAATATCTTCGGTGGAAGGAGGGTCGAAGGGACTCAATTGTCTAAACGAGACCTCTGTCTACCCCTGTATTGGGAATTGCGTGAAGATATTTATTTATTTATGTATAGTTATTACATACATTTTTTGTTAATAATATAAACGTATATATTATGGGGCTGTCATAATCGCTTGGCGACTAAAGCCCCCTTATTCTACAATGATGATTAAAACAAAACCGCTGTCCAGTTCCTTGCCATTATAATTAAATAACGCTGCATGACGTGGTATATGTGCTGACAAAACCTGAGTAAGTTCCTATTGCTAAATTATAAATACAATTTGATATATTTATATTTTTTTTCTTCAAAAACAATAAAAAAACAATCTTACTTTTTATTAATTTATTTAAGAAAAATCTAATCAGTCAGTTGAAACCATTAAAATACCATGAAATTGCGCGAATGGTTTTGTAATTGTGCTTTCCGGTTTCAAATATATCATAAATAATAAATAAATACATGTATTATATAGACAGGGGTAACACACATATATTGCACCGATGTAAGAAGCTAAAGCACTTGAGGCATGGGAATCGGAAACAACGAAGACACCACAAATACCCAGACCCGAGAAAACGTAGAAAAAGTGGTTTTGCTACATTTAGTTATCCAGGAATCGAACCTGGAACCTCGAGATGGCGACACCTTGAGAACCGACGTCTACGCCACTCATTCACGGAGGTCGTCATAAGTAATAAATAATAATAATAAATGTCTTCACGCAAATCCCAACACAGGGGTAGACAGAGGTCTAGTCTAGACAATTAAGTCCCTTCGACCCACCTTCTACCGAAGATATTTTCGGGACAACGTGACAGGTGGTGAGCCCGTTGCCGCCTTTATGTCCAAGCAAACGATTTAATTCGTACATAAGTTTTTGAAAAACCCATTGGTTCGAACATGCCACCTGGGGATGAAACTCGGCTCTCTCGACTCGAAATTCCGACCACCCAACCACTCGGCTATCGTGACTTGTCGTCATAAAAATGAAATAGGCTACTTCTTAGCTATAGGCTATCTATTGTTACTTTGTTTAAACAAATTCCTAAAGCAATTTTAATAAACAGAAAATTCTATGCCATATAGATGAAGTGTGAAATGTTTATTCCACTCGTATATGCCGAATGAACATAACACTTTTCCATCATAGTATTATGTTCACACCACGGTAACACCGCATTAGGATATGTTTTGTAGCGCAATTCACAGAGATGGCCCTAAGCGTAGGCGCGTAACCATATCGGCCTAATTCTAGTCTAATAATTCCCACTAAGTTGTCGCTAAATCGCGTGTTTCTCTCTACAATACCACAGTATCTCACGCGTAATGTGTGCTGTGACAACGCGCCATGCGATTCAGGACTTAGGAGGCTTTAATATTTTTGATACTTGATTTAAAGTAATTACTGATGTATAAATAAAATAAATAAGTATCTTCACGCCATTCCCTATAAAGTGGTAGACAGAGATCTAGTCTAGACAAATAAGCCCCTTCGACCCACCTTCCACCAACGATATTTTGGGACAACGTGACAACTGATGAGCCCGTCGTCGTCTTTATGGCCAAGCCAACGATATGAAACGTACATAGGTTTTTGAAAAAACCCATTGTTACGAACCTGCCACTTGGGGATTAAACTAGGGTCTCTCGAATCGAATTCCGATCACCCAACCACTCGGCTACTACTACTATTAGATTACTGATGTATAACTTTTTTGAATGAAACTTCTTAGTTATATATAATATAATAAAAATATATCTTCACGCAATTCCCAATACAGGGGTAGACAGAGGTCAAGTCTAGACAATTAAGTCCCTTTGACCCACCTTCCACCAACGATATTTTGGGACAACGTGACAGGTGGTGAGCCCGTCGCCGCCTTTATGTCCAAGCCAACGATGAAATTCGTACATAAGTTTTGAAAACCCATTGGTTCGAACATGCCACCTGGGGATCAAACTCGGGTCTCTCGACTCGAAATTCCGACCACACAACAACTCGGCTATCGTGACTTATTGTAACTTCTTAGTTAGGTTGGCAACATAGTATGCAAATAAAATTCATTCATCCCTTCGCCGTGTAAACAAAACTATCGGTTATCAAATCGAAAAATATACTCCTGAGGTAAAAGCATCTCTCTACCCCTGTATTCTGTCTACCCTCTGTCTACCCCTGTATTGAGAATTTCGTGAAAATATGTGTTTATTTATAATAATATTTCCGAAGATCAAGACCTATTGGTGCACACTCGTACAGTTTCGGCGACACTAGTTCAAAGTAACGGCGTCATTCGGCCAATATACGGCTTCGAACACGATCCGTCGCTACGTGTCGCCCTTTTAAACACTAATGCACGATGTGTTTAATTCACTTATATAGGCTCCTAATAGGTGTCGTGATCGCTGTATTGCAAAAGCATTCGATGGCAAACAAACACTTAAAAGTTCCTTAATTATGGCGGTAAAGTATTTACAGCGTATTAACGTAGTTGACTTAACCACGACTATTATATTGTCAATTATTACACTAATAGGACTTGCTTTTAGTAAGTTACATTATATAATTTAAACATTTGTCTAAGCTAGTGCAGATATAGTAGGGGTCATTGTAGAAGCGTGCTCGTCGCGACCCCTGCCAGCCCTTCGTGGGCCGGTAATTCCCACACAGCTGCGCACCCATGCCAACGAGGGTTAGGCGTCCCCCAAGGCGACGCACACCAGTTCGTCCCCGTTGGTGTGAAATGCAGCGCGCAAAGCGGCGATGGGGACCGCCACCCGTCACGCACAGCCCGACACGGCGGAAGGTGGAGGACGGAGTGCAGAGTTGGCACGTGGAATGTTAGAGGAGGCATGAGAGATAAGACGAATGAGTTGATTGAAATAATGAAAGAAAGAGAATTAGATGTCGTGTGTTTGTCGGAGACCAAGCGGAAGGGCAGTGGTACTGAAGAGCTCCCTGGCGGGGCGTTAGCTCTATGGTCCGGAGTCCCGGAGAGCGAGAGCGCCTGCCAGGGAGTGGGGTGCTGCTGTCGTCTCGGTTGGTCGATGTTATGACTGAATATAAGGTTGTGAACTCGAGACTTCTCTGGGTTCGCGTTAAATTGGGACTGACGAAGTTATTCCTTTTGGCTGTTTATGCGCCGGTGGCTTCGTCGTCCAGAGCTGAGCTGGAGGAGTTTTGGGAGAATGTAAGAGAAGTTCTAGACTTGGTTAGAGGAAACGAAAGAATTGTTGTATGTGGTGATTTGAATGGATGGGTTGGTACCGCTCGGCCAGGGTACGAGTCGGTGCTTGGAATGTTTGGCGATAAAAGGGTTAACGATGCTGGCAAGCTTATACTGGCTGTATGCAAGGAAAGGGTCTTCTTGTGACAAACACTATGTTTAGTCACAAGAAAATCCATATGTATACTAGAACAAGAGAGAATGAGAGAAGTATGATCGATTTATTCCTGGTGGATGACCGACTGCGAAAACAGGTGATGGATACGCGAGTGTTCCGAGGTGCTGACCTGGGAACGGATCACTACCTAGTGATTACTAGATTTAGGGTCTGTTCGCGGGTTGGCGCCACCGGACGGCGATACCAGAACCACAGTCGGTCGGCAGCATCCGAAGCTGGAAGCTTCAGGAAGCGGACACCAGGAATAAATATCAAGCAAGGGTAGCCGAAAAGCTGGACAGCATTGGTGTTAGGAAAGAATGTGTGGAAGAAATATGGCAGAGCCTTAGAGATGGAATGGTTAGTGCAGCGGAAGACGTGTGTGGAAATGTGAAAAGAGGTAGTAGTAAAAAGGGTGATGCATGGTGGAATGACGAAGTGAAAGAAGCTGTAAATAAGAAGAAGAAAGCATGGTTAGACTACTTGGCCTCTAGTAATGATAAGGATATGAGAGAGAAGAGGAAAGAAAGATATAAGCTTCAGAAAGTTCACACGAAAGCATTGATTGAGGAAGTGCGTGAAAGGAGTAGAATGGAAGCGGACGAAAGGTTGTCGCACAACTTCAAGGAGAACTCCAAACCTTCTGGAAAGAGGTTGAAGGACCCGGAGTGGTGCGACAGCCTTAAGAATGAATAAAGTGCTTTCGGGAACCAATGACGTCCTCTCAGAAAAATCGGACGTCATACAGCGATGGAGCGAATTTTATAGAGAGATGTATGCGTGTGATGATCTTAGTGAGGATCCGGGGTGACGCCGTGACTGGTACGCCAGACCTGACCTCGATGACACTGAGGTCATCAGTATGAAAGAGATTGAATGTGCGATTAGAAGTTTGAAATGTGGTAAGGCTGCGGGACTAGACAGAGTTACTGCTGAAATGGTCAAGTATGGTGGGCCACGCGTCTGGGACAGCTTTCATCTGCTGTGCAATTTGTGCTGGCGAACGGGGCTGTTCCGGATGATTGGCGATCCGCGGTCATTGTGCCTTATATAAAGGTAAAGGTTCACATTATGACTGCGGGTGCTATCGGGCGATCAGCTTGACCAGTTTAGCAAGTAAAGTTTACACGAAGGTTTTGACACGTAGGATGCAAGAGAAATCGGAAAGATTTCTATGGGAGGCACAATGCGGATTTAGACCTGGAAGAGGATGCACGGATCAAATGTTTTCTCTCCGCATGATCACGGAGAAGCTTCTGGCTGCTAACCAGAAGATTTTCTGTGCTTTTGTGGATCTTGAGAAAGCATTTGATAAGGTTGTAAGGAAGAAAATGTGGGAACTGTTGCTGCAGGCTGGTGTGTGGATGGTCGATTGCCAAGGGCTGTGCAGTCACTTTACTGTGACTGTAAAGCCTGTGTGCGGGTAGGGCATGACCTGTCACCCATGTTTAGCGTCCAAACGGGCGTAAAACAGGGTTGTGTCATGTCTTCCTGGCTATTCATACTGTATCTCGACAGCTGTTTACAGAAGCTGAAAGATAGCTGTTTGGGTGTGAAATTGGGTGACATAAAAGTAAATTGTCTGCTTTATGCTGATGATGCAGTGCTTATAGCACCATCAGAGGCAGAACTGCAGGCATTAGTCACGTGTATGAAAGAAGAATGTGAAATTAATGGTCTCCGTTTGAATGCTAATAAAACTAAGGTTCTGGTATTTGAAAGGGACGAAGAAAGAACGAAGTGCGAAATTTGGGTAAATCAGGAATGTCTAGAACAGGTGAATGAAATTGTATACTTGGGAAGTGCGTTTAGCCGGGATGGAAGATGTGATTTAGATGTGGACAGGCGTGTCGCTGCCGGGAACAAAGTCAATGGTGCCCTGACTGCGTTAATCAAAAGGCAAGGCGTTGTGAAAAGTGCACGCCTTGCAATACATAACGCAGTGTTGGTACCGACTTTGTTATATGGCAGCGAAACCTGGGTATGCCAGAAGAAGCATAAAGCAGGTTGAATGTAGTGGAGATGCGATCTCTTCGTAAAATGTGCGGCCTTACCATGGCTGACCGAAAACGAAACGAAGAGATTCGCAATATGGCAGGTTTGAAAGATGACCTTGTCTCAAAATGGATAAGGGCGTGCTTCGATGGTTTGGGCACGTTGAGCGAATGAGTGAAGACCGAATGGTGAAGAAAATATATAGCGCGAAAGTTAATATTAAAAGGTGTCGAGGTAGACCGAGATTAACTTTCGAAGACCATGTGAGCAAATTGCTCGAAGAGAGGAGGGTCAAGAGTACTGGATACCTAGACGTGCATGTATGAAGAAGATGATGAATCTGAAAGAAGCGAAAGAAGTATGTAGGGATCGTGACACTTGGCGATCTGTTCTCTCTGGCTACCCTGTCAGGGATTGTGCGTGAAGATAAATAATAATACTAGTGCAGATAGAAAAGAATCAGTACAACATAACTAGTTACCAAAATAATATTTTTTTTGTATTTTGTGCGTCTGCAATTGTTGCCACCGGGAATTAAATCCTGTCCCGTCAAGTACTAATTAATTAAAGGAAGCTTTCTGATAAGTATTGCAAAGCTTATCTGCAAGAATATATAACAATATAACAATTTTTATCGCGTCGGAATCGAAACGTCGAAATTAAAAAACAAAAAAATGCTAATAAATCGGAAATTGTTTTATTTTAAATTTAGTATTCGTCAAAAAACGGGTAAACAGTATTCAGTTATCATGTCCAAAATATTATATTTCCCATAGCAACAAGTATATCACAATACGTAATTCGACATGGACTTTAGCAAAATGTTCAGAGATTATCGTAAACATTCTGCATTACAGTAAATGTATATTTTGAATTTATCTCGTGTAATTTGAGCCTCCACGCTGAGTTACAAAGTCAGTTACAAGCTTGTTAAGTGAGACACCTGTTTGTAAATTTAATTTTCCATATAAAATTATTTACTATTTGCATTTAAAAGATCGCTACTACTACCAAACAAGGCTAGAGAAAATTATGCATAAAATAGAATAACATGTTTTTTAGCCTAGACTACTAATCATACTACAATATTTTTCTTTACTTTCATAATAGATAATATTAGATTAAACTAATGCAAAGCGTGTTAACATTTAGCTAATATTATAATATTCAAGTATTAAAATCCTCCATACGCCCTGATACCCAGTAGCCTAGTTGATAGTCTACTCCTTGATAAGCAAGCAAGCCAAGGGTTAACCAGTTTTGAATCCGTGCTGGAGAGCATACATTTTTAAAGAAAATATTTATCTTTGTAAGTATATTGTAGCGTAGGCTTGGACACTAAGATGATAGGTTCACCGCCTGTCTCATTGATAACTAGATAAGCTCAGACGAAAAATGGGTCGACAGGACTAAATTGTCAAGGCTTTTTACTACCCTTTTATTGGCAATTGCATAAGAAGAAGATTAATAACAATTAATTATTAATGTTAAACTATTAATTATTAATTAAATTATTACTATTATATAATATTTATAATATTAATTGTAGAAATTAATTAACAAATGCTATCAGCAGGTGTAACAAGACCGCTAATTAACCTTAGCTTACTACAAAATATGCAGACATTTAAACGACATGAGGACAATTCTGACCCCATGTGGCTGTCGCTTGACATTTCTCGCAATCGACTATTTGTTACAAATTGGGTTCAAGCTTACAATGTTGTGCATACATTACCACGTTTATTTTGATAGTAACGCAATTCTTATAATCAATCTAATGGTAGAGAACAGAGGAAAAGGTTTTAAATTCCCTTTTTTTATTACACTGCAAATTACTTAAGCTATTCGCTCTTCTTCCTTCATGGCCTTTTGAAGTTACAAGAGTTTCCCATGATCAGAAATTGTTCTAATCGCCACACATGGCAAGCGGATTCGCGATGTCTATACCTTACCTGTCAACGTAAGCGCTATCGCCAATCAACGGCCTGCTTAATTGGTTATCCCGCACTCTGCCCGGCCACAGCCATTTGCTAGGTTTTTGCCTTAAATGCCTTTTACTTTCATACCATGAAGAAAGTTATATTCTTACACATAACATATAGTAAATTATATACGCTTAAGTTATTACACATTTGTCTAATATAATTTTTAAACACTACTTTATTTTTTGGATAAAACATTTAACGCTTATTACTGAACAAAAACAGTGAAAATGCTATAAAATTTTTATACATTTATTGTAAAGCTTTAAAACCGTACTGATCCTATGTTACCGATTCTTTTCAAATTTGTAATTTGTGTATATGTGTGAAATCACGATAGCCGAGTGGTTGGGTGGTCGGAATTTCGAGTCAAGAGACCCGAGTTCTATCCCCAGGTGGCAGGTTCGAACCAAAGTTTTTTTCTAAAACCTATGTACGAATTACATCGTTGGCATAAAGACGGCAACGAGCTCTCCATCTGTCACGTTGTCCCGAAAATATCTTCGGTGGAAGGTGGGTCGAAGGGACTTTATTGTCTAGACTAGACCTTTGTCTACCCCTATATTGGGAATTGCGTTAAGATATTTCTTTACTTATTATTTAAATATTTTGAGAAACTCTTAAAAAATTACTCAGATTAAGATATATAAAGGCTAATATAATTCATTTTACTTGATCCATATGGAAATATTTCTTAGCTCCATTCAGTTTAAGCTTTTCTACATAAACATCTGATATACTGTCATACTGAAATAAAGGGCCATACATACACGGCCTGAACTTGTTTTCTACAAGACTCTCGAAGTAGTGGATATAAGGTTAAGGCTACATTACCACGTTGAATAATTTGTACACGTTATTATATTTTTTCCATTTAAAAATAGCTTTCTGCCCACCACTTTGCAAAAATGTGCAATTAAAAAGTTCCATACATATGGGTTCAATCCACCAGCTAGTATTTTTAGTTTCCAAGTCATCAGTTCAAGCCGAGTGGCTTAGTGATCACAATTCTTAAGAAGAAATCTTGCTTGAAAAACACTATAGCATCTCTGATGACTGACGAAGGAAATTTGGTCCAAGTGTTCTAACACTCGCACCATAGTCTGTTTTTTTTATTTATTTATATTCAGAAAAAAAAAACAAATTACAAATGAAAACAACCATACACTGTACTATAAAACCAAGTGGCTTTTTTTTGTACAATGGAGTACGTCCATACAGATAACATTATTTAGCAGTTTACTTATTATTTAAATATTTTGAGAAACTCTTAAAAAATTACTCAGATTAAGATATATAAAGGCTAATATAATTCATTTTACTTGATCCATATGGAAATATTTCTTAGCTCCATTCAGTTTAAGCTTTTCTACATAAACATCTGATATACTGTCATACTGAAATAAAGGGCCATACATACACGGCCTTAACTTGTTTTCTACAAGACTCGAAGTAGTGGATATAAGGTTAAGGCTACATTACCACGTTGAATAATTTGTACACGTTATTATATTTTTCCATTTAAAAATAGCTTTCTGCCCACCACTTTGCAAAATGTGCAATTAAAAAGTTCCATACATATGGGTTCAATCCACCAGCTAGTATTTTTAGTTTCCAAGTCATCAGTTCAAGCCGAGTGGCTTAGTGATCAGAATTCTTAAGAAGAAATCTTGCTTGAAAACACTATAGCATCTCGGCTGACTGACGAAGGAAATTTGGTCCAAGTGTTCTAACACTGCACCATAGTCTGGTTTTTTTATTTATTTATATTCAGAAAACAAATTACAAATGAAAACAACCATACACTGTACTATAAAACCAAGTGGCTTTTTTTTGTACAATGGAGTACGTCCATACAGATAACATTATTTAGCAGTTTACTTATTATTTAAATATTTTGAGAAACTCTAAAAATTACTCAGATTAAGAGATATAAAGGCTAATATAATTCATTTTACTTGATCCATATGGAAATATTTCTTAGCTCCATTCAGTTTAAGCTTTTCTACATAAACATCTGATATACTGTCATACTGAAATAAAGGGCCATACATACACGGCCTTAACTTGTTTTCTACAAGACTCGAAGTAGTGGATATAAGGTTAAGGCTACATTACCACGTTGAATAATTTGTACACGTTATTATATTTTTCCATTTAAAAATAGCTTTCTGCCCACCACTTTGCAAAAATGTGCAATTAAAAAGTTCCATACATATGGGTTCAATCCACCAGCTAGTATTTTTAGTTTCCAAGTCATCAGTTCAAGCCGAGTGGCTTAGTGATCAGAATTCTTAAGAAGAAATCTTGCTTGAAAAACACTATAGCATCTCTGCTGACTGACGAAGGAAATTTGGTCCAAGTGTTCTAACACTCGCACCATAGTCTGTTTTTTTTATTTATTTATATTCAGAAAAAAAAAACAAATTACAAATGAAAACAACCATACACTGTACTATAAAACCAAGTGGCTTTTTTTGTACAATGGAGTACGTCCATACGGATAACATTATTTAGCAGTTTACTTATTATTTAAATATTTTGAGAAACTCTAAAAATTACTCAGATTAAGAGATATAAAGGCTAATATAATTCATTTTACTTGATCCATATGGAAATATTTCTTAGCTCCATTCAGTTTAAGCTTTTCTACATAAACATCTGATATACTGTCATACTGAAATAAAGGGCCATACATACACGGCCTTAACTTGTTTTCTACAAGACTCGAAGTAGTGGATATAAGGTTAAGGCTACATTACCACGTTTATTTTGATAGTAACGCAATTTTATAATCAATCTAATGGTAGAGAACAGAGGAAAAGGTTTTAAATTCCTTTTTATTACACTGCAAATTACTTAAGCTATTCGCTCTTCTTCCTTCATGGCCTTTGAAGTTACAAGAGTTTCCCATGATCAGAAATTGTTCTAATCGCCACACATGGCAAGCGGATTGGCGATGTCTATACCTTACCTGTCAACGTAAGCGCTATCGCCAATCAACGGCCTGCTTAATTGGTTACCCTGCACTCTGCCCGGCCACAGCCATTTGCTAGGTTTTTGCCTTAAATGCCTTTTACTTTCATAATAGATTATCTTAGAAACCTTAATTGAAGTTGAAAAATTTTGTCTATGTATTTTGAATGTGAATCCATAGCTACTCAAACCGTACGAAGTTATTGATTCAACTAAAGCTTTATATAATAATAATTTAATTGAAAGTCAATTTTGTTTTTGATTAGTATAAATTTTGTCAGAATTGATTTTAGCCGGTCACAGAAGTTACTTATATGCTTTTTCCAATTTAGTCGGCTATCAATTATGAGACCTAGGTACCTATGGTTGTCCGTATAAACTATTGACGGACAATAGCACATAGATTTTATTTGACATGAATGTAAGCATGAGTGTGAGTGTGCTATGAGATTAGGCACTGTTTTAGCACGGTTATGAGAAGAGCTGATATACATTATTTTAGTTCTTTATCGTTTTAAACTAAACCAACATCGTGAGACCACTTAATAAGATGCATTCTTATTATTTGTCTATGCATTTCATGCCATAGACAAATAATGAGAATGGTATCAACATGCGCAGGTCCTAAAGACATCGCGAAGATCATTTTAATTTCTATAATTCCTATCGTTACCAAGACTTGTCAAGGCTGCCAAGACTCGCCACCTGTCAAGTTGTCCCAAATAGTCTTCGGTGAAAGGTGGGTAATCAAATTACTTAGTTGTCTGAACCTCCACCCCTGTATTTGGAAAATGAGTGAAGATAAATAGTGCAAAAAAAAAAAAGAAAAGAAACAAATGCGTTCGAGTGTCCTGAGGGTGTGTCAACATTATTATTAATTATTTCATATAATTATCATGTAGCAAAGCTAAGTAGTAGTTAGTTAATTTAGATTTGATGTTGTTTGGGTTTATTTCGTAACGTAATGCGGGTGGTAATTCGTTTATTAATTTTGGAATCATAAATTGAGTGTGCGTTTTCCATAGTTATATTCTTACACATAACATATAGTAAATTATATACGCTTAAGTTATTACACATTTGTCTAATATAATTTTAAACACTACTTTATTTTTTGGATAAAACATTTAACGCTTATTACTGAACAAAAACAGTGAAAATGCTATAAAATTTTTATACATTTATTGAAAAGCTTTAAAACCGTACTGATCCTATGTTACCGATTCTTTTCAAATTTGTAATTTGTGTGTATGTGTGAAATCACGATAGCCGAGTGGTTGGGTGGTCGGAATTTCGAGTCAAGAGACCCGAGTTCTATCCCCAGGTGGCAGGTTCGAACCAAAGTTTTTTTCTAAAACCTATGTACGAATTACATCGTTGGCATAAAGACGGCAACGAGCTCACCATCTGTCACGTTGTCCCGAAAATATCTTCGGTGGAAGGTGGGTCGAAGGACTTTATTGTCTAGACTAGACCTTTGTCTACCCCTATATTGGGAATTGCGTTAAGATATTTTATTTTATATTTACTTTTACTTTAGGAGGGACGATTATCTTAGAAACCTTAATTGAAGTTGAAAAATTTTGTCTATGTATTTTTAAATGTGAATCCATAGCTACTCAAACCGTACGAAGTTATTGATTCAACTAAAGCTTTATATAATAATAATTTAATTGGAAAGTCAATTTTGTTTTTGATTAGTATAAATTTTCAGAATTTATTTTAGCCGGTCACAGAAGTTACTTATATGCTTTTTCCAATTTAGTCGGCTATCAATTATGAGACCTAGGTACCTATGGTTGTCCGTATAAACTATTGACGGACAATAGCACATAGATTTTATTTGACATGAATGTAAGCATGAGTGTGAGTGTGCTATGAGATTAGGCACTGTTTTAGCACGGTTATGAGAAGAGCTGATATACATTATTTTAGTTTTTTTATCGTTTTAAACTAAACCAACATCGTGAGACCACTTAATAAGATGCATTCTTATTATCTGTCTATGCATTTCATGCCATAGACAAATAATGAGAATGGTATCAACATGCGCAGGTCCTAAAGACATCGCGAAGATCATTTTAATTTCTATAATTCCTATCGTTACCAAGACTTGTCAAGGCTGCCAAGACTCGCCACCTGTCAAGTTGTCCCAAATAGTCTTCGGTGAAAGGTGGGTAATCAAATTACTTAGTTGTCTGAACCTCCACCCCTGTATTTGGAAAATGAGTGAAGATAAATAGTGCAAAAAAGTCATCAAGAAACATTTTGCACTTATTTTCATTTATTAATACTTCACACAAACATTTTTGAATAAATATATTTTTTAAAGAAATAGAAACACTCAACCACGAATTCCGCTTTCCGCTTTTACCACGTGTTCCCTTGACTGGACATGTTGTAAAGACAACAGGCTGTAAATCAGTAACCCGATACGGTAGTGTCGGAACGAGTCGCAGGTTCGTGTCCCGGCTGAAATCCCTCGCGGCACTGACGTATTTACTTACACGCCGATTTTGTATTAGAGAGCGTAACAAGACTTTCGAATTGAGAACTTTGCTTATGTAACAATATCAGCACAATACTATCTGCGTGGATAATAAAGTTATAGAAATATAATAATAAGTCACGATAGCCGAGTGGTTGGGTGGTCGGAATTTCGAGTCAATAGACCTGAGTTCGATCCCCAGTTGGTAGGCTCGTACCAATGGGTTTTCAAAACTTATGTACGAATATCGTTGGCTTGGACATAAAGACGGCGACGGCTCACCACCTGTCACGTTGTCCCGAAAATATCTTCGGTGGAAGGTGGGTCGAAGGGACTTGATTGTCTAGACTCGACCTCTGTCTACCCCTGTATTGGGAATTGCGTGAAGATATTTTATTTTATTTTATTTTATTTATAGAAATATCATTTCAATAATACCTTATCTCTTGTAATCCATAGTTTTTTTATTATATATGATTAGTGATATATTATGACGACATGTAAAATTACACTTCAGGACTTCAGCCTACCTCCAAAAAGGAGACACCATAATCGCCATACTTGGCAAACTGATTAGCGATAACATTAAGACATACTTAGACGGTACAGCTCGTCATCGGGCTCCTTAATTTTGCACTAGTACTTCTGTATTATCTATTATATATTTCGGTACTTTCTACACTTCTGTTTAGAAATTCTCATACTTACAAAACAGATAGAGTCATTAGTATCTTAAAATTTTAAACATTGCAATGCAAATGTAATCTTGAATGTGTTGATAAAACTTTAACGAATTGATATATATCATTTAGATAGTTGTTTTCCGTTTTAAGTTTGTCTTCATCGGTGTTAAAAGTATATATCGATGTAAGAAAAGTATTTTACTATGCAATTTTTTTGATTTTTAAAGCATATTTATACTAAACTTTTATGTTATTTAATTAAATAGAAAAACTAATTCTTTAAGAATAAATAATGAATATATTCACGCACAGACCCTGAGAACAAATCTCTAAATATCACCTTTCAGTCATCTTTAGATACCTCTTTCGCTTATATAATTAAAACTTTCGTGAGACATTATTAATCAAATGGCTAAAAACGGCTTAACTCACGTTATAATAATTGGTGTAGGCATTAGATGAGAGACATTTTTACGAAAACTTTACATACCTTTTTCACTTTGAAATTCATCATTTTCTTTATACACGCATGTCTACGTATCCAAGCACTCTTGAAAATTAATCTAATTTCAAAACGGCTCTATGTCTCATCAAGCGAAACATTGACAATTAGGTACTTTGTTTATAAGTTATACTTATTTGTTCTTCATAAAGGTTTGCTAACCATTCATGTAGCCATACATGTTCTTAAAGCATAACTGTCGAAAATTTCGCCCAATCCTATCCCCTCTTACTCTCTTTAAGTTTACTGTTCCACATCCCTTTTTTAAAGCGAGGCTACACATCTGTTCTGGTATTGTAAGTACAATAACAGTTTTTATTTTTTTATAGAATAGGGGGCAAACGAGCAGGTGGTTCTCGTGGTGGTAAGTGATCACCGCCGCTCATGAATACTTGCAAAAGTGTACTGAGGTATACATTTTCAGTGGCTGTCACTTACCATCACGATTACCGATCGCTTATTTGCCACGTGTATTTGATGCCCATCGTGGACTTTTCCATTTCCAGATGGAGCAATGAAGAAAATCACTTTTTCGATATTATCGCGTATCTTGGTGTTGCAACCTAATTCCTAAGCAAGTACCTTCTAAGCAACTTATTTTGGGATCAGATTGGGATGTGATGTGTTAAGTTACTTTGCACCTATCTATGTAGTTATGTATTATTTTTATCCAAACTTTATGTCGATTTTGGTGTCTATATAGCATGAAATCAAGCAATAAAGCTGAATAGTGTCCGCGCTGATAACGTTATCACGCGCATAAATTTGTTAGTATACGTCCAGCTTGCCTGCCAATGTCTTCCAAGTTAAGTTTATAGAACGTGTTTATATTTATCAACTAACATTGTATGAGTTCGACAAGAGTGATATTGGCGTAATATTCACATTAGACTTATTTTATTGAAAAATTTATTTTCATTCTTATTTATATTTATACGAATATTCAATTATTTAATTATGTATACAAAGATAGGGGCCGCATCACATTTCTCTGATCCTTAAGTAAAGCATTTGTAGCTAACGTACCACAAACACCGAGACATTGCTGAAAAAGTGGTTTTCTATAATGATCCGTCCGCAAATCGAACCCGGGACCTAAGGGCTGGCGTCACCGTGTGTACCTGTATGTACGTCACTATACCACAGAGGTCGTTAAATCGAATATACCTATACCTTCTCGGTGTACTTCCTATCAGATACTATGTTAATAGTGTACAATGTAAAAGTTACGCGTTAGGTTGCGGAAATTCATTATTATAGAGAAGTTATTATAATATTACATACTGATCCGGTGATGAAAACCGGTGTGTTCGTCGCTTGTCCACGGAGGACGTCAAAGACTACAGACATGTAGATATGGTTAATAAAGGCCATTTTTTTCAACTACAGTAATCCGTATCTACTTTGCTGCCATCGATTTCCATAGCTGGCGGATTGGCAAAACCAATAATAGACACTTCGAATCTTACAGGTTGCTGTCCGTCACCATTTTGTATAATTTTGGTTTGGTAATTTTCAAGTTAGTAACTTTTTTAATCACTTTTGAGGCTTGTCCACTACTCGCCTCTTAGGTGCTCGCCAAAAGAAAATATTTGATAAATTCTGCTTTGCTGAATAAAGTCTTAATGAAATTATATTAGCAGAAAAAAGTATCAAATTATTTTATTTAAACGTAAATCAGTTCAGTTCCAACAGAATCAAATGTGTTGCAATAATTCGCGACTAAGGGTAAAATTGCCTTAGGCGTTCTAACACCGAAATTTACAATCGTAAAGCCGCGACAGTACGAACAAGATCATATACAAATCAAGCGTCGATTACCACCGCCGCAGATAAAACACGAAATCTAGAACGGATACAAAATCACTATTCACATTAACCGGTATTTATCACATGCTGTAATTTTACACGTTCTGTGCGTTACAACTATTTCTGCCGAGCGCTCTAGAGGCGGGGCGTTAAGATATCGTATCTCCGTCGCTAATGCAGTACTAAGTCATGTGCACGCGCCTTTACGATGGCGTAATGTGCATTGTGAGTTACCTATTGCCGCGCAGTAATGTTTAGTTTTGTTCCTGATTTTAGGCGCTATCGTTGAATATGTGGCAACTGTTCCCGTGACAACCTTTGTTGTCTGTTGTTTACATGTACCACGGTATCATTTTCAATACATTTTGCGTGTGCTGGAATTGCCGTCGTATACAACACGATATGGAATAAGATAAGAAGTTGAGGTATGTAAAAGGACTGTTTAATACGTCACAATGATTGTTTTAAGTTTTGCACTCACTTCAGCGGTAAAGGAGTAGCCAGATGTAAAAGAATTATAGTGATATGAGCAAATTGCTCCGAGAGGGGAGGTTCAAGAGTAATAATATATTTAGACTTAGATAGAAGATACTTAGACGTGCGAGTACGAAGAAAATTATAAATAAGAAAGACGCAGAAGAGGTATGTAAGGATCATGATACTTGGCAATCCGCTATATCTGTCAGGGAATATGCGTAAAGATATTTATTTACGGTTAATAGAAAAGGTATTTAGTGTTATGGGAGGCAATTATTGTTGCTAGGTTTGCACTCAAATAATTTAATGAATATTCTAAAATGGTGTATTTATTTCTAATTCACTTCCATACAAGAAAGTCTTCATATTTATTCTTTTTCTGTTCGTTTAACTTCTGTACATGTATATGCCAATGAACTTCTAAGCAATTTAGAAACATTTTTTGTGATTGTTTTAGTTATGTATGTTTAGTATATAATGTATTTTAGCCATGAAATATGTTATCTACTACCTCAAACATACTCAAAGTTATAGTACTCATAATACGTTTTTAATAATTAGTGCCGTATGCGTTTGTCTTAAAAATTTAATTTCAATAAACATTAATAATCTTTAGCACTTGCATGATTCTAATAATTTCACAATACTTTTTATGTACTAACAATACTACAAACTGTAATAATAAAGCTGAAACAGTTTTCATTTTGTTTGAATGAACGTACCATTTTTACATTTGATAGCTTTATTCTTGAGGAGAGTTATAGGTTATTTAACACCACACTGTGACCTTTAGAACTCGAGCAAAAATAAAACAAAACAGAAGGAGCTTTAAGCGAAAAGGGAACAATGCGGCCAGCGAAAGATTATTAGTAAAAATATTGTCTAAACAGAAGTCCTCTTAATGTTTTATAAAATACCCCATTTCGTCTAAATTAGGTAAAATGTTAAGACACACCTAGTTTTAATATACATACATACATACATAACGGACTGTTAATGTCCACTGCAAGACCTCTCTAATAGGAAGGATTTGCTGTAGTTGTCACGCTTGGCAAGCGGATTAGCGATCGCAGTACCAGACCACTTGCACCTCAGACGCTGCTGCTCATCTTCGGTCGGATATTTTTAGAGTTGGTTCTCCCGCCATCTATCAGTTGCCATAACGATATTCAAAGCTGTTTCCCTTAATCTCATCTTACGACATCCTCGGGAAGAAAGGAAAACGTAATATTCTTACGCCGTTACCACACTTGTTTAATAATAACAAACAGTAACAGTTTACGTAATAACTCTTCATAGTTAATATCAACTTGTGCATTCATTATTTTAATATGTTAAAATAATGGATTCTTTTCTTACACAGGACACAGAATAAAAACCGCACGCAACGATCTGTTAACTGCACAAGAAATGAAGATATTAAAAAAATAAAAGATTTCCGCATCAGAACCTAAACAATGTCGCATCAAGTTACATACAACATTCTTGGTATATAAAAATAATAAACCTTCCATTTTTCTCCACACATTATTTCACTAGACGGGGCTATTACGCACCGCGGAGCTCGTAACATTCATAATGGCTGCATAATAACCCCTCGGCGCCACTTCAGGTGTTACGTGTGCATGAATACCCTCTTAAAAGCTAGTGCTAGTGTGAAAACACGACGATAAAATGTGTTCGCTACTTTTTCCGAAGTATTTTTGGTGTTGACGCATGGAGATTCTTAATGGAGGATAAATAATGAGCAAACGTTTTCGCACTAGCTATAATAAAGATATTTATTATCTTTTCGCATATTCCCAATACTGGGATAGACAGATCTAGACAATAAAGTAGTTTCCAACAAGCTTTGACGGGAATATTTTTGAGACATCGTAATCAGATGGAGCGATGGCACTATTAATATCACAAATAATAAAAAAAAAATCTTATTTAAAAAAAAACACATAAAGCCTCTGTTCTACTGTGATCTCCTCAATATTTTAGAGTAATTCAAAATCATATGAAATTACGTTCAGTACTTGTTGAGTCCACATTCAAACGGACAAACAAATAAGGCGGGTGACTTTGTTTTATAATATGAAATGATAAAGAAATGTAGCACAAATGTAGTACAAAAGCTTTAGAGTTCTGTAACGTTCTTCAAGTCATCACTCCATCTTACGATAATACAAATATTTTTATTAGTACTACACCAAAACATTAAGAGTTTTTTTAATTGTGACGTCTTATTATAAAAAAATCTATTTGTCTGTTATTCTCATTCAAATGAAACTGAAAGTGAACTCTGAATGAGTCTATGAAAAAAAATAAGAAAAGAAAATATGTAATGTTTGAATATTCCTATCTGTAATGGCGCTTACTGTGGTCCAAGGCGAAAGCGACGTGACAAGTTCTCGAAAGAAGAATAAATATCTGTTCTTGAGAAGTTTAGCGGTTGGTTTTTTTGCTAACAGTCACGATAGTCAAGTGCTTGGGTGATCGAAATTTTTAAATTTCATGTACGTTATGAAATGTGGCTCTAAAGACGACTGAACCTCTGATAAGCCCAGCATTTGCAACGCATGATACGACCATTTCAGGCATATACACACATTAAGTATTATACAAAATGTTTAGATGCTATTTCTACTATAATTTAATCTATTTTTAAGAGCGGTTCTAGTATAAATATTAAAAAATATGAAAATTCATTTCTTATTCGTCTGTAATGCCATGCCAAACATATAAAAATGATTTCACTTCAACATTTAAATAAATAATTGAATAAATACATGCATAAAAATGTAGATACATAGATACTTGTTTCATTATTTACATAAAACAAAGGCATCAGAAACACCCAGACCCGATAAAATGTAGAAAAGTTTTCTGCAATGAGCCGTCCGGGTATCAAACCCGGCTCCTCAGAGATGGTGACACCTAGAAAGAAAACCGGTACGTACGCCACTCGTCCATGGAGGTCATTATAAAAATTATAAGCCTATTAAAAGCTCATCACTTACACCAACCCAACTCGGTATGACGTACGGACGTGTCATTAGTCGGTTGATGAATGCTGGGCGTTAATGTGCCTCCCATTCAGTGATGCGTTAGCTGACACGCGCCTCGGAGCACTTATTCTGGTTTCTTTCTGTTCAGTTTTTAATTTTTTTATCTTCATGCTTTTCCCAACAGGTGTATCCAGAGGTCTAAAAAATTGAGTCCTTTCGACGCACAATTAATCGCAGCTTATTATGTCACAACGTTACAAGTGGCGAGCCTGACGCCCTCCCGGTGTCTCTAGTTTTTGTACATCATTTGAATCGAAATCTTTTTTTTATCTTCATAAGATTATTCATCAAAGGAGAAACAAGGGGAAGCAAGTCCCTAGTTACGTCACTAAGCACTGTAAATGCAGATGAGAAGCCTCTTAATCACACTAGTATTCGAGTCTGGTCCGGACCCGGTCAAGTCAACCCACATAAGCAGACTGCAACCAGGCTTTACCATGTAAAATATAACTATTCTGTATTCTGTTCTCTTCACTCGATGAATTTGAAACCTCAAACTCCGTTCGAAGAGGCAATAACAACTAAGCCTGGGACGTATTACTATATCTTACAAACTGAATATATTGTGTTACTAGAATTATAACAATATTGTTATCATCTCAAGTCGAGATCATTATAATTTACCGAATACGCCCGCGGCAAACTATAGAAATATATGAATTAAAAAAGAAAGATTTTTATGTTAAATGCACAGTTAATGCGCCGAGCGCATAACAGTATCGCAGTTTACGTTCCACTTTCAAACGTGTCTTTACTTAAATGACAATATGAATGTAATGATTTCTTGTATTTACGCGAATGCTACATTTCTTAAATAAAATGATTTTTGGATTTTACCGCGTCTATAATTACTTTTTAAGAAACTATTTTTACTACCCTGCGTTTCGAATGCTTTACAGCATCCGTGGTCACGGGGTCTGTGGTCACGGATAAAATCCGAAATTCGTTTTATTTAAGACAATATGAATGGTCTAAACAAGATAATTAACAAAGTATTTTGTCTTAAATTTTCATATGATACCTAAGAAAATGAACATTGGTTTTCTTCTTCATCAAATTTTAATTTATTGTGTTTAGTTCACTGGAAGTCACCGGGTCAACGGGTTTAATTAACCTTTCATAAGTAATAAAAATATTTTCCAGCCATTCCCAATGATAGAATAGATAGAAGTCTGGACGAGGTGAGACTCTCAAAGGTGAGTCATCTTTGACCGTAGCAATTTTTTGAGGCTTTGGTGAGCCTGTCGCCGTCTTATGTCCAAGCCAATGATATAAATCTTACATAAGTTTTTTGAAAAAAAAAAAATTGGTACTATTGAGCCTACCACTTGGGGATCTAATCACTCAGCTGTCATGTCTATTAGAAATGACATAATGAAGGCTTAAATAAATAATATTGCCCTATTTAACAAGTTAAATAGGGATCATAGTACGAGTCGGTGTTTTAAGAGGGAACGCAAACTAAAATACATCAGTTCGTTTTCTTTATTAAAACGCATGCAACGCAAGAGCATAGCGGATTCGTGCTCCAATACTATATGGCATACAACTCTACAGTCCTTTTAGTATCATCGATATGTATTATAATTGAAGCCCGTGTAAGCCAATTACTCAAAGAATGGATAGTCAAAAGGATACCGAAAAAAATTAAAGCTAGTAAAAGCGAAAGAGATTTCATACAAGGTGTATGAAATCTCAATAAATTGATCTATGGCTCTATGGCTACACAAGAAGTCATTATATATGTATTCATGGGTGGCGCTAATCACTTACCATCACGTGAACCACCTGCTCGTTTGCCCTCCTATTCTATAAAAATAAATTATTATGGAATAATTATCTAATTTTACTTAACTGATTTATAAATAAATAATCAGTTAATTTAAAAGATAATCTGATTAAATTAATATCAATTATAAAACACTAACCAAACATTCACTATTTACATCATACTGAAAAGTAATATATAAATTGAACGTATCATTATTTATGTTTATTTCTTCCCCTAGTCATGCCTGTTTTTCAATATTTACATCGCCCTCTCGTCTCACTGATGTCTTGGGGCGTAAATACTTGACAAATAAGTTAGTTTTATTATATTGTTGGATACAGTCTACCAATGAAATAGAATGTTGAACGAAATGCATAAAACGTTTTTTATTTTATGCGTGGAAAATGTTATAGTAATTTACTTTTTTTTCCTATTTCTGAAAACTTTTAATATGTTTTATGTACATTTATTTTTTTAATCAAAATAAAAATTCTCGAAATGGCAAAATGAAATAAAAAATAATTGTTTTACAACTTGCTATTTTCCTCAGCTTCGCCCGCAAATTGGGTGATTAGAATTAAAGAGTTAAAAAGTAACCTATGTTACCCTTTAAGGTTTAAGCTACATTCACAATAAAGTTCGTTAAAATGGGTTAAGCAGTAAAAGAGTAACAGAAGGATAGATTGACAGGATTACTTGATTATAAATGCATGAAGGATTATCACTATTGTGTTTATAGAAGGGTTGCGGGTTCGAATTCCGTTAGAGGCAAACATTTGTATGATAAATATGAATGTTATATTGTAAATATATATCTATGCAGGTATACTATACCGCAAGCTTGCACTTAACGCTGCGATATTTTCTCCATTCCCACCTGCCAAGCAAGCGGTGTTTGCTACTGGCGGTGTACTAACTAGCGGGTGCTTTTGCCAGAAAAGTAGTTCAAGAAGCACATCATTGTACTCTGTCTGCCCTTTAAAGAGAAATTACGTGAAGGCATGCCCGGTAGCTTAGCAGATTATTCCCCTACTACCAGAAATACGTACGTACTACACGTACAAGTAGACAATCAAATTGCTTACTTGATCTAAATAGTTCAAGAAGTACTTCATTGTACTCTGCTTGCCCTATAATAAGAAATTACGTGAAAATATATCCGATAGCTTAGGAAATTATTACCCCAGTACCATAAATATGGTACGAACCAGTAGAACATCAAATTGCTCACTTGATCTAAATAGGCAGGAATCACGTTGTCAGCAACAACCCTTAACACCTATTAGATTAATGTTATCATCTCCCGCGGGATCCACCCCTCGTTTCACGCGTTATCACACGTACCGCTAAACGTTTACGTCGACTTACATGTTACGTGATCCCTCTTTATTATCCTGTTATCGTACGATGTTATTTATTAGGAGAAAGTAACCAGAATTTGTTCTTAAAAATAAATGCATTTCTACAAACATGCATACATTGCTCTGATCCTAAAGTAAACAGCTGAAACACTTGTGTTATGGAATCGGAAACAACGCTGGTAAAAAACCTCAGATCTGTGATAATATAGTAACAGTATGGTTTTGTATATTAACGTGTCCAGGAATCGAACCCGGACCACAGATCTGGCAACTCTATGAAAATCGACGCACATTGCTCTGATCCCAAAGTAAGCAGCTAAAACACTTGTCTTCGCTTCCATAAATCGAAGGAAACACAAACAATCAGACTCAAACAATCTAGTAAAAATGGTTTTGTATATTAATTTGTCCGGGAATCGAACTCGGGACCACATATCTGGCCACACTATGAACATCATTGTATACGCCATTCAACCACGAAGACTGTCATATATTCACCATAATTTAAAATATTTATGAATGTTCTTTAAATTTTAAAACTTTAGTGATTTAATGAAGACCAATATATTCTTCTTTATTAAATAGAATTTTTAAATACATAGAAAGTCAATCATTACCGGAAATCATCATCAATTATTCAGGAGAGGTGCTTCATAATAATTATTTAATTAATTTGTTTTTAGGAAATATAGTTCTAATGACGTAAATAAAAAAAATATAATTTTGGGAAAGTTTGAACATAAATAATAGCTACCCAAGGTTCCTCTGTAGGTATTATTTTCTAGTCATATCAAACGCAGTATTTACAAGTTCTCATTGAAATCCATACGAGCATAGGAATCTTACTTATACGTACATACGTCCACAAGAATAGATCTTGCAATCATGCCCCAGATACATTTACATATCCTTAACAATAACAATTTAAAAAGTACAAAGCGAACGTCTCATATGCAGTCCATAAATAGCACTATCGTGATCGTAAATAATATTCCACAACAAGACATAACCCGCTCAAAGCGGTCGGGTGTATTATAAAATTTATTCAGAGCGGAGGCCTCGTAAAACAAAAGTGCGACATAAATTCCCCGCTATGGGCCCTAACACGCATTAGCTGCAGGATTTTCCACCATATGAGAAAACATTTTCCTCGTTGCATCGCTTTTTTAAAGATGGAGGTTGCTCTACTATGAGAAAACTTAAAGCGTTTCTTTGTCAATGTATATTTAAATGAGCTAATCTTTTTCAAAATGTTGTTTTGGCAAAATGGAAGGTACTCTGAATATTTGGAGGTTATTTTACATTTAGTGTTTTATATTCTAAATTTGCTTTAAATATATGTTACATCTACGGAAATTCGTTGTCTAATTATTAAAAATATAAATTATATTTTACTAGTAAATCATTATTTATTAAGATGCCATTTGACACCAGACAAAGCCAGGGTCACTGTAACCCATATTCATAATAAGATTATTTACCAGCTGCTTTTGCAATCGCTAATACTATGAAAGTTGTACTTAGTGAATGCGATAAATATTTAATTAACTGCGGAATATTATTGGGTTTTATCTCTCTTTGCAAGGAAGGATTCCAATGAAGACAATATCATCTCTACTATAAAAGTAAATAGATAAATATCATAACGCTATACAGGGTAGAATGAAATCTAGTCTAGACAATTAAGTCCCATCGACTCACCTTCCACCGAAGATATTTTCAGGACAACGTTACAGGTGGTGAGCCCAATACTATAATAAAGTATTTAATCTATGTAAATGTATATTTGTATATATGTGTATTTTAGGTGTGTTTATGTATAAATGTAGATATAACCAATAGGCTATGTACGATAGGGCTAATGTATTGTACCAAAATTTTATTTTACGTAATTGTTTCTCCATCATATTTATCTCCTTCACCTACTTCATGTCATCGCTGCATCACCCAAAGGTATACAGGTAGAAAATACCACAGACGTTAAGTCCGCCTATACACTGTTAAAGGTATGAAGCTTAATGAATAAATAAATTATATCTACGCTAAAGTCAAATGTTTACTATCACATTTTTAGAAATCTAACAGAATAACAATTTTTTTGTAAATATTGTCAAGTAGAGCATCTTTCACACATTCATAGCGGAACCGTTTAACCCTACGGGCTACCACCTGTTGATCGCATACGACAAACCCATACACGGGTCTACGTTACCCCTATGTCATATGTACGAGTATACGTATAGGCCTCTTGTCCCGGGACGTGAAACGAATTTCACCGAAAATGTTAAGAGATTTTGCGGCGTCATTCTTGAGGAAAATTGAGTTTATACTACGTGATGAAGGGTTTATTTATTGGTCGGTGATATTAGAAGGGTTAGGATTACTTTGATTGTTATGTTTATATTGTCAATCATTTATATTAGCAATATACGTATTGATGTCTAATTCAAGACAAGAATTGCTCCGTTGTTAACAGATTTGATTTTCTAGATAGGTTAGTTCGATCGGTTTACCTTTTTATATAGAATACATGTAGAGATAGGGACAACATTACATAAATTGCTACAATCCCAATTCATGATGCTTAAGCACTTGAGGTATGGGAACTGGAAACAATGAAGCCACCACAAACACCCAGACCCGAGAAAATTTTGAAAAAGTGGTTTTTCTGCATTGACCCGACTGGGTATCGAACCCGGGACCTCGAGATGGTGACACCTAGGAAACCGGTGTTTACGCCACTCGTCCACGGAGGTCGAAACCTTAAAAAATCTTCACGCCATTTCCAACACTTGGGGTAGACAGAGGTCAAGACTATTAAATCATTTCAAATCCTTTCACCGAAGACATTTATTGAGACTATCTGACTGGTCATGAGCTTTTCGCCGTCTTAATGTCCAAATAAAAAATAAATATCTTCACGCAATTCCCAATACTGGGGTAGACAGAGGTCTAGGCTATACATTAAGTCCTTTCAATCCACCTTCCACCGAAGATAATTTCGGGACAACGTGACAGGTGGTGAGCCCGTCGTCGTCTTTGTGTCCAAGCCAACGATAAAATTCGTACATAAGTTTTGAAAAACCCATTGGTACGAGCCTGCCACATGGGGATCGAACTCAGGCCTCTTGTCAAAGCAACGATGTAAAAACAACTCATTGGTACGAGCTTTCCTCCTGAAGATCATCGAACATCGAACTCGGGTTTCTTGACTTGATTTCCATCTACCCAACCTATAGTATAACTAGTGACTACTTTACCTTCATATCAATAGTCCTCTGCAAGACATATGCCTTTCCTATAAAGAGGACTTGCCGTGCTCTTCGTGTTTGGCAAGCGGTTTAGCGATCGCATTACCAAGCAACTCACGCAATAAACTGGTCGCCTTCGGTTTGTATACTTTCGACCTGTTATATTTTAAAGTTGTTATTGAAAAAGTTGCTTCGCAACACTCCGCATGCACCTGGTCCGAAGAGAAGAAGAGCAGCAGGACCAGGTAACATATACCTTTTTATATCTGCATGCGGAGTGTTGCGAAGTAACTTTTTCAATAACAACTTTAAAATGAATTTCCGCAGAGTAACGCCTGAGTCAATTAACTATCTGTTATATTTTGTCTTCTAAGACCACCCACGGGAACCAAGACGGCATTATGTTTCTAATTTTCTTTGATAAGTTGATTGTAATTCCAGTAGCTGCAGTAAATACAATTAATAGAATCACTTAAGCTTATCACGACAGATATTGGTTAGGTGGTCGGAATTTCGAGTCAATAGACCCGAGTTCGATCCCCAGTTGGTAGGCGCGTACCAATGGGTTTTTCAAAAACTTATGTACGAATATCGTTGGCTTGGACATAAAGGCGGCGACGGGCTCACCACCTGTCACGTTGTCCCGAAAATATCTTCGGTGAAAGGTGGGTCGAAGGGACTTAATTGTCTAGACTCGACCTCTGTCTACCCCTGTATTGGGAATTGCGTGAAGAATCACTTAATGAATTTTTACTTGAGTTAAAATTAAAAAATTACTAGAAAATCACATGAACTACAATTTAATTTTATTAATTAAAGTGTCAACTTCTATATGCCCTCTACTAGGCAAAGACATCTCAAATGTTATATTAATATACCATAAGATTGAGAACTGGCGGCAGGGTTGACGACCTCCGAGAATAAGTACGTGCACACGTACGTGGTTTTCATGGTGTCGCCATCTCTGAGGTCCCGGATACGATTCTCGGTCGGGTCAATGTAGACAACACTTTTTCGGGTCTGGGTGTTTATGGTACCTTACTTGTTTCCGATTCCATAAAACAAGTGCTTAAGTTGCTTACTTTGGTGTCAGAGCAATGTATGTGATGTTGTCCCTAACTTCCTATGTATGTCCCTTGCAGTAGCAGTGCTTGTGTCTAGTAATGACTTATAAAACTGAGAACTAATTCTTTACTGCTAGCCGAATGAGGAAGCTCAAAGTTTCTCAACGGGCTATTAAAAGAGCTATACTCGTTCTTAAAGTAATAGGTTCACATTAAGGCTGTGTAGGATTATGAAATTGAAGTTTAAAGGGGAAATTATGTAACAAAAAATATCTTATCGCAATTCCCAATACAAGGGTAGACAGAGGTCTAGTTTAGACAATTAAGTACCATCGACCCACCTTCCACCGAAGATAGTTTCGGGACAACGTGACAGGTGGTGAGCCCGTCGCAGTCTTCATGTCCAAGCCAACGATATTCGATAAAAAAACGTACATATCAATCAATCGTACATAAGTTTTTGAAAAATCCATTGGTACGAGCCTGCCACCTGGCGATCGAACGCGGGTCTCTCGACTCGAAATTCCGACCGCCCAACCACTCAGCTACCGTGACTTTTTTACCGTGAGAAATTCTTTGATTAATAATATGGAAATATATTTGATCAAAATATTCTTATAATGATAATAATATATTATATATCTTCACGCAATTCCCAATACAGGGGTAGTTAGAGATCTAGTCTAGACAACTAAGTCACTTGACTCACCTTCCACCGAAGATAGTTTCGGGACAACGTGACAGGTGGTGAGCCCGTCGCAGTCTTCATGTCCAAGCCAAAGATATAATTCGTACATAAGTTTTTGAAAAAACCCATTGGTACGAGCCTGCGTCCTGGGGATCGAACGCGGGTCTTTTGGCTCGAAATTCCGACCACCCAACCACTCTGCTATCGTGACTTTTCGAAATTTCGAAAATATTCTTTGAATATAAATATTCTTTATTTAATATGTGTTTCGTTCAGACTGCAAAAAGGGAGCTTTAAATTTTAATTTTGATTAAACGCACTGTTTTAAAGGCATGGCCACTACTAACTCGATCCTTGGTACAGTACCTATATCAAGTTTTTGTAAATATACGCTGTGTTGGTACGGTGTGAATGTTGCCTTTTCTTACCGTGGACGTATAAGAGGCGAGTAGGTAAAAACGTCAAAAATGTTAGTGACTCCCGATAAATGACTGTATATTTATTACAAAAAATATTACATCAAAATTAAGTAGACCAGCAGCATCTAATATGCGTAAATTAAATGTGTCTTCTGGTTCTGTAGTTTTTGTAAAACAATATTAAATTTAATATATTTTTTTAAATCCACAATATGAATAAACTTTACTTTTATTTTAAAGGTCTTATCGCTTTCAGTTCTTTTTCGTGCATCCACATATACTGGTTAGTTCTCTACAACTTAACCATTACCCACACGTCCTAATAAGAGGACATTAAATGCTCCGCACACGTTTCAATTTCGTGACTTTTTGGCTTACTCTCCTGGCAAAAGGAAATTTTTAACGCGTCATGTCATAGGAGATTGTCTTGAAGGCATTGCTTTATTTTCATCGGAATACTTTTGTTAGCTTTTCAAGTGTTATGTAGCATTAGCAGGAACTCATACCATCCTCCTGTATAGTATAAGACGGACATGTCTGTTTAAGGAATAGCTGAAAGAGCTATCTTGTTAACAGCAAGGTACGAGTTTAACAAAGTTTGCGTAAGTAACTAACCGATCCTAAACTCCCCAGTTTATTTTTATATGAAACCCAGGATTTGTACTATATTTTTGTAAATATCTATTATCGTAAATATTAATTAAATTTGTTGCATGCAATTAATATTGAATTTATTGCGTGCAACAAATTTTAATTATTAAATTAAAAAACGCTTCCACTCATAAACTCGATCCACACCGCAACGTTGGCAACCCTGCTTGGTTTAAGACGACCGCACACGTAGCTGTTGTGACCGCACTAATTCTAATGACGTTATTATGAGAAATATGATTATATTATAATGTATGCTGGGCGTATAATGTATGAGAGAGGCGTTCTGTTGGTGTAAGCGGCTTAGCAGATTTTGATGCGATTAATGCAAATCTTTCAGTTTTTTTTAAATACTAGCAATAGCAAGTAATATTACTAGAATTCCTGTTAACGACTCCAACTAAGCTGCAATGCTTGAGTCTGGAGTGGTTCACGACAATAGTCGAATGGTGGGCCCGAACCTACGACGTCTCGTTTCGCAGTCCCGACCCACACCATTTGGCTATTGTGGCTTAATTAATGATCATCCTCTCAACTACCGACATCCCTATCATAATATCGCAAAATACTTAATTATTAATATTTCTTGATCTTTATATTTGGCGAGATAAATATATTGAGCGTTTAGTATTAAATATTAAAAGGAGTAAATATTAGAAATATTACTATTTGGCACTAAACGTGCTTACGTTTACGAAACGTACACACAAACACGTATATGTGAAAAGATATTAAAAAAATGTCTTTATCCCATTCCCAATACAGAGGTAGACAGAGGTCTAAACAATTAATTCGTTTCGGCCCATCTTCCACCGAAGATATTTTGGGAACAACGAGACAGGTGGTGAGCCCGTCGCAGTTTCAATGTCAAGCCGTACATAAGTTTTTGAAAAAACCTATTGGTACGAGCCTGCCACCTGGGAATCGAACTCGGGTTTCTTGTCTCGAAGTTCCGTCTACCCAACCACTCGGTTAACGTGACTTTGGAAATAATAAAAGTATGCTTAACTGGACTTAAAGAATTAATAACAATACTCATAAAAATAATAAAATACTCATTTTACACTCAAAGATCAAGTCACTTTACTCATAGTACAGAGATAATATCACATCAAGCCCATACGCTAAGCATGATCTACTTAGAAGCAACTTAAATGTAACTTTGTGTCACCGTCTCATCTCGAGCATTCCCACAATCGATCATAGGACACTTATCGAGTCTTTAAAAGCTTTATCTAAAAGTAGTTGTGTTAATATATGGCTTCAATCGGTTTTGGATAGTCTCAGTTTTTTTTAAGTCTCGACCAGTGTGGTGACAGAAACATGTCAAAGAGTCGATAAGATGCGAAGGCATAGATATGAATTATATTACAATACTTTTTTAAATGTTAGAGGAAGCTATTTATCTAGTTCTTTAAATCGACATCGACCCTGTCATCGAGTGGCGTACACACTGGTTTTAAAGGTTTCAGCAGTTCCATGTTCCCGGATTCGATTCGGACCAGGTCAATATAGAAAACCGGTTCTAAATTATTCCGGGTCTGAGTGCTAGTGATACTTTCGCTATTTCTGATTCCATAACACAAGTGCTTTACCTACTTACTTTGGAAATGGAGCAATGTATGGTACTTTGTCCCAATCTAAAAAAAAACAACCCTAATAAAAACCCATTAGTACGAGCCTGCCACCTAAGAATCGAACTCGAGTCTCTGGACTAGAATTCCGATCACCCAATCACAATCAACATACAACTCAACAGTTGTGAATCTAAAACTATTTGATCTTTGAAGATATAGGTAATTAGGATGGAGATATATAATGATCAGGAGACGTCAGCTAAGACATGATTTCCTACAAGGGTACAATAAAGGATAATAATATGTATGTAAAACGTTCATTGCTAGACTTATAAGAATATTGTATGTTCAATAAACAATTTCAACATTTTCGGAGTTACTTCCTTAGCGATTAGAAAGGGAATGAAAATTTCTATAGTCACATCGTAATTTTTGAAGTATCACACATGGAAATATTAGAAATACATAATTAACCTTTTATTTACACATTTATAGTAATTTACGCGGGCGATGCCGCAGACGGAAAGCTAGTTTGTATTTAAATGAACTTAATTCGTTGAACAAATTGTACATTTATAATGCATCGAGTATCTGTAATATTAAATGAGCCTCCGTTCACGTCATGTCATTAAGCCGCATCAATTATGGTACGTAGTAGCAATGGACTGACGAGTGACAAGACGACTTTAGATCATATCGCGCCTCAGATGAGGCATATACAGCGTGTTTGTAAATGTAATTAATTTCAGTGTATTTAAGTGGTTAATGAATTTTAAAACTGATGTGTGTGTTGGTTACTTTTTCATTTCGTGTTAAATATTTTAACAGTGGTAGAGCCACGCATCAGCTTTTGTTGTTGCATGAATTGGCCGGCACGACCGGGGAAGTACCACGGACTCACAGAATACCGGCGTGAAGTAGAAGTCTAACTTCTAACTTCTGCGTTTCGTCTGGTGAGTGCAGGTAACCGGTGGCCCACACATCCCCCTTCTCCAATTCTTGGGGGCACTCTAAGTAAGTCAACGCATCTGCTATGCCTCTGGTATTGCGGGTGTTCATGGGCGGTGGTAATCACTTACCATCACTTGAGCCACCTGCTCGTTTGCCTCCCTTTTCCATTAAAAACATGTTTAAGTTATAATTCGATATAATTAGGTAAGTTGTATATTTTCATATAGTTTAGTTTATTTGAATATTAGTATGTAAGTCTATCATAAAAAGCACCTTCTACTGTTCTTAATTCCAGTTTCTGTTTATCCCTAAGGTTGTCTGGATGAAATCGGACTTTATTTATATATTATATATTAGACCGCCATATTGTGCATACGTATCTATATATAAATTTTCTCTGTGTTGAATTTACTACTAGTATATGTGTGGTGTACAATAAAGTATATACTACTACTACTATTACTAAGTAAAATTCATTTAATAATATGTGCAGTCTCGTCAGTGGAATTCGCACCAGTGATGTTCGCCCATCACTAGTCTTATGAAAATGTGGTCTAGATAAAGGAAATTGAAATGGTTATCGCTTCCTATTTTTATTACCTAGATCATTGTTTATTTCCTTTGTAAATCACCGTATGCTTGTAATTAGAGGTTGGAAATTTTCTTCATAGATCGAGTTATTCGTGCTATTTGGTGACAGAACTCTTATGAACGAGTGAATAAATGGATGCACGAAGGAGACAGACTCATGAAGTACATATCTAGTATGTTACTATTCTCTATGGAATGCGTTGTGTATAATAGTAGTATGAGAAGGGATGACGACTTAGAGTTAAAAGGTTTTAAAAATGTAAAGCGAAATAAAAGGTAGATTCATGTATGTTCCGAAGAATCAACCTTTTTTTTATTTGCTAATCGTGAAACCCACATATGTATTTTTTCTTCGAATAAATAAATAAATAAAATAAAAACATGTAATTTATTTTTCCACTGTTTTTTTATTATTCCACTGCTTCTATCTTCTTGTCAATTAAACATATATCTTTTTAATGTTAAAACAACACTTAAAGGAAACACCATGTACATAGCATTCATGACTCGATACATAAACTCGATATGCTGCACTTTACTCTATTGTTTCAAGATACAGAACAAATTAATGATCGCCTATCAGATCATAAGTGGTGCCTTTTACTTATTTTCGCCTCTGCACGTGGGAAAGGCGGGCGACAGAGTGATATTTGTTATATTTGGAACGACAGTTTACGGACAGGCAATATTAATTATTTTCATCAATTCATAACTTTTATGTCACTATGTACAATAACTATTATGTTATTATGAATAGGTCACGATAGCCGAGTGGTTGTGTGGTCGGAATTTCGAGTCAAGAGATCCGAGTTCGATCCCCAGGTGGCAGGCCCGTACCAATGGGTTTTTCAAAAAATTATATACGAAATACATCGTCGGCTTGGGCATAAAGACGGCGACGGGCTCACCACCGGTCAAGTTATCCCGAAAATATCTTCGGTGGAAGGTGGGTCGAAGGGACTTAATTGTATTACTGCGTAAAGATTTTTATTTTATTTTATTATTACAGTTCACGGAATTTTTAATGGTTATTATGAATTATTTTCATCAATTCATAACTTTTATGTCACTATGTACAACTATTATTATGTTATTATATTATGGTATTATGTTAAAGTGACCAACAAAAGGCATGTAAAATTCCACTTCAGAACATGTGCCTTTCCAGTAAGGCATAGTTTGCTATAATCGTCGCGCGTCAAAAACGGATGCAAGGCAATCAATTACCTTGCCTCTAAGATACTGCTACCCATCTCACCGATCTCCAAATTTTAGTTTGGCAAGAAAGGGTGTAGCATATTGATATCACCATGGCGCACAACCGACATATTCTTTACCTATAAATATATGTACATACAAATTGCTGGTCACATAAGGGATACGATCCTCCTAGTTCTAGAGAGTCCTATAAGGTTGGCTATAAGGTTGGTTACAGAACCTAGCACTCATGGATATATATATTTATTTTGAGTAAAGGAGTTTAAGTCACGATAGCCGAGTGGCTGGGTCATCGGAATTCGAGTAGAGACCCGAATTCTATCCCCAGGGCTCGTATCAATGGGTTTTTTTCAAAAAACTTATGAATTATTGATATCGTTGGTTTGGACATAAAGACGGCGACGGTTTCAACACCTGTCACGTTGTTCCAGAAAAATGTCTTCAGTAGAAAGTGAGTCGAAAGGACTTGATTCCTCTGACCTCTGTCTACTCCTGTATTGGGAATGGCGTGTAGATGTTTTTTTCAGTACTAAAAGAGTTTTCAGAATGGGGACATTGGTTTAGATTATGCAGCAGTACAACACTATTAATATAAACCAAAAATATTTTTTATTCTATTCTATTTCTATAACGATCTTAGATTTGCACCATATTTCATTTAAAGGTAAAAAACCTTTTTTTGTTACTGTGTAATATGAACTCTGACTAACAGTCCTCACTTAAACTAAGAATTTAATAGTTAATGCGAATGCTTAATGTTTAAAGCTTAAAACTTTTACGACAACCCGATAGCTGAGTTGGTAGTGACTGTGCCTTCGAAGCTAAGGGTTGAGGGTTCGAATCCGACGGCAAACATTTGTGTGATGCATATGAATATTCATCTATGCAAATAATTGTGTGTAAGTATATTGTACCGTTAACTTAGACACTAAGACGGCGATAGGCTCACCACCTGTCACATTACCTCAAATATTTTTCATGAAAATTGGTTAGAGTTGACATGACTTTCTAGACCCCTGTCTACCCCAGAGCAGGAAATTGGGTGAAAATATTTTAACAAGCAATAATACCTGCCCTAAAAGTACATCATGTTTGTGTTACGCCTGTTTGACATTATCGATATGTCAATATTGTTAAACAGGGGTGCGTAAATTATGATAGTCATTTGGGGATACAATAATCGAAGAGGATTTACACTATTATATTGTTAGGTCAATATTTTGTAGGCGTTATTACACAATTTGGCATAATTAAAGAAATTTACAGAAACTGTGTGTATAATTACAATACACATAGTTACTGTAAATTTCTTATAATAAGTTATAAATTAAAGAATTTATGGGTATAATTACAATACATTTTCAATAATTGGTCACGATAGCCGAGTGGTTGGGTGGTTGGAATTTCGAGTCAAGAGACCCGAGTTCGATCCTTAAGTGGCCGTACCAATGGGTTTTTCTAAAAACGTATGTAGGAATTAATATCGTTGGCTTGGACATAAAAGGCGGCGACGGGCTCACCACCTGTCACGTTGTCCCGAAAATATCTTCGGTGGAAGGTGGGTCAAAGGGACTTAATTGTCTAGACTAGACTTCTGCCTACCCCTGTATTGGGAATTGCGTGAAGATATTTTTTTTCATTTTACTATAATCACATAGCTACTCTTCGTGGCATAGTACCAAGAAAGCTGGCTAACGAAATTGATTTTATATTTCTAAGACAAAATAAGTATCGTATATTATATTTTTGGAAGTATTAGTTGGTTTGGTAAGTCAACAATCGAGATTAAAATATCCCATCCCATCTTATACGTTGGACCTAACTACATATGTTTACAAAGTTCATCTACACAAACATCGTGACGAAGAAATTTTTATCTATTTAAGATATATTATGCTAGAGACCCTCACTGGATAAAGAGAGACCCTCACTGTATAAAGGCCTCCTCAATTCCTTTCCATTTTTCTCCAAATTGTACTATATCGATCCAGTTATCTGAGCTAAGATATTTATAGCTTATCGAATTAAATTATCTATATTATCGAAATAAAATCGAACGCAACATCGAACTTAACATGTACATTACATTACATCGTACCAACTCTAAAAAATTAAAAAATATTGGCGCCAAGGCACCGTCTTCTACCACTTGTAAGTAGTGATAAGAACATTTTTAAATTTACAATCTCTGAGCGAAAAAATATACAATCTCTAAGCCGTTACCATTCGGAAATATCGCTTACTAGAACACAAAAAATGACATACTATGTTCGAGCTGATATCCCTTGAACAGTTATATTGATGTTTATGTTAAACGTTGTTTTCTCCGCAAGATTGTTTCAGAGACAAAAGATCGTTCTGCCGCAATAACATGTCATTATTTCGCGACGTAATCTGATCCGTATTATTTATCTGCAGCCGGTATGTGCTTGACAATTTCACAGATAATCCAAATAGCTATGCATACAAAGTAAACTTTATAACTGACATACTAGCACTAATATAAATAAAACTTTTAGAAGCTTTTGCAATATAAATAAAAATTTGGGCACATACTTACATAGCGGTTTGTGAAAGGTTCTTTTCAGTATCTAAATGAACCTATCTCTCATAGTGGATATGCCCTAATCGCCATGTCTAGATAGCAAAGTGACCATATCAGACATCTCGCATTATTTGACATGCTGCTTATTTTTTTTTTTTAATTTTTCAAAATATTTCTCACCGAATTCGTCAGACACCATGACAAACAGACCAGGTGTTTCATCACAGGTCACAGGTGTGTGTGTGTGTTTCATCCAAACATATTTGGAACAACGTGAGCACAGTGAACGGAGGTGGACCTTATATCCATTAGAAAAGTAAAGTCTTAGTACGTAAAGTATTAAAGTTTAATATCTAATTGAAACGTCAAATAATATTAACTAATAAATGCATACAAAGACAGGGAAAACATCACATACATTTTCTCTGGTTCCAAAGTAAGCAGCATAAGCACTTATAATCTGTAAAATAGTTTACACTAGTAAATCGCATACACGTGATTTATAAAATTATGTCACAGTGGACTAATTAATAAATTACATAGATTAACAAATAGAACAATAAATACATGCAAACATTTAAATAAATTATTACCTAATACTGATTTATAATTTTAAATCCACATGGTAAATGTATCGTTTAAGTGTGTTTGCATGTACTACATTTCTCAAATACCTTACTGACAGATGTTTGTTTGTTTTTGTCTCTTTAATATGTCCTATCCTCCACTGTACCACGCCGGTACTCTTAGAAAATACGCTATCCATAATTTATCCCATATGTTCGTAAGATAATCGCAGAATTCGAGATCGAAGAAGATAAATCTTTTGTAAATAATTTTATGTTGGAAACTATCGTTCTCTTGAGTGTCCTTTATTCCTTTCGAATTTTCTGGAGGAATGTCTGCAACATTTTACTCATTATTGTTTTCAAACAAAAAAACAATATAAATACCCGTTATAATATTATTAAATAAAATAATTCATTCATCGATACAAGAAACTTTTGCATAACATATATTACATCCATCGAGTACATACATGCATACATAGCGACCTGTTAAAGTCCACTGCAGGACATAGGCCTCTCCCATAAGGAGGATTTCCATAATCCATGATCGCAGTACCAGACCGGTCGCACCTCAAACGCTGCTTCCCGCCTTCGGTATAATAATTTAATTTTAATAAAGTCACCATAGCCAAGTGGTTGGGTGGTCGGAATTTCGAGTCAAGAGACCCGAGTTCGATCCCCAGATGGCTAGCTCATACCAATGGATTTTTCAAAACTTATTTACGATTAATATCGTTGGCTTGGACATAAAGACGGCGATGGGCTCACCACCAGTCACGTTGTCCCTAATATATTTTCGGTGGAAGATGGGTTAAAGGGACTTAATATTCTAGACCTCTGTCTAACCCTGTATTGGGAATTGCGTGAAGATATTTTATTTAATTTTTTTATAATTTAATTTTGATCTGAAATTTTCAGACATGGTTATCCTGCCATCTATCGGTTGCGATAATGATATTCAAGGCTGTTTCCCTTAGTCGCTTCTTACGACACCCACGGGAAGAAAGTGAGTGGCAATATTCTTATGCCGTTACCACATATCCATCGAGTGTAATTTTTTAATCTACTTCCGAATTGCTATGAGGCAACGGAGGAGAACAGGCGAAAGAAACTCCGTAGGTTGGGATACCAATTTTTTTATGTATTTTTTTTTTGTATTTTTCTTAACAAGGACATACTAAATTGAAATTAATTAAAAATAATCTATCAATATATTCCCGGGGTTACTATCATTTATGTTTTAATAACCCTTTCTGTAGAGTTTTTCTTTCATAAATGTCTTGCCATAAAAGCCCGTTCATAGGCAAGCTTTGCTTTATTATCTATCGATATAAGTAACATAAAATATGTCTATCGAATGTCATTTTTTTAACAAAGGAAATACTAAATGTTGTTTTTCCTTTGTTAAAACAATTACATGAGAACTATCAACGAATTCCTAATGGTTACATTAATACAATATAGTATAATAATCCTCTTCTTTTATTTTGCCATCACACAGGTGCAGATCCAGCTATTGATGAAACGAAGATAAAAGATGGAATCGTCATATTTTAAGTTCATATGGGAGTTTATGATTAAACTTCAGCCATTTATTGTTGTCGACGGTCGAACCCACAGGTGGAAAGCTAGTAAACATAATATAACCCAATAATCATTCGAATATTTACTTTGTCATTCACCTATTGTTCTAGACACGATTTGACTTTAATTAGCGTTGTGTGCGGCAAGCAGTATCGGGTTGACATTTCGCATGAACGTATATAATATGTCGGTGTTGTAACTATCCATGTGCAAATTAGTCTCTCGTATAACTAATTAGAAGTTAACTTCGGTCAGATTGTGGAGATATGATCGGTGTCCGAACTTAATCGAACGTGAGAGGGAACGATTTATGGTTATTGTATACCTCTAGTAGCTTAGTTGGTTACGCCTCTGTCTTCGACACAAAAGGTTGCTGGTTCGATTTTGTTAAAGATAAACATTTGTATATTGAATATGAATGCTTCTGAATGAGTTATAGATGTTAAATATCTTTAGTCCATCTACCATACTGGAGTAGACAGAGGTCTAGACATTCAATCCTTTCGACGCCTTTCACCGAACACATATCTTGGACAACGTAACAGGCGGTGAGTCTGTCACCGTCTTTATATCCAAGTCAACGATATAAATAGTACGTAAGTTTTTAGAAAACCCATTAGTACCAGCATACCATCTGGGGATCAAACTCGGGTCTCTTGACTTGAATTCCGATCATCCAACCTCTCGGCTATCGTGCCCTATTATATCAACATGTTTCTTAAAATATACTAAGGTTTCATCTTGCTTTACTTACGTTATTTTATTATCTCATGTTACTTTATAATCGATTCTGTACCATTGTGTTACTGTAACTTAAATAATGGTTATTCTTTAATAGAATTGAATATTAGCTACTCAAAAATTGTAATTTTAAAAACTATTAATGCAGAAGTGGCACAGAACAAAAATGAAAACAACGAACAATGTAACTTTTTGGACTGGCGGGCACCGCATGCGTGCGCGCATGATTTTATTACGACAAGAGAATAGAAATTTCGAATTACAAACGTCGAGATAGCGACGGCCGTCCGCCGCCATTCCGGTCGGTCACGTAGTCCACAGATTATAATGATGTGACCTTTGGTTTGGAGCATACGAGACTGAGAGGTTAATTCAATTTTTTATTGGAACTAGTGGCTTGATTTGACCGAATGTTCCTAAGGTTGTATGCAGATTTGACTTTTTATTGTTCAAAATCCCTAAACACTTTTTTTTAAATAAATACATACAATGATGAGGTCAACGTAACATGTGCTCTGATGCCAAAGAAAACAACCAATGCACTTGTGTTATGAAATCGGAAACAGCGAAGGCACCACTAACACCCAGACCCGAGAAAATGTAGAAAAATTTATATTATTATATTATTATTTTTCGGGATGGAGAGACTATCTCTTCTTAAGATTGCCTACAAAGTACAAGATGGTATATTCCTACGCTAATATAACACACCTCTTTATAACTGTATATGTGGCTGTAATAAAAAAAAGGGGCTTCTGGTAGTGTGCCCTCAACATTTGCAAATTTCATTGCACTGCAAACAATAACAAGGCTTGTCTTTGATATATATTGCATACACAATACCCTAACGAAGATATGCTAAAAAGGCCACGAAGTGTAATGTCAATTGTAAAATTATGTAAGCGCGCAAGTGTAACTGCCGCCTTAGATTCAAACGCAGTGATATGCTAAGCGTTTTGGCATTTTGTTCTACGCGTATCGGCTCTGCTTTGTTATTGCTCTTAATGGAAATCCGTGCAGTACAGTTACCTTGTATGTTATATATATATTTTTTAATTTGTATCAGTACAACACAATCAGGTGAGTATAGACAATGGTAGAAAAATATTTTGAGGATCTTTGACTTTAAATGAAGTTCTTTAATTATTTTTATTTTTTACACGGTCAACTGGTTGGTATATATTCTTATAATATAACAAGATATACCGTGATGCTTCATACTATTTAATGAATCTAGTATTAGTATTGCTAATACAGGGATAGACAGAGGTCTAGTCTAGACAATTAAGTCCCTTCGACCCACCTTCTACCGAAGATATTTCCGGGACAACGTGACAGGTGGTGAACCTGTCGCCGTCTTTATGTACAAGCCAACGATTTCGTACATAAGTTTTTGAAAAACCCATTGGTACGAGCCGCCACCTGGGGATCGAACTCGGGTCTCTCGACTCGAAATTCCAACCACCCAACCACTCGGCTATCGTAACTAGCCTTAGTATTCCTGTAGAAGAAAAATTATTAAGCAATTGGATAGGATGACCTCACGAACATGCATTGGATTTTATATATAATATAGGCTAATATAGACATGTAACGATTAGGTATTGGAAAATTATTTGGCTGACTACCATTTTATACTGACTGCAATATTTCCAACCATTTGCATGTAAGAGTAGTGTCAACTTTTACTCAGAAATTCATCTTTAATTCAAAACTCAAAATCATCTGTGTTTAACATTTGGCTTACGAAAACTAAACATATTGAAAATTCAAATAATAATCATATAAATTTATGTAACAGTATAAGTTCTATCTATCTATTAGTATTTTGAAATAATTCTAGAAACTGATTATAAATGTCGAAAAATGAAATGCAATTAATATTATCCTTACACTAACGTAGCGAAACATCGTGACCACGTAATAGATCTAATAAAACTATTATAATCGAACAGCAGAGGAGCGAATTGGCCCGCGGCGTAGACGATACGTCACGTCGACGTGATATGTGATTTCGTATTACAATACTAATAAGGACACCGCGCTGCGCTTGCGCAGCAGCGGGACACCTTGTTCGCGTTATAGCCGCGTGTTACTCTTAATCGAAATGTGAAATTAACTGCACAGTGTAAAGGAGGCTTCATAATGCAATACTACTCTTATAAATCTTAAACATTAAAATAAATAAATGTGCATATTTATGTGTTTGTTAGTTTGGATGTTTGTGACTCAATCACCAAATAATAGTACATAGTTGATTGCATGTACAAAACTATATATCTTGAAAAAATACATGTTTTATGAGGTAAAGATAATTGCTTTTTCAATTTGATTTAGTTTTGAAGGTCTGGAGTGGGATTGAGGCTGCTTTTTACATCGGAACCTCAAAGGATCCTGAGGAGTTTCGTGATAAGGTGCGGCTGGAGGCTTGGCTAGAAACTATTTTCTAGCCTAGCGTCAATACTATTGTAGTATATATAAATACATCAACAATAAATAATAAAATAACAAAATAAAAAACCACACAAATTGTAAACTGCTGCATCATTTGTATATCATCAAATGAGATATATGTAGGTACGTGTGCCTTACATATGTCTTCGTAATTAACGAATGAACATACTTTACTGTACACTGATGCTGACAAACTCACTGATTATGTGGTTTAGCAACTATGTCAAATACATTTTGAGTGAATTTTCTAACGCTTACTTCAATAACTAGGTCTGAAAGTTTCAAATCAGGTTAAAAAATAACTGAATTCTATTTGAGAAATAAAACAAACACAAATAGTGTAGTATCCACACATCCGTGAATCCACTTTCCTACATACAGCAATGTCAATCGGACAAATAGCCTGCGGGTGTGAGAAAGTGCTAATTTGTTTCGCTGTCCGCGGAACATCGCCGATATATGCTCAGCTCGTATCTGTAAATTGAATTGTTCTTGTATCAATAAGTAGGTACATGCAAAATTAAACGGTGTTAGATGTTCCGAGAAAGTAACATATAACGAGTCGTGTCTTGTAAGTATTCAGTTACGTAGAGCTTATGTTTTCCTGGAACTTTTTTATATGTTCACGCATTTCCCAACATAGGAGCAGCTAGAGGTCCTCGACAAGTCAGTGCCTTCGAGCAGACAAAACGAGACAGAGGGCGAACCTGTTGACTTCTTTAAGTCAAAAACAACAATATAAATACTAAATAAATAAATACATTTATATAGATAGGGACAACATCGCATACATTGCTCCGATCCCAATGTAAGGTGCTAATGTACTTGGGGAATAGGAATCGAAAACAACGAAGGTACCACAAACACCCTGATATGAGAAACCGGGACCTCGAGATGGCGACACCTTAAAAACCAGTGTTTTCGCCACTCGTCCACGGAGGTATGACGACGTCGTTTTGCAAAAACTTATTGGTACGAGTCTACCTCCTGGGGCTTGAATTTGAGTCTCTTGACTCGAACTCCGTCCACCCAACGACTCGGCCTTCGTGTGAACTGGTACTTTTTGCTATGAATTTCCCTATAAACGTAATGTTCGGTGAAGTCTAGTTTCTCTTCTTGAGCTAAAACTCAAGAAAACTTATTACGCCTAACTCTGCTGCCAAATTGCTTAATTTTGACCTTGTATTAGCAAGATTGCCGTCCCAAAATCTTACGTTCACCGTAGCTAATATTAGCAGAGTAAGCTGAAAGACAGCCTTTGGACAAATTCAAGCAACTTCAGGCGAAGAAATCTATGGTGACAACGCATCAGCTGATCCGTTGTCACTATTATTAATCTCCTTGGAATCAGGGGAATCTAAGGCAAAGAAGGAATGTACCACAAGTACCATTTTGAAGAAGTGTTATGTGATATTTATTTATTTAATAATAAATAATAAATATCTTCACGCAATTCCCAATACAGGGGTAAACACAGGTCTAATCTAGACAATTAAGTCCCTTTGACCCACCTTTCACCGAAGATATTTTCGGGACAACGTGACAGGTGGTGAGCCCGTCGCCGTCTCTATGTCCAAGCCAACGATATAATTCGTACATACCTTTTTGTAAAAGCCATTGGTACGAGTCTGCCATCTGAGGATTGAGCTTGGGTCTCTTGACACGAAATTCCGACCACCCAACCACTCGGCTATCGAGACTCATCATATTGATAAATTCTTACGCTTATACCAGACGTCTTTTTTGTTACCTTTTTGTTACATACTTATTTTTAATATTCGTTATCGAAGCATAACCTCCTTTCATATCAAAAAACAACTGTAAATTCTAAAATAAATGAAAAATCTTTGTACAAACCAACATTATCCTTGACATGAGGGTAAGTTATCGCAGTTGTCGCCTCATCCAGTTAAGTATGCCATTCAATCACTTAATAATGTGCAATACACTGTGTAACAATGTCACCCGAACATACGTTACTGAAAAAAAACGATTTAAACAACGTAGATGTAACGCAAAGTAAGTTGAACCCTAAAATAATGTAGAAAAAGTTTATTTACATGTGTAAAAGAAGTATGGATTTTCCGAAAAACATTAAAACGCACATTTTGCGAATTTCTATTCGTCAAACAAACGTGACTTTTATTTCCTACACCATTCAGTTGAATTCTTAACAATTTGTTTCAGCAAACAATTGCCGCTGTGGTAGCAAGGGGAAAAGGCAAACACCGTCATATTAAGTGAGCACATGAGAGAGGGAAATGCGAAAATATGTGGAAAAAGCGGATATAGACATTTATCGTTGGATTTTTCGCGTGATTTACGACAAATCTGAGGGCTTCATTGGACCACTATAACGGGACCTCCAATCTTGCTATTTATTTTGTTTTATCAAACCGTATCGACAAGGTTACACGGGATTTATAGGTCACAATATACTGGGAAGTGGTATTCACTAATGCGTTGTTGATACAAGGACCTGTCGATTTATTACCGCTTATTTGCTAAAGGGAGAGTCTTATTTGTTTTATTCTACTTTCAGTAATTCATTTCATATGTATTAGTCAAATAAATTTATTAAATTAAACTTGATTTAAGTCATTTTCTTTGAAATTGTAACTAATATTACATTTTAAGTTAAACGTCAGTAGCCTTGGGTTTAGGGTGCGAAACATAAGGGAAACATAAGGGAGCAGGTTCGTGGGTTAGCGTATTATTATTTAAAAAATGCAGGGGTAGGTAGGGATCTAAACAGTTAAGTCCTCTCGGCCCACTTTTCACAGAGGGCTATTTAGGACATATACACATATTTGGTTTGACAGGTTCAATTCAACTGAAGAACATACTTGCGAAGCTATATATTTATATATATATATATATATATATATATATATATATATATATATATATATATATATATATATATGTATATATATATATATATATATATATATATATATATATATATATATATATATATATATATATATATATATATATATATATATATATATATATATATATATATATATATATATATATATATATATATATATATATATATATATTTATATATATATATATATATATATATATATATATATATATATATATATATATATATATATATATATATATATATATATATATATATATATATATATATATATATATATATATATATATATATATATATATATATATATATATATATATATATATATATATATATATATTTATATATATATAAATATTCATAAATACAAATACATATAAAAGTCACGATAGTCAATTTGTTGGGTGGTCGGAATTTCGAGTCAAGAGACCCGAGTTCGATCCCGGTGGCAGTACCAATGAGTTTTTCAAAAACTTATGTACGAATTTCATCGTTGGCTTGGACATAAAGACGGCGACGGGCTCACCACCTTTCACGTTGTCCCGAAAATATCTTCGGTGGAAGGTGGGTCAAAGGGACTTAATTGTCTAGACTTGACCTCTGTCTACCCCTGTATTGGGAATTGCGTGAAGATATTTATTATTTAAAAAACATCGTGAAATCTACACACACACATATCTCACAAATCGTTCAAGTAATCGTTCGACTAATCTAATATCTTTAACATCTTTTTTTGAGAAGTTTTTCGTTTAGCACTGAGCATGTAGACTTGACCTCTGTCTACCCCTGTATTGGGAATTGTGTGAAGACATTTTATTTTATATATATTTTACAAATACATATACATTATTCGAATACAAAAATTCATATTCATCTCTCAAATATAAGCCTCTAGCGGCATTCTTCCCGAAACCATAAGATTCGAAGTTGGAGTTTACCAACAGGTTATATTGGGTTATCTATTCCTGCTCAGCCGTGTATTTTATCAAAGATAGTACAACTGACGTATACCAGTTTTAAAGTAAAGACGCAGGGTGTTTTCCGGATGTAATGGTTTCATCATTAGTCCTCAACAGTGATAACAAATATATATCTTCTTATATATAAAATTCCCGTGTCACAATGTTAGTTACCTTACTCCTCCGAAATGGCTCGACGGATTCTCATGAAATTTTGTGTACATATTGGGTAGATCTGAGAATTGGACAACATCTATTTTTCACCCCCCTAAATGTAAATGGTAGTCCAACCCAATTTCTTTTTTATTTTTAATTTTTTTTTATGATATCATTAAAAAATACATACAACCCTGAATTCTCACCACCCTACGATCAACCCCTATTTTTATATGGCAGAACAACGTACGCTGGGTCAGCTAGTCATGAATCTAAATATAAGTAAATAAAATAAATGTCTTCACGCCGTTCACAATACTGGCGTATACGGAGGTCTAGACAATTATGTAGTTGCAACCCACCTTCCATCGAAGAATTTTTTCGACTACGTAACAGGTGCTGAGCCTGTCACCGTCTGTCAGCCAACGATATTAATCATTGATACGTTTTGAAAAAAATAACCACTGGTACAAGCTTACCTGGGGATCGAAATGGAGTCTCTGACTCGAAATTCCAACACCCAACCACTCAGAGAAAATTATCAAATACACAATTTACAAATGTACAAAATTCATCTCTTAATTGTGTCTCTTAAAAAATTTAAAAAATCTCTTTATTTAGCTCTTTATACGTGTACTCTCCGTACATTTTGTTTTCCATGTAACATATTGTGACTACTATTATCAAATAACAAACAGTAATAAAAGAAGCAAGTAAGTTAAAGCTATGGACAAAATTAATCAAAAATGGCCACAGGACATTTGTAATTCGAGAGGTGGAAAAGATAACACAATGGCGGTACAGTCAGTAGCTACAATTATGTTATACATGATATATTAGTATAAGTAAGAACATTACAAAAAAAAGTTTATTCAATAACAATAAAATGCAAGCTTTGACAATCTCTCTCTCTCTCTCTCTCTCTCTCTTTTTTCAGCGTCGCGCGATTTTTATGAAAATATATGTTTTTATCTTAAGGTATTAATAAAAATATAATTTCAGGCTACGATTTTTTTTAATGAACGACCGGCGGAACGATTTGTAAGTTGGTGATCACAAAACCAAAAATTATTGTTATCATGTCCACAGATCAATGTAACTTATAAGATTCGGCAGAAATACTCTATGGTTAACAAAGAATATTTATCAGTAAACGTTGTAAAGAAGTATTTAGTAAAGGCTTTCTTTTTTTTTAACAAACAACTTACATAAAACTTTATTATCTGTAACATACACATTTTCCTCAAAAGAACGCCAAAAATATTTCACAATCCGCAACGCCCCGCTTAGCCGGCGCACAACTATTTTAACAATTTTATCGAAACGACAATCACTACCAACTTTATCATAAAGTGGTGCAAAAAGCCCTGAGCACAAGCAGTAGTTTAATAGCCCTTTTGTTAAATACCTAGCATTAGTCGCAGTAACAACAATCCGAAAACTATAAACAGGAATTAAACAGTCGGATCATGATAATACGTAGAGCACAAACGTGTTCGCTGTACTGCGTCGCCATTTGCAATCGTCGCTCGCGATCGAACTCGTACTCGTAACAATAAGATCTTGTCACACACGTGTGTCGACTGGGGGTCTATTATTTAGGCGATCGAAAGTATTCGCATAGAGAATTTAGATTCATCGTCGCAAGTATCGCAAGCTTATTCAAATTTAGAATGTAAATCTTTTACATGCATACATACATAACGGCCTGTTAAAATCTACAGCAGGACATAGGTCTCTTCAATTGGGGAGGATTTGCCATAATCGCCATGCTTGGCAGGCGGATTGACGATCACAGTAGCAGATCACTCGCATCTCAGACGCTGCTGCTCATCTTTGTCTGATTATTTTGGTCTGATTTTTTAGAGATGGATGGATGGTCCCGCCATCTATCGATTGCCATAACATTATTCAAGGATTTTTTCTTTTATCCCCTCTTACGACACCCACTGGAATGTAAGAATATTGCCAACCAATTGGTTGGCAATTTTCTTACACCGTTACCACACGGTCAAACTATCTTTTAATAGTAACTAATATGACTGGAATGTTTCATAGTTTCTCACTTAGTACAGAGATTACTTTTTTTACCTTTTTGGCTCTCATGATACCAACGAGAAGAAATGGGGTAGTTATTTATTTACGCTAATACCACACGACATAAAATGAGAGTGATTACATATAATCAGTTATTTAACTTTATTAAACCTTGTTTATACTATAAAGTAGACATAATCCTAAAAGTATTATCTGCTTATCAATCATTAGATACTTTAAAGAGTATAGTTAAAGAAAGAAACAAAAGAAAGTAGAAAAGTTAACAAGAAAAGTTATGAGCTATAGATTTAGGCGCAGGATGCGCAAAAGAGATTTATCTTGTAGTGGGCTCCATACTCGATATTCTGATCATTTAAAGAAAATAAATTAACATACTGACATAACTATCTATCTAAACCAGCAAAATACAATATAACATTAAATATTATACTTTAGTAATTCTTAATAGGAATTACAATTCTTAATAGGAAAAACAATATACTTTAGTAGAGACTGCTAAAGTATATTGTCTAATTAATAATTCGAAACGAGTATATTTATTAGTCAGGTTATGATCACGCAGTGGTTAGGTGATCGAAATTTGAGTCGAGAGATCCTAGTTCGGTCCCCAAGTAGCAGGCTCGTACCAATGGGCTTTTTCAAAAACTTATGCAGGATTTACATCATTGTCTTGGTCATATAGACGGCGACAGGCTCACTATCTGTTAGTTTACCGATGAAAAGTGGTTCTATGGGACTTAATTGTCTAGAGCTTTGTCTACCTCAGTATTGGGAATAGCGTGAAAATATTTTTAAGGAAGGTTTTTATTTTTTCGAATAGTAACATAATAACCACCGCCGCATACGCAAACCGCACATTGTCTCTTGCACATTGGCTTTCGAATGCATTTACGGTGGAGTGCTATCACTAATTGCGATCTGCTGTCATTTTACGGTTACGCATTAGCATTATTGCTATTTCACTATCAATGTGGACTGATCTAGTCGCCGTATGTTATTGCGTTCTCATTGTAAAACGACCCTGGTGGGCTGGATTCTGTGGAAAGGCTCCGGCGAGGTAAATAAAAATAAATATAAACACAATTCCCAATACAGGGGTAGACAGAGGTCAAGTCTAGACACTTAAGTCCCTTTGACCCACCTTCCACCGAAGATATTTCGGGACAACGTAACAGGTGGTGAGCCTGTCGCCGTCTTTATGTCCAAGCCAACGATGAAAATACTTATATTTATTTATTATTTTTATTCTAGTTTTAGTTAAGGGCATATTAACTGTAAAAAAGTTAAGCTACTTTGAAATTGCAAATCTTACATTTTTTTTTCGATTAGACTTGTTTACATGTAATCTAGGTCTGCACTAGCCACCACTAAGTGGATTGTAATCAAGCTTATCAAATTCGCATAATGAAAGTAAAGGGTTGTGAAATGAACATTAGTAATAAAAATAATTTTTAAATAAACATCTTCACGTCACTCCCAATACAGCGATAGACAGAGGTCTAAACAATGAAATCCTTTCGACCCACCTTTAACCGGAGATGTTTTTAGTACAACGTGAATCACCACCACTAAGTCGATTGTAATCAAGCTTATCAAATTCGCATAATGAAAGTAAAGGGTTGTGAAATGAACATTAGTAATAAAAATAAATTTTAAATAAACATCTTCACGCCACTCCCAATACAGCGATAGACAGAGGTCTAAACAATGAAATCCTTTCGACCCACCTTTAACCGGAGATGTTTTTGGTACAATGTGAATCACAGAGGTGGTGAGCCTGTGGCCGTCATTATTTCCAAGCCACAACAGTATCAATAGTATATAAGTTTGTAAAAAACCCTATTGAATCGAGCCCGCCACCGGGGATCGAACTCGAGTCTCTAGACTCGAATTCCTTACCAATCGGCTATCGTCACTAATTTTGATGTATATAAATGTGAGTGTCTTGTGTGTGTGTTAGGCTTTGCTACCAATCTTGTTTGCAAACTAACAGTTTAGTAACAAATTATAAAAATATTTAGTCGAAAAGATAGAAATCTTTCATATAATTATTAATTATTAATTTAGAGATATTTAAAAATCACTAGCTAAATGATTGCCTTATTTAAATAATATCGTTTACATAACGTTTAATAATTTATGTAAACAGTAATATCAAAGTCAGTAAACTGTCACTGTGCCTTAATGTCTGCGGTCTTAAAATATGAAATACTTCAACAAAAGCGTTTGTATCGGAGACTTTATTACAAATAAACACAGAAGCGAAGCCGCAGGCGGTCGCTAGTTTCACAAAGAACTAGATATTGTCCGGTATAGACCACGCCACTGTTTATGGTTATTCCAGCAAGAGGCTTACATTTTACGCCTCTTTGCCTACACACTTGCGCTTTTAAATCTTTTTGCATTTCAATAACCGACCCTATGCTAACAGCGATAAGAATACCATGCAGAATAATAAAATGAAATACAATCTTTGCAATTTATAATGTTAGAGTGAACGTTAAACTTACGTGGAGCACGTTCGAAAAGTTTTATGAGGCTTTAAGTTGCGAGTTGCGAAAGTATAGTGTAAAGAGAATTTTTGATATAAATGTTAACATCAATTTAAATGTATAAAAAATTCACATTTTCGAAGAACTTTAACGTTTGCCTTGTGACTTTTAAGTTAAAAAAAAATACAAAATAATTTGCACCCATTCTAAACCACTTCAATCTCGATTTTCAGTCAGCGTAAGAATATACTGACCGACTTATATTTCACCAAATCTTATTTGGGAGAAAATTGGCACGTTGTAAGTCTTTGTGAAAAATTTTAAAAATAATCACAGTGACAGATGACGGAATAACAATCTCGAAAAATACAAGACTAAAATTACGGTCGATGATAGACAGCAGTTTCTAAGGTGGAAGATTTCTGATGCTCCACTCAAAGAAGGCAGCGATTACGGCAAACCCTCCTAACCGGCCGTTGTGTTGTTTCTTCAGTAAGGTTAAGCGTAAGTATATGCCAAAATTAACTACAGGGTATCATGTAATATCTTCACGCATATTCCCAATACTGGGAAAGACAGAAGTTTAGACAGTTAAGTGTTCTCAGACCAATTTTCACCGATGATATTTTTTGGACAATAGGACAGTTAGTCAGTTGAGATCTTTATGTCCCAGCCAAAAACAAATCGTATATAAGATTTTAAAAAAACTCATTAGTACAAGCGGAGATCTCTTGACTCGATGAACGATCACCCAACAACTCGGTTATCGAAGCACCTTATATGCGTTATTTCAAAAGCGCCATATTGGACTTAATTATCTAAAAATAAATATTTAATAATTATATTAAATATTGAAACAACTGTTGAGTGATCTGATGCGACTGAAAGCCGGTAAAATAGTTGCGCACCTTGACATAACAAGTCATATCATAGTGCAGTAGATATGCTTTATAGTTTCATTAGTAAAGGGAAAACCTCGCGGCAGGAGTATACCTCTTTCAATTCACTTGGTCAACGTAAGTTACCATACAGACGAACAACATTCACAACAGCGTTCGGACATTGTCCTTGCAGTCCTATTTACGAATCACATAAACCAGAGTAAATACACGGACAGACATCTCGATCGGACATGTAGTTTAGAGCAAATGGTCCCGATCTGACATTCCCACAAGACGGCTGCGAGGGCTCATTTAGGTTCTACGTACGGACACGCGTGCGCGCTGACCGCTATAGCACTATTAATCGGACAGAAAGGTTTTTCTATTAGATAATTACCTAAAAATGTTTCATAGTATCGTTTGAAATATCATATTTCTGAACATGGGATTTTAAATGATTTTAAAATCGTCACAATGTCGCAAGTCTCATGGAAGTTTTATACTTTATAAACCAGCAGTGGTTAAGCCTTTTCCAGTTAAAATTTCTTAAATACTATTTGCACGCACACTTATTTTAACATAAAAAGTTAATGGAACCTAATATTTTTTTAAAATAGTTTTTTAATAAAAATAGGTAAAGAAATATATAAATAATAAACAAATATCTTCACGCAATTCCCAATAAAGGGGTAGACAAAAATATAGTCTAGACAATTAAGTCCCTTCGGCCCACCTTCCACCGAATATATTTTCAGGACAACGTGACAGGTGGTGAGCCCGTCGCCGTCTTTATGTCCAAGCCAACGATATAAATCGTACATAATTAAAAAAAAACACTTTGGTACGAGTCTGCCACCTGGGGATTGAATTCGGGTCTCTTGACTCGAAATTCCGACCGGTTGGATTACCGGACTCGGCAATCGTGACTTTTAATAAAATTGACGTCAGTTATCGAGACTTTAAATAAATATTGGTAAAATTTACAAATTTGACAGACATTTCTACTATATTTATTAACCAACATCGATCTACAATAGATCCCTCTTCTGCCCCGGCGGCGCACGACCGCGCGCACGATTCAGATTAATCTATCGAAAATCGTTTTACAACATATTATTTATAGAGCGCATGCGCCGGCAATGATCATCAGTCCGTGTGCGTCTAGGGATGCGCCGGCGCATTCCGCGAGTTCCATCTGCTTGTCGATGCAAATATATCGATGAAGCGTTATCGCTTCCCATCGATTTCAAGATATGCGTATTCTCCATTGCTGTGAGCATTGATGGATGATAATGTGCAACGTCATTTTTATTCACGTCGTCTGATTGTTGAACTCTTAAGTTTATTAATACTGTACAATCAAACATGTACTATTCATAAATAATTAAAATATCAATTTAACATTTAAAATGTAAATTAATTCGAAATTTTAATATTAACAAGAGTTCAGTGACCATTAAAATCAATATCACGTTCAAAAATATTAAAGGGAGATGAATAATGAGACATGAACTTCCAGCTAAAAACTAAACTTTTATCATAAATTATCATAGGAATGCACAAAGTATGTTATTAAAAAGAAACAATATCACAATCTCAGCTCTTATACTCAATTTTTAAAAAAATAAACATTAAAATTGCCGTTAAACTGGAGAAGTTGTAAAAATTAAGCGAACGTCATTCTAACTCGACTTGAAAATTAACCTTCGGGTATAACGAGGCACTTGAACTAGCCCGTAGGAGACGCGCAATCAGGCAGCCTATTTTAAACACATTGAATATTTAAGGGAGCTAATTGAAACGAGCTCCACACTTTGGAGTGTCGCCAGGATAATTATCTAGTTTCCATGATGAGGTTGGTGCTACCACGTTAAGACGGTTAGAGGTTTTAATTATTTTTACGATCTCGGCAAATTATTCTGAAGCAATTTGTAAGCAATCTTAGAAACGAGAAGCACTGACTTAAATATTATTCGTTTTTTTTTAATTTTTCCTTAACTATTCCATTGATACTTGGCTGTAATGAGTTAATGAAAGAGTAAGTTTCTACGCTAATGATTAAAAACATTGTAATTATTGAAAATTAGAATGTCCTTAAAATTAATCAAATGAAAAATAACAAAAATCGAATAAACAAATAACAGTTAAGCGTATATCGTTGTTATCGATAAGATAAAGATCGCAACACTTGGGGCGTCGTGTGATGTCGAAGGTTGTTACTAGCGATCCGGACAGTCCGTGTGCGAACTGGTACTCTTCCGGTATCGGACACTGCTACGTTAATGGACGCTTGTTTGTTCAGGTCGGATGTGATTCTGTACCTAATAAGTCTTTTAGTGTTTGTATCCAATTGCAGGACAGATCGTACTCAGGATCGATTTAACTCTAATCTAATTTCTGTCTTTTATTTTATGAGTAATCACTATGTTAATATGTTTACGTTTCCAAAGGTCTGCTATAGAAATCATTTGAAACCAGATCATAAAAAATACTAATGAAATGGAAAAACTTTCCACCTTAGTAACTTCTAGAAGTTACACGTTGTGACCACATTCATATGTATTATTGAACTATCTATCTTCTTATAATAACTGAGGCCACCTGGCTCTATCCGACCGTCTTCCTAACATCGTTAGTTATAATAATTTATGGTGTTATTCACTAATGTATCATAGCCTGGGTGGGTTCCTGCCAAGATTGAAGGCAGAAAATTAATATAAACTGAATAAATTACATGGCATACACCATACGAGAGGAACTATCTCTTATACGTGCTACGTGGCGTATTAAAGGTGGTGTAGCATTGAAATCATCTACTTCTTCCTCGCGACTTTAACTTCACTCTTACTTTTGCAGTTATTAAGTTTGTAATTTTAATCAGCTTAATTACTCGGTATTAAATTTAACTCTTTGAAGTTTGTTATTCAACTCAAACTTACTATTGTTACTTCTGTATTTATTGTTTTCTCAAAAAGAGACACAAAGATGATGACACATACAGAATTTATTACAGAAATTATCCTCTGAAAGATAACAAGACCATTAACTATCAGCATCTAGAGTGAGAAATTATGATTCAAAAACTTGAATATTTTAACAAATCATTTAGATTAGTTGGTGATCCTGCCTTCGAAGCTTGGAGTAACTAGTACGAATCCCGGGGCATAGACTAGGAAACTAGGAAAACATTTGTGTTAAGAATATGAAAATTTGTACTGGAGTAATGGATGTTTATATGGATAGACCTATGAACACATACATCTAAGTAATTTACATTGTTCAAGTTGTCCCAAAGAAGCATCGGCGAAAGATGAGTCAAAAAGAACTTAACCCCTGTCTAGCTCAGTACAAACTAACTAATTTTCGAACTAGACGAAGAACATTTTTTTCTGTAAATATACCAAAAATTTTACAGTGATTTTTAATAAACTTCATAATATCACAATTTCAAATAACTAAAGAGATCTAATAAAACAAATGCTATAGCAAACGTCAACTAAACTATTAAAACATCCTATTAAATTCATTCCGACATGAATGCTAAGTAAACCCATTAGCAGCAGAAATCTCGCAAATTCCCGTTAACCTTAATTATGCCCCCACTCTAAGTATTCTAACGTACAAACATACAAATCGAGTGCAAGACCATAATTGTTAATTTCAAGTAAAATGCCCGCAATATACTTCGGTTTGAACTAACTAACGATGCTATTGCTGGATGCCTATCGGGTTTCACGTAGCCATGGGCCGGTGCAACCGTTTTTTAACAAAGTTCGTTAAACTATAGATCTGACGGTGTAAATAATGTAATTTGTAAATAAGTAAATATCTCCAAGCCATTCTCAATACCGGGGTAGACAGAGGTCTAGACAATTATGACGTTTCGACCCACCTTCCACCGAAGATATTTTTGGGACAACGTGACAGGTGGTTAGCCAAATCTAAGCCAAAGATATAATTAGTACATAAGTTTTTGAAAAAACCCAACGATTAAAAATATGTAAATTGTTTTATACGTCAAACATCAGGACGTATGACTTTTCTGTGTTCTTAAACTTAGTGTATCTTAAATAAATAGAACAAATTATTTTCGATCAATCTGAATTACATCCGAGTTGAACTAGGAATAATAAGAGAAGCGAGGACGTGTAGTTTTGTAAAATAAAAAACATATGTATATTTTCCTATAAAATAAAAATGAACAAAAAGAAAAGAAAGATATGTAATTTCCTTGCATCTCCTGATGCGGTGTAGTTAATAAGTTATATGCCCTATAATGATAATAATAAGCTATATGCACTAAATACGGCTTTCTAATTTATCCTATCAAAATAATTTGCTGACTGTTGTGTCTAAAAAAACAAAGATTATGTCAAAACACAGATAAAATAACTCTATAAACATCAGATGGGTTAATCTACGTGGGTTAATTATTGTATTATGTGTATTTATTATTTATAAATTTAACAAAAAATCGTTTCTACAAGGTAATAGATTGCGAAATTTACTACAAAAAATGTTATTTCTTATATTTATATTGTTGTGATTATCTTTACCCAATACAAATATTATTTTTCAGTATTTTTAATTAAATAACAATTATTGTCCCAATCGCTACACCAATAGTTAATATCGGTTAACAATTGCTTTAAAGCCGGCTTTAAACAGAATGCCAGTGCATAATGCATGCGCGCACGCACGGCGCGACGCGCCTCTCTGATCGATGGATCGTATCGATCCGCACAAAGGATCGAGTCGTGATCTCGATTACGTTAGCATTCGAAAGTTTAGCCGTTTATGTAAAGTCCGCTTTTGTTATTTTATTATTCTGTAGACGTTGTATTGCGAGAGGTTTTCCAGCAAAAACATGGGCCTTTTTAGTCTTATTGGTTCTGAACCGTACCGGTTTCTTTCGGTATTTCCAGTAATTTGTAATACTTAATCATTTTAGTTTTATTTTCAAACTTTTTATTTATAATTGATTTTGATTAAAAAACACAAAAGTAATATTTCTCACTTACTTATCTTCACACACAACTTCTGACGAAGTAGCCAGAGAGAACAGATCTTCAAGTGTCATATATGTATCATGAATGAAATTAATTAAAATTAAATGAAACATGTTTTACCGACAACAAATGGTACAAAAATAAAATGCACAATATGTGGCAATATCGCTGAGAAGTGAAGTAGAGTGTACAGCAACACATCCCAAAAAGGAAGACGAAAGACCTACATTTCAAAAAAATGAAAGTGTGGCTTATGAACAAGAATTGCTACTATCCTCCTTGCCTACCTAAAAATCACTCTAAAGGTACTAGGCTGATACATGAGAGTTTCCAATAGTGAAACACAGGATCCGCTTGCATGCAACATAAAGAGCCCTTGCTCTTGATGAAGTTCTAAAAAACGTTATTTCGGTGTTTAATATTATTCTTTAAATCTTGTAAATTTTGGTCATTATAGGTTACATAAATTGTCATCGTCATCATCGTGTTAGTTATTTTAATTTCAATAACCAATAAACCAGAGTCCTAATTTTTCACAGGTGCAAATTGCTGTCAGTAATTACTTAACTTTAAATGAACTGCTTTCTTTATTTGTTTGCTATTTTCAATAATTATTTATATTTTATATATTCATAATGAAATATTAGGTAAGGGTGCTGTGTAGTGACGGCGTAAGATTATACCTCCTTCCAAACTACAGCAGGATAGTAACGAGCAGCAGCATCTAAGGTGCATCATGTCAAGTACTGTAATTGCCAATGCACTTGCCATGCATGGCGATTATGGCAAACCCTCTCGTAAGAGAGATATCCTGCAGTGGACTTTCACAGGCTGCTATGGCGATGGAATAGTAGTATATTACTCAATACAGGATACAGTCCAAAAGAAGCAGTTTTATTTTAATGTGTGGTATTCCAAATCATTAAAAACTTGGAATGTTAAGCACTAAATTCATCAGATCAGTAATTTTCGAGATACAATATTAGCTCGTTTAAAGTAATGAGATATATCGTGACTAACTTCCGGCGTTCGTCAGATTGAAACGGATATGACATACAAAAGTAATATATTTAATTGTAACCAAGCTGACACCTCATAAACAAAGCAATAATATTTGTAAATGAATCAAACGTAGACACATGTTTTCCGTTGAAGAATCGAATGTTGTATTATAAACGTGACATTTAATTTCCTAAAGCTATATTCAATGGATACATGGACGCTAAGCATTAAGAGTTAATCCCGCGGATTTAAGAGACGGGTCGAGTAATTGACTTCCCATGCTTAAATAGTTTTTGCCGACAGCCCGTATGCCTACAGCGGGATGTTCAGAAGTGTATAGGATGTTATTTTCTAATAACAACATTATCTTTTATGGAGCGTATAGTTGATGCGTGTTTAGCTAAACGGCGGCTTTGCTGTTGGGCGAATGAAGACTAATACAGCTATTTCTACTTCCCCTCTTTCACCCAAATTACACTTTATACCGGTATTCTGCGAGAGTTAACTCAGTTGAGTCGGCCCATTCAGACAGAATTAAAAAGTTATGAAAAACCTAAGTCTAAAAAATTTAACTCACAAAATCAAATATTGTTTTATATGTAAATAACAAATATAAATTTTGAACAAACACACACGCCATTCAAAGGAAATTACTGCCTTTATTAAAGAAACTATATGGTTATTGTATGTATATATATTTTAGGGTTCTTGTATGTATGAAATATATACGGTTTAAGAATATTAAGAATGTCATCAGAGGCGACTAAGGAGAAAGCCTTAAGAAAATTGAAAATCGACCGAAGGCAAGATAACGATCTGGTGCAGCAAACTCTCCCCTAAGAGAGAGGCCTATGTTCATCAAAGGAATTTACAGGCTGTTATGATGATTATATGATATACTATCGGGATTCGAAGCTGCAACTATTTGACGTGGTCGCCACCTTTGCAAATTTTATCCAAAAACATAAACTTTACAATAAATTTCAAATATTTCGTTCAATTTAGTTTTTAAATATTCTTTCAATAACATTAAACAGCATTATAAAAAAACAGTACTTCGTTCAAAACACCTCTTTTTCGGACCGCGTCTGCATCTTTAAATCATTCTTATATTTTTTATCGATGCACACATCTAAACCAAGTTGGTCTACACTTCGATTCAAAGAATATTACAAAATCTTCGCACACATCCTCGAGAAAGATTTACAGAAGAATTATCTTAATGCCGTACAAATTAAAAGTTAAATTTACTCAACATAAATATCAGCAACATGCTGTTTCGAAACCAAGCAACCTAAAACGAATGCACGTCGCGTCAGACGGTCGAGAAAGGAAAGCACGTATTTGACGCGGTTCCGTAGAAAAAAAATCTTATTTCATTCATAAAATGAGTCGCATTGAGTAGGCTAGTCGGTTTTTTTATTTCTATTTCATCTCCGTGGACTTATTCATCGACTGATCAACGTGAAATGATGTCAAGACGAACTTTTTCTGAATATCTTTACATTTAACACACTGTTTACAGTCCAGCGCTTCCGTCACGGGCTCGGGATTCAACTTCGTTCCCAGGCTGCATGAGTTTTGCTCTTATTTTATAACGCTTAACAACGTTTTTGTTTCTTACGATTAAATTGATATCACTTTCCGGTAATAGATTTTTTTGTTTGTATTTCGTCAACTATTTCCCAAATATTTTCCAATCACACCGCTATGAAACCAGTTTGCAATATTACACTCTGGATTTTGAGTTTAGGTTTACATGGCATGAGTTTAGGTGGCTTGGTGATTACTAACTGATACCGCGTACTTCTCGGGTTTCGTTATTAAATAAGGTTTTAAGAAAGTGTAGTATTATTGTTATAGAAACTTTATCTCACTTTCTTCACTCTAATATATACACAGATGCATAGATGGGGAAACCATCGGGTACATTACTCTTATTCCAAAGTAAGTAACTAAAGCACTTGGTTTTTATTTTCATTGATCTGTCCAGGCATCGAACCTGAGACCTCCGAGATGGCGACGCCTTGGAAAGTGATGTGGGATAGCAAATAGGCTTCTTTTGTGAGGTTGCTGTTGAACGATTTCGATATATAGTATTGTGAGTATAATACAAATGTTTTCAAATACAAACAGACGAACGTAGTAACTTCTCTCAGTTTGCAGTTCGGATAAAAATAAAAAGCATAGAAACGCGGATTAGGATATAGTTTTATATTATTTGCTTGATTTATGAGAAAATGTTTTAAATAATTGCAATATTTCACAAAAACGTATTTTTGCTAGAACAGCAGCAAAAAACTTTTCATTCGATTTCGTGCGTATCGAATTTTGTACCGCAGATTGCATAATAGATTTTAGCCTCTCTATCTTGTATTATCTCGTAACCCTAAATTATTACGGGCGTAATTAAGTTTGCAAGCGTTCTTTGTTTTAAAAATAATTCTTTTCTTGGTGTTTTCAATTTTCCATTCACTGTTTAATATCGATTCTGTAGTATGTCGTTTTATTGCTCTTATAATACAACGTCACGTAAAAGTCGCGATGGCCGAGTGGTTGGGCGAGTGTTTTATTTTAATTTTAATACTGGATAAGACTTACATGATGCTGAAATTACATTATTGTTGTTAGTATGTGTTAAGAAAACTTCAGGATATACGATAAATATGTTCAATAACCGTGTTCTTGCAAGAATTGCTTAGTAACCACACCAGGCAAGGTTCAATACTCACATTCGTGTGGCTGCCTCACTCAAGATATTATTGTAATCAATCGAAAAAGAGATTTGGATAAATATTTTTGAAAATTTTGATAGAACAATAACTTCCCAATGGTATTGTAAAGACATCCAAACTTACCACTTACGAAGGAAATTTCTTCATGGCCATTGCCAACAAATGACGTAATTTATACAGAACTAGTACTGGCAGCAGCGTCTGAGGTTTTAAGTTTCTGGTAAAGCTAGAACTGATTTGCTTGCTGCACAATGCCGAGAGTTCCAGGCAATTGTGTCCTTTCAATCATTATTTCACGTCAGCTTGGGATAAATTGAAATATGGTGATCCAGTCTCCATCTTTGTATCAAAGCCGGTCATACAAATCATAGATAAGAAAAAACCGAAAAAACCCATTGGCATGCGCCGTAATTCCGTTAGGATCGAACTTGAATCCCCTGACTTATATTCCGGTTACGCAACCACTCGGCTATCATGGCTATGTGGTATATCATAAGTAAGTAATATTGAAATTGTGACAAATATAAATATCACGGTTAAAAACTCAAATTGTTTAGGCATGCTATTTCATCTGCAGCCTATACTATTTTCAAACGCTGTGGACGCCACTATTGTCGACGGTTACCTTGAAAAATCCTCGTTAAGGGCATATTTTGAAACTTATTAAATAGTAGACCTTAAAGGACTTATGACTTAAATTTTATGTAATACTCAGGTTCCATTCAAAGCGCCAACGCCACAATACATTAATATGTAATTGAGATACACTGTTATTCTATTACGTAACAAATGTTAACATTGACAGTATTTAAAAAAAATCAAACTTCTGGTTCCAATCAAGCGAGTATGCAGCTCGAACCCGTCAACTGTAACTAGAACATAGGCGTCGGTAATTATTTCCTACAAAAACTCGAACGGAGACTGATTGCTTTCACAAGATCCCACAATGGAGCATGAAATGAGCTTCCACCGCGCCACCGGGTTACGCACCGTTCGTACACCGTTACTATCGGTTCTCGAACTCATTGACACTTCAAATTAATAACAGGGCATTGTAGCTATAATAACTACGTATATATCACGTTTTCTGCGATAATTTAGTTATCTAATTCTTCAAGATAGATTCAAGAAATTCAAAAGAAGATTAATAAATCATGATCAATTTTAAATCAGTAGATAGTTATTCATCTATGTACTTGGAGTACTTTTTATTTTTATTTGTACTCCCTGTAATAATTCTATAAAAATTAATATTTTACTTGAACTTATACTATGTATTTGAACTTGATGTGTGGTTACGGTTACATACGTGAATTTCGAAAGAGGCAATACAGCACAAGTCGTGAAAATGTAATTTACTACAAACAGATGGCAAGATAATCATCAGAATTCAGCAAACTGGTGAAGAGCAGCAACTCCTGTAGTGCAAGGATTCTGGTTGTGCCATCGCTTGCCATGTGTTGGCTTGGCAATTAGACAACGAGACAAATCTTGAGTTATAACTTAAATAAAAATAAAAGAGCGACAAATATTTTATTATATTAATGTAAAAAAAAAATCCTTAGAATATTTTTTGATTAAACGCTCATTTTGTATCAGTGCTAATGGTAGTGACACAATCCAATCACAATAACAAAACTAACACGTGTATCCGTTCCGTATGCAACTTTCAAAGTGCCGACAAATGAATATCTCTTTCCTCAATTTTGTCAATTCATCATTTCTTATGTTTACTGCAATAAGGTTTGATTATCTCTGAGCGGTCTACCATATCAATTTGGTATAAGGTTGTTTTTTTTTTGTACATTGCAACGCGCGGTCATTGAACCATTAGTGAAAGATATAAGTAACACTACTTAATTTTGACTGCAACGATCGTTTTCTTTTAACCGCGGAAGGTGTTCCACTACCTCTTTTGAAATATTGGCTCTCACCGTACTATCAGCTCGTCGTGATGAGTAACACTCATATGGCACTGCGACATATGTAGTTTTCATGATCTTAAAAAAATTTTGTCATCTGCAAATACATATTTTCTGATGTCAAATAAGTATTTGCTGATGTCTGCCTACAAATGTTAACGAATCATCTAGGCTAGGCGGCAGACAAGACTTCGAAACTATGGGAAACATTTTTATCATGAATACGAATATTTGTACACCTTTGTTGTATAGTTACGTTGCTAATTAAGAAATTTGATAGGCTCATTATCTGACATGTACCAAATAATAAGCTGCAGTGAAAAATGAGTCGAAAAGACTTCTTTTTATAGACCTCTGCCTACCCCAGTGTGGGACGCGCAGCAGCAACTAAGGTGCGAGGTGTCTGGTGCTACGATCGCCAATCGGCGTCCAAAGCGTTGCGAAATTAGGAAATCCTCTAACAGCGAAGGCCTATGACCTGCAGTGAACAGTAATTAGCCGATATTTTTGTATCTTATAGATATCTTTTAGATTAAAGTAAATCTAAAGATTAAAAGATTCTATTAAATAATAATAATAATAATAAATATCTTCGCGTATAGTGTCACGATCCCATAACAGATCGCCAAGTGTCAAGATACTTACATACCTCTTTCGTTTCTTCCTCAATCACCATATTCTTCATACACGCACTTCGAGCAATTTGCACACATGAACGTCGAAACGTAATCTCGGCTTACCTCGACCCTTTTGGACGTTAAACTTCGCGCCATATATTTTAATCACCTTTTGGTCTAATTAATTAAGTCACGATAGCCAAGAGGTTGCGTAGTCGGAATTTCGAGTCAAGAGAAAAAAATCCTTAGAATATTTTTTGATTAAACGTGACCCGAATTCGATCCACAGGGGGCAGGCTCGAACCAATGGGTTTTTCAAAAACTTAAGTATGAATTATATACTTATATATATAGTTGGCTGTCGTATGTATGTATGTGTCGTATATCGAATATATCGTTGGCAGCACCTGTCAAATTGTCCCGAAAATATCTAAGGTGAGTCGAGGCGACTTAATTGTCTAGACTAGACCTCTGTCTACCTCTGTATTGGGAATTGTTGTAGATAATTAATTAATTCATATTTTGATACATTGCTACTTATCTCCTGTCAGATTATATTGCAAAACAAGGAAGAAAATATCATATAAACTCTCATTCACTGATTATAAATTCAGTAATTTCGTAAATGTATCTTGAAATAATACAACTGACAACTATAACATGTGGTAGCTATCATTACTAAACCCCACTTGACACATATAACAGAAGGGCCTTTGGGGGACATACTAAACCCTGAGTGGAAGTGGCATAAATGCACCACTGATTACATGTGAATGGCTCAATCAAGTGGAGGTTGCGCAACGCATTGCGTCGATGTGTTTTGACGTGTCCTGCGTCAAGCAACGGCGGCACGAGGTAAATTGCTACAATTATATCGAGAACTATGTCAAGTGGATACAAAGGGGAAGGTGGGGTGGCTTAAATCATTTTTATTATACGAAATATACAAATATATAAAGATTTCTACCATAATCTCCTTGAACGAGTGGCGTACACACCGGTTTTCATGCTATTGGCGATTCGCTTTATGGGAACGGGTTCGATTCCCTAACGGGTCAATGTTAAAAACCATATTATTTACATTGTCTCGGGCTTGGGTGTTGGTGGTGCTTTCGTTGTTTTTGATTCTATAACACAAGTGCTTTAGTTACTTACTTTGGGATCAGAGCAATGTGTTTGATGGTATCCCTATCTGTTTATCTATATATTTATGATTCGAAAACTATTCTGTACACATATAGTATATGCAATTTGCAAATTTTGTACTATGAGCTTGATGTAGCTATAACTTCATAAAAAAAAAAAAAAAATATCTTCACGCAATTCCCAATACAGGGGTAGACAGAGGTCGAGTCTAGACAATCAAGTCCCTTCGACCCACCTTCCACCGAAGATATTTTCGGGACAACGTGACAGGTGGTGAGCCCGTCGCCGTCTTTCTGTCCAAGCCAACGATATAACTTCATAATTCATATAAGTGAAGTTACATAATACATAGTTAATTAGTGGAGGAAGAGAGATTCTGCGACCCGTTAGCCAAGTTCGTAATTACCGTTCCTTCGAAGCTAAGTGTTGCGGGTTCGAAAAATGCAAGCATTTTTGTTTTAAATATGAATGTTTTTACATGTATATCAGTAAAACAAATATAAGTACACATTTATAACACATCATACACTAATGTTACTCTATGTAAATATATGTGTATGTTGTAACATAAGAGTTAACACTAATACGATGATAGGCTTATCATCTGTCAACTTATTGTCCCAAATAGTCTTCGGTGAAAATTGGTTTTCAATTTGGTTTCATTAAATCTACGTGAAGATATTTTATCGTTATTAAAACAGTGTTACCTTTATTCCCTAACTTCCCCAATCTCCTAACGAAAACAACCCCAAGCCGCTGTATGTGTCCGACGTCTATCATTACAAGCGTACACGTGTATTAACTGATTACATATTATTGTGGACGTGAGTGTTGTATAACTGCAGTGAACAGGGCCCTCGATACTTCTCGTTGTCGTTGCGGAGGCTTGAACTCCTTGTAGCTAAGTAGATAAGTATTGGTTCGGATCTAATCAGCTGACGTATATTTTGAAAGGATACGCTTCAAAGAATGGAGTCTTTGTATCAGTTCACATAAGGTTGAAAATTTTCATTCGAATATTTATACGTTTATCGATAGCCACCTTTTTCATCTTCCACCGTTTCGTAATAAGATTCTTTTAACGGAGATGAAACTGGTGAAAGAAACTCCGAAGGTATCCTGTTTTTTAGATATTTTCTTTTATAATATATTTACGTATTTATTTACATTATTTACACCCTTCATATAAAGATTTTCATTAGCATTTTTTTAAAATGGTTAATTGGTTCTGCATATATAATAGAACGGCCTTTGGGGGACATTCTAAACCCTGAGTGGAAGTGGCATAAGTGGCATGGTTTTGCATATTTACTGAGATTACAAGAAGTGTATACAATCCTGTATACAATCATCAAGTTAGTTACTCTACAGAGTCTTGCAACTTTGCATAGGAACTCATAGAAGTATCGCATTGCAATTTTATAACTAAAGCCTAATTTACAAAAAATTGTCGATTGACATAATAAAGTCATCCTCCTGACACAGCGCGTCAATCGAACATTTCAATCCGTCATGATCTGTCAATCTGTCAATAGTAATTGTTAGCGATTGACAAACGGCCGCGATTGGTGCAAGATTGCGCGCGCGCAGCATTATTTATGAATCATCTGATTAACTCAATTGCTGGATGTTCATTGGTCAGTCTGACATCTGTACCAACCAGTACATTCAGCAAATAATTTTAAGTCTCTATATCATAAATCGGTCTCGAGTCGACAGGCTAGTGGGTAAAGTAGGGGCTTTCGAAGATAAAGGTTGTGGTTGAATCCCGCTAGGGAAAATATTTGTATTATGAATATGACTATTTGTCCTCGTGTCATGGATGTTTATTTACTTATCTTCACGCATAGTCAGGACGAAGTCATAGAGAACAGATCGTCAAGTGTCACGACCTTACATACCTCTTTCGCTCCTTTCAAATTCATCATTCATACACACACGTCTTGGTATCCGAATACTCTTGACGCTCCTCTCGTCAAGCAATCTACTCACATGCGCTTCAAACGTTAGTCTTGGTCTACCTACACCCATTTTAGTTTTAACTTTCGCGCTATATATTTCCTTCACCATTTGGTCATTAATCATTCGCTTAACGTGTCCAAAATATATATGCTTACGTAAATATGTAAGTGAAAAATATATATAGTCACGAAACATACTACCAAAATGAACGCCGATCGTCGAACTATCACAGAAAAGTGTGAACTGTTGTTAAATTTCATTGAACCACATCGTTGCATTCACAGTCAAAGCTATACCTCGGTACAGAATGATGTTGGATTCGTCACGAATTTCGCAATCCTATCATGTTTTCCAACAAAAACTCGACAAAATCTTTACTCATAATCGCTCATTACAAAAGAAGTTTCACTTCTCACAGCGTCACGTCTCACGATCAATTCGTAATACTATACACGCGGAGTTATTTATCTGGATGTGGTATGGCTTAAATGGCGTATCTGTTATCAACACCACTATCACCTAGCTATTAAGCTAGATGATACTAATGTTAGTTAATAAGTCACGATAGCCGAGTGGTTGGGTGGTCGGAATTTCGAGTCAATAGACCCGAGTTCGATCCCCAGTTGGTAGGCTCGTACCAATGGGTTTTTCAAAAACTTATGTACGAATATCGTTGGCTTGGACATAAAGGCGGCGACGGGCTCACCACCTGTCACGTTGTCCCGAAAATATCTTCGGTGAAAGGTGGGTCGAAGGGACTTAATTGTCTAGACTCGGCCTCTGTCTACCCCTGTATTGGGAATTGCGTGAAGATATTTATTTATACTAATGTTGATATATAATAATACCTGTCATTTTGATTATGATCCATAAAGCAACATACTTGTGTCACTCTTTCTTTCAACTTATTTGGTGATCCATCGGTGGCGACAAATATTCAACACACAGCTGATTTTTTTTTACCCTAAACCGCATTAAATTTATAAAACACTACAACCTGGCACATTATTTACTTAACTTTTAGTTTAGCTCGTATTTTTTTATATTTTCGCGCAATTCCCTAATAGGGTAGACATTTAATGTCCTTTGGACCAACTCTTCACCGATCTTTTTTTATTTTTGGGACATAGTGACAGGTCGCATCGCCATCTTAATGTCCAAGCTAACGGTACAACATACTTACATATACATACATATATTTATATGTTCGTGCATGTTCATATGTTTCTATAAATTCATATATACACATACATGACTGGGCTACGGACATTCATATTCATCACACATTTTGACCCCACCGGGATTGGTGCCGGCAACCCCTAGCTTCAAAGGCAGTATCACTACCAACTCGGCTGTCGAGTCATTAAGCACAAATAACCGTACGAAATCTATTATAACATTATTGATCTCTCGAACACTTCCTTCGAAAAATAACCTCTGTCACGAGTTGATTGAATTATGTCTTTGTTATTCCGTTCTCAATAAAGATTGAAATCCGATCGTGGTTTGACTACCGTTTTGTTATTGTTCAATATGTTTCCCAACAATCCAGTTATAGATTATAACTAGAAAGCCTTACCTCGCACGGTCAGGCCGTGAAAGTGGTCCGCATTCGTGTTCGAGACCTTATAATGGCCTTTAGTTTGGCTTGACCATGACATTGTCACAACAGTAATTTTAACTAAATAAGTAAAATAATAAATGTAAATATAAATAAATATCTTCACGCATGTCCCAAGGGGTAGACAGAGGTCTAGTCTTGACAATTAAGTCCCTTTGACCCACCTTCCACCGAAGATATTTTCGGGACAACGTGACAGGTGGCCGTCGCCGTCTTTATTACCAAGCCAAGTCTTTATGTTCTACAGGTTACATTTTGGAGAGTGTGCGAAGGAATTACATGAGTTAATTTCCCCTTCCCCTTTCAATCATCGGACAAGAAGACGCACGGCGGGTTTCCATCCTTTTGTTGTGGATATACCCTGCATTCGGTCGAAGCGTTTTGCTTCGTCGTTCATAATGCATACAGCAAAGGACTGGAATAATTTGCCTGCATCAGTCTTTCCATCCGATTACAATGTGGGTGTCTTCAAGAGAAGAGTGAATAGGCTTTTTCTAAGCTAGTGTGCCTACCAACAAAAACTACATCGCCACTTACCATCAGGTGGGATTGTAGTTAAACGCTAGCTTATAATGTTTAAAAAAAGCCATGGATATAAATCGTACATAAGTTTTTGAAAAACTCTTTGGTACTGCCACCTGGGGATCCTCACCCAACCACTCGGCTATCGTGATTATAAAACAGGAATTAAATTTCTATTAAAATTTTTGTTCATATTCGTCATAACGGCGACCCTCCTTAGTAGAGTGGCAAACATGCAAGTTTTTAAAAGCTGCTTAGCACAACTTTTACTTTACCGTAAATTTTAACACCAATACCACATGCCAATAACAACATTCAAATAATAACTATATCACATTGACTACTCATTTGTTGATTCAATTAAGAGTTTAATACAGGAGTAGACAGAAGTCTAGATAATTAAGTACTTTCGATTCACCTTCCACCAAAGATATTTTTGAGTCATCGTGACAGGTCGTGAGCCCGTCGCCGTCTTTATGTCCATGCAAACGATATTAATTATAAAACTTATATACGATGGTGACCATTGGTATGAGAAAAAAGATTTTTTTTTGATAAAAGTCAAAGGATTGAACTCGGGTCTCGTGACTCGAATTCCGATCACCTAACAACTCGGCTATCGTAACTACAAAAGAGTTTAAAAGACACTATAACAGAGTTTGTCTGGTTAATTAACTCGTACTTATACATTCCGACTTTCTCTGAACTAAAACCTACTATATAACAGACGGACAGTCGAGTTTAGCACTGCAGTATATTTTATGAATATTAATTCCATAGTACATCTCCATAATTGTGAAGTAATCACATAATACCGGCGGTTTTAAGTTTTTCTGTTAACTTTACAATTACTTTTCCCCACAACTTCATCCGCTTAGCAATCTTTTCTGAAATCTTAAGATAAATTTTTTGTCATGACTTAGCTATAAAATACGATATGATATTACAATTTACTTATATTACTGAAATTTATTTAATTATAATTTAATAATTTAATATCATGTGTATGTTTATGGTTATTTATGTTGCTTATGTTTTAGTAAATAATTTATCTAATGTTATAGAATTTTCATTATCGAAGTTTTAGTTCCAGAGACTTTAATTTAAATTTAAAATTTTCATTACATTATTTAAAGCATAACATTTATCATTAGTTTTTTTTTAAACAAAAGACTTAATTTACTTGCAGAATATACTAGGTTAAATTAATAAAGTTCGATTCTCAGATGGCAGACCACCACCTGGCACCATTGGTCAAGTCAATCCTTGGAATACTAGCCGAGTAGATGGGTGATCGAAATTCGAGTCAGGAACTCAAGTTCAATCCCCAAGGCTCCTATGGATTTTCTCAAAACTTATTTAAGATTTATATTATTGAGTTAGACAAAAGACGGCGACCGGCTATAACATTGTCCCAAAAAATATCATCGGTGAAAGGTAAGTCGAAAGGACTTAATTGCCTTGACTTCTATCTACATATTATTACAAACATACGGATGCATTTTTTTTAATAAACGTTACTAGGTAAGAAGTGATAGAACGTGGTGGTTTTTTTTTTTTTTGTGTCCTGCAGGACTTTTGGCTATTTAATTAAAAAATAACAAGTCACGATAGCCGAGTGGTTGGGCGGTCGGAATTTGTAGTCGAGAGACCCGAGTTCGATCCCTGGCTCGTACCAATGGGTAAAAACCAATAAATTCAAAAATGTATGTACGAATTTTATTGTTGGCTTGAACATAAAGACGGCGCGCTGACTTTGACGGACTGATTTTGGATTTCTCATCTGTTCAGTATAACTTATATACTTTAACAATCAATAAAATTGCATTTAGTAATTCGAGATGATTTTACCGTTATCTTTACGCATTTACTTTATAAAAATTTTAAACCTGTTTCATTCGTCGACTCTCCATCACATACGTATTCCTATATCACACGACAATCACTCGTCCTCAATAATACTTAAATACAAAAGTAACTCTATTTTCCTTATCACAACTAAAATAGCTGCTTCAAAATATGACAGATAATGTTATTTCATCTTCAGAAAATCGCAAGGAATTCTTCCGCGCGAACAGTTAGTGCTATAAAAATTTAAAAATTAACTATAAAGGAGCTCACAGTCATAATTGCATATAAACTGTAGTCATAAACGGAGTCTATTAAAAATACTAGCTCGCCTAACAGTTTACTTCGGAGCGAAACGGTTAAGAATAGGGAATAAAGTTTTGAATAATCTGTGGCAAGTAGTTTGTAGTTCATAAATCCGTTGCTATGGTTCACGGTGAAACATTACGATGAGTTCTCGTCTAGTTTCTTCCACATTTTATAGCGCTTTCTACGATGTTTACTAGATCATAAGCAACTTATATTATATTCATGGAAAAACTTGTATTAATATCGTGCAACATACTTCTTCAATATAATTTTTGTGAACAAGTTGGGAAATTCATTTAATTTATTAGTAGGAAATGACTGACATTTTTGTAATTTTCATTTGAATTTCTAGTTTCTAGTAAAGGGTTGCAGTCTGCTTTATAGCTATAGCAATCATTCGAGATGGAGTGACGACTTACAAAATATTGCGGAAAGTCGATGGGTGCAGGTGGCTGAGGAACGTTCACTGTGGGTTCAAGTTTTAGGGGAGGCCTGTACTCAGCAGTGGACTCTTGATAGGCTGTAAAGGAGAAAAAGAAGATTCAGGATAATCAATCTTCTGTTTACCTACATCTGCTTCTATAAATTGAAGGTACTGTATCACATCCGTGATTACTTGACACACTTGCAGCTTAGACTTTGGAAATCACCAGTGCTATCAAAACTGATGGTTCGTTCGTCACCTTATCCCATATAAAAGACCTTAAAGAAATACCAAAACGATGTACAAACAGCAATAGACTCTACGCTCACATCATATGATAGACTACTGCGATATATATACAACTATAAACTAGCCAACTTAATTGCCGCGTTAGATATATCATTTTGAACCGGCGACCGCATACGTATGGCATGTTGATTGTGCATAATCGTAGATCGAACGACATAAACCACGACCAAACATCTCATTAGAGTCTTACGAGGCACCGCAAATTATGTGCGTTAGTTTGTGTGTAGGACGATTCTGGGACTATTTTTGTTTCTTTATATTATTCATTACTAATGATATATATACATTGATACATTTATTTCACTTTAACGGCACCGAATATAATTGTACACATGACGCTGACACAATGTCAGTGTTGTAGACGTGTTGACCTCTATATATGTATTAACATATCTTTGAACAACACGTGTACAAATTCAATCTATAATGCAGGGACAACAGGGTCCACTGCAGCCGCCACAGCATCCACAGCAAGGTCCACATGAAAATATCATGTAGTTGGTTGTACCTTCGAAGCTTAGATTTGCGACTTCGAGTCTTGCAGGGGGCGAGCATTTTTTTTTTCTTTTTGATGAATGATTAAATGAATGATCAATTTGTGTGATTGTATGTAAATATATATATATATATATATATATATATATATATATATATATATATATATATATATATATATATATATATATATATATATATATATATATATATATATATATATATATATATATCTATATATATATATATATATATATATATATATATATATATATATATATATATATATATATATATATATATATATATATATATATATATATATATATATATATATATATATATATATATATATATATATATATATATATATATATATATATATATATATATATATATATATCTATTTAAGTACATTTTATCGTTAACTTCGACACTCAGATGAGGATAGGTTCACCGGTCGTGTGACGTGTCCTCACATAGAAAAGATGTTTAAAAAAAAGCTTCCGCAATCAGTGAGTCATGGATTTACTTGTTTCTATTCTGATTGAACATTTAGATAAATTTATTTTATCGTATGTTAACCTACACCTATTGGTTATATTAACTTATTTTTGCTTTTAGTTTACTTTTTATTTTCTTGTTTTTATTGTACATATACTTAAGTTACCTGTAAACGGCAACTGCAGGACATTAGCCTTTAAAGGGGATTTGCCACTCTTGACAAGCGGATGGCAATTGTTATCCAGCCATATGGCGGTAAATTTTACGCCGATATGTCACGGCAATGCTTTTAATACATGTACAGGCTAAGGGAGTAAAAAGTCATGATAGCCGAGTGTTTGGGTGATCGGAATTCGAGTTAAGAGACCCGAAATCGAACTACGCAGGTCGTACCAACCCATTGGGGTTTTTTCAAATAATTACGTACAATTTATATCGTTGGCTTGGACATAATGACGGCGTCGGGCACCACTACTAGTCACTTTGTCCCAAAAAATGTCTTCGGTGGAATATGGTACGAAATTATTTTAGTGACGAGACCTCTGTCAACCCCTGTATTGGGAATAACGTGAACATATTTAATACAAAAAAAGTCACTATAGCCGAGTGGTTGGGTGGTCGGAATTTCGAGTTAAGAGACCCGAGCTAGATTCCCAGGTGGCAGGCTCGTACCAATGGGTTTTTTAAAACTTATGTACGAATTTATCGTTGAATGAACATTGAGACGGCGACGGGCTCACCACCTGTCACGTGGCCCCTAAAATGTCATCGGGAAATAATGGGTCGAAGGGACTTAACTGTCTAGTCTAGACCTCTGTCTACCCCTGTATTGGGAATTGCGTGAAGATAGAGGATTAAAATTCATATTCAAGATTCAATAGTTTTTACTCCAAGAGTTTTTAAATGGCTTTCGTAGATTTTTTTATTTTGCATTTCATAGTTACAAAAATTAACAGAATAACCCATACAAATAAAATTAATATTTTGTTTTATCGACGAACGCACCACATAATTACCGCACACATGACTCCCGTGTTCCGCGCATGAATAACAGTTTCACCTGAATGGGACCAGTGCTGTACTGTCATTATCGCATAAATCAGTGCCGATTCAGCAGGTAATTGCATCGATACAACATCGATGTATCGATACGATCTGGCGGTACCCGGTAGAGCCGGTAAATTAAAGTTGCGTTCAATATAATTTCATTGATATGTGTGACGTTCAATAAATTATTAGATTAGACGTTGTATAATATAAATCACGTATCACTCTCGTAATGATTATTAAAATGCCGATAACTATAATCACGTTATGCAAGCCTGGCACAGCTTCTAGAATTTATATTAATTTAACAGTGTTGCCAGGTGTATTATACGAGACATGTTGTCATCCCGACTAAAGTGGACAGTCTACAGAAACACAGTCTATCGGTTAATAATTTTTAGAGATTATTCATTCAAGAAATCAAACATCTTGTTTTATTTGCATGACAATAATGGTACGCTCTTTTTTTTTTAATGAATCTAAATGAAACTGTGTTCAATTAACAATAATATTTAGAATTTTACAAAAAAAAATATTTTTCAATAATTATATAATTATTACTTTAATATACTTTAATTCCCAATTTAACTAATTCACATTATTTATAAGTGTTCAAAAGTTTTATTACTTACAACTTCCTAATCTCTCACCAGAAATGGTGAACACCTGTACAATTGTTACTATCATACTTATTTACCCACTGAGCTGTTTGACTAAAGTTTATTTTAAAGCCCTGGGCGGCCGATCAGAGGTTGTAAATCACGTATAGCAGGACAGACAGCAGTCCATAATTGCTGCCCTGGGCCCCCCGATGACATATTCCATCACAACCCGACTCTTCTATTACGGTGGGGTAGGCAGTCGATATGTCATTGTGGCTGGAGGAAATTGCTATAATAGATGAATGTACGCGGATTATAATCTACGCCCACAGGTGTGTGTTTGCATCCTTGTTATGTTGTTTATTATATGTTTGTATATTTTATAAATAATTCATTGACCTCCGTGGTCGAGTGGCGTGATTTTTATGGTGGTTCCAGCTCTTAGGTTCGGGTTCGATATCCGGGTAATCTATCTCTACATCCCTTATTTTATTGTAATAAACGTTGCAAGGTATCTGATACTGCGATCGCCAATATGATTGCCGTGGTGATTATGGCCAATCCTTCTTAAGAAATATCTTCACGCAATTCCTAATACGGAGGTATACAGAGGTCTAGTCTAGACAATGAAGTCCCTTCGACCTACCTCGACACGCCTGTCCACATCTATAGCACACCCTCAATCCCGGCTAAAAACATTGCCCAAGTACATACCTGTTCTAGACATTCCTTATTTACTAATATTTCACACTTCATTATTTATTCGTCTTTTCTACCATTGTTCTAGTGTACCTACTACGGTGTCACCCCCGGATACTTCACTAAGGTTATCGCACGCGTACGTTTCACTATAAAACTCACTCCATCGCTGCATGACGTCCGATTTTTTTGAAAGTAGGACGTCATTGAGTCGCAAAAGCATTATATTTATTATTAAGGCTGTCGCGCCGCTTTGGGCCCTTCCAACCTCTTTCCAGGAAAGCTTGGAGTTCTCCTTAAAGTTGCGCGACAACCTTTCGTCCGCTTCCATTCTACACCTTTCACGCACTTCCTCAAACGATGGTTTCTTTAATCTTCTCTCTCATATCCTTATCATTCCTAGAGGCTAAGTAGTCTAGCCATGCTTTCTTCTTCTTATTTACTGCTTCTTTTACTTTGTCATTCTACCATGCATCACCCTTTTTACTACCACCTCTTTTCAAAATTCCACACACGTCTTCCGCTGCACTAACCATTCTATTCCTAAGGCTCTGCCATATTTTTTCCATATATCCTGACATTGATGATTCCTGACATCAAGCTTTTCGACTACTCTTGTTTGATATTTCTTCCTAGTGTCCGCTTCCTGAAGCTTCCAGCATTGGATGCTACCGCCCGACTGTGGTTCTGATATCGCCGTCCGGTAGCGCCAACTTGCGAACAGACCCCTAAATCTAGTAATCACTATATAGTGATCTGTTCCTAGGTCAGCACCCCTGAACACTCGCGTATCCATCACCTGTTTTTGGCAGTCGTTCATCCACCAGGCAATCGATCATACTTCTCTTATTCCCTCTTTCTCTAGTGTACATATGGATCTTCTTGTGATCAAACATCATGTTGGACATATGAAGACCCTTTTCCTTGCATACAGCCAGTATTAGCTTACCAGTATCGTTAACCCTTTTATCACCAAACATTCCCAACACCGACTCGTACCCTGGCCGAGCGGTATCAACCCATCCATTCAAATCACAACATTCAACAATTCTTTCGTTTCCCCTAACCAAATCTAGAACTTTTCTTACATTTTCCCAAAACTCTGGAGGAGTTCAGCCCTAGACGTCGAAGCTACCAGCGCATAAACAGCCAAAAGGAATAACTTCGTCAGTCCCAATTTAAAGCTAATCCAGAGAAGGCTTGAGTTCACAAACTTCAGTCATAATATCGACCAACTGAGACGACAGCAGCACCCCCACTCCCTGGCAGGCGCTCTCGCTCTCCGGGACTCCGGACCATAGAGCTAACGCCCAATAACAATTGAGACCCTTCGACCGAAGATATTGTCGGGACAAAGTGACGGGTGGTGAGCCCATCGCCGTCTCTATGTCCAAGCCAACGATATAATTCGTACATAAGTTTTTGAAAACCCATTGATACGAGCCTGTCACCGGGGGATCGAACTCGGGTCTCTCGACTAGAAATTCCGACCACCCAACCACTTGGCTATCCTGACTTATATATCGTGGCTATCTTGTTAGCAAAGAGGCCGTTGTTATTGGCGGTTTAGTGGTTTTTTATCTTCACGCATTTCCCATATACAAGAGAATCAGAGATCCAGACACCTTACTTCGTTCGACCCACACACAGAGCTTAGTTTTGAGACTAGTGACAGGTGGTGGACTGCCGCCGTCTTTATGTCTAAACCAATGATACTTAAGTTTTGAAAAAAACTCATTGATTTTCGTCTGGATGAATGTTTGTCTACCCCAGCATTAGGAATAGCGTAAAAATTTTTCTTTTCTATTAAAGTCGCACTTCTCTTTCAAATATTTTCATAGTCCATGCACCTCGAAGAATCTACTGAACATCAATGACTTACTACGAGGTTCATAGAAATCTAGTAAAATTTATAGAATCTTGTATCACATATTTTCTTTCTCTTATCTTATCACATATCTTTAGTACTATCTTGTATCACATATTTTCAGTACTTAAGAATTTCGAAAGACGGCGTCAGGTTCACGTTGTCCAAAAATGTCTTCAGTGAATGGTGGCTCTAAAGGACTTTGTCTAGCCCTCTGTCCACCCCAGTATCTGAAACCCTTGAATATTTTCTTTTTCTTCAGAAAGATTAAAGACTACTCTGGTAAACATTAGAAAGCAAAAAATTACAATATCCATAGTTACGAAATCTACACATGAACTAAAAAATCGAATAATTATCCGACATTAATTACTCGATTTATATAACGGCATGTGCAATTTAAAAAACAAACACAATTAAAATTACTCAATCGAAACAGTGAACAGTGCTATTAAAAAAACAAACATCGAGACATTATTATAGTTTAGCCGCGATGTATTGCGTATGACACGTACGAAATTAGAATTGCTGTAAGCGACTCGAAGGAAACCGAAAGTGATTGGTACACTATTAAACCGCCGCAACATACGTATAGTGGAGCCAGTTAAATACATATATGACTGACATTCCATAGATAATGGGTGCATTCGTAATAAGTATGGCCATTGTAGGTATACGGGCCATTGTTAAGGAGAAGGCGCGCCTTGTTTTGTTTACATTTAACATTTTGTGTATGCCAACATTTAGCCGTTTAGATTCCGCGTAAGAATATACTACCTTCTTTCTATATTTAATTTATGAGACATTTAAAAAATCAACTGATACGACGGGGGTATGATTTTTAAAAAGTATAAATTAAATAACAAAAGTCTTACATGGCGTACATGCTTTAAAAATCAATAAAAATGTACCTACTTTGAATCAGTACGTGCTGTCAGAATACTAGACTGGTAAGGTTTAAGGTGTCTTCTACTACGCTCATCAATCCGTATGCGACATTCTGACAGACCCTGCATTATGGTAGAGGTCTGTTTCCTACAGTGGACTTTTTCCAGACCGTTATGTATGTATGGAAATCTCATATTGAACTGAATTGATAGCTGTGTAGTATAGGCGTAATATTTCATCACATATTTTATTCTAATGGATCTGTCTAGAGATGTAAAAGCACAGATGGCCATTTTAAGAGAGAGATGACTTGAAGAAATGGCAAACACTACCAACATATTTTTGCACGAGGAACAGCCAAACGACCGCTTCTACTGCACTTTTCTCCGTATTCACTCCTTATTTCTCTCACAATGGTAGGCAGCGTAGCTGCAGTTCTTCTGCTGTTGCATGAGCCTAGGTAGTAATTTACCACCAGGTAACAACTTCCTCTAAAAAAAGACCAAAATTGATAAGACTACGCACAAGCTGCAGCGTCTACGGTGTGAGGTGCCTGGTACCACTTAGCTTGCAAAGATTAGCAATTAAGGAAAAGCTTTATACGGAATACATTGACATACATACGTAACAGCCTGTTAATATCCACTGCAAGACATAGGTCTCTCCCATAGGGAGGATTTTCCATAATCGCCACGCTTGGCAAGCGGATTGGCGATCGCAATACCAGACCACTCGCACCTCAGACGCTGCTGCCCATCTTCGGTCTGATCATTTTGATCTGACATTTTTAGAAATGGTTATCCCGTCGTCTCTCGGTTGCCATAACGATATTTAAGGCTGTTTCCCTTAGTCGCCTTTTACGTCACCCACGGGACGAAAAGGCGACTAAGGGAATTTAAAAAATTTAGGCCTTAGTAAAGCAGTGAATTTCCGTTCAGTCGTTTTGCGTGATTGTGTAACAAACAAACATTCAAACTTATACTTATATTAGAATAGATTAGTAGCATTATTAATATCTTTACATACATATAAATAATATTATATGCATTTGAATATACCATATTCACATTAAAAAAATTGTTTTGCTGTTTGTTCCCGCTAATCTCTGAAACGACTGGACTGATTTTAACTGGACTTTAACAGGTAGCTGATGTTTTAAGGAATGACTTACTTTCATTTTAGAAACAATGGTAAGGGTTCCACGTTAAGTGTAAAATTGCGGGCATAGTCACGGGGGGCAGGTAGTAGTATACTACAATATATACTCGTGCAATTATAAAAGGTATTAACTTCATCTTAAGAAGTAATTACATTGCACGGCATAGTTAGTGGTAGACGTCAGCGGTTAAGTGAATTAGTCGAGTAAATACTCAGGCACTTATTGAAGTCATTAATATTTTTATAATACGTACTTATATCTTGTTTTTCATTGCTTCATAGTACGTAATTGAGCAATGAAAAAGCGAAAGAAATTCAATTAAAAGTAACTTGGATTACGAATCATAATCATTATTACGAAACTGCACGATAAACAAACTATATTACTCTGTAACATTCATATTTATCCGATAAACACAAATGTTGTTAAAACCGGCGAAATAGTTTTGATTACATTAATAATTCACTACGGATATCTAGTAGTAGCATATATCAATGTGTCAAATACCGGACCAATTGCCGCATTTGCGAACGAGTGCGTTATAGGTCCCCACTCTAGTGAATTCCGCGCTCTTTCGCAACACCCAAGCGGTTATCCTACCCCGCCCTAATATACCCACCTATTACACTATCCGCTCGCTACCGAACAACCTTGACTATTACTTTGCGCTGGCCATTATCCAAAGCTAACCGAACGGGTAAGCATAGCCGCATCGTCACCAGAGGCTGATATCGCGTAGACAACACCAATTATTTAGAATTATCCTATTTGGCGTCCACCAGCCCTAAGCGTCTACTGACAAACCGGGTATATAAGTTATCCTGTACCAATATTTCCTGCTCCAATAAAACCAGATGATAGCGCTAAAAAACTAGCGACTACTATATCAAAACGCGTACTCAACGAATAAGTAGGTGCTCGTAGCTCGTATAAATTGTAATAAACGTTTACACTGCGTGCCTCCCCAGGCAACAATGCTCTTAATCTCGACTATTACTCTAGCTTGGAATTTTTTTTTTAAATCTTCGAGACCGGTAGTTGTGTGTTCACTTAATTTTTAGTTACCTCCTACGCTCGGACGGGTTATAAATTGTGGTCGCTCGTGGGGCACCGGCGTTAGTTCGGAGACGTTTTTTTTTAAAACAGACTCGCGTGTGTCGTCTTGTAAGTGGTTTAAGCTGCCATCCGTCACGGTCTTGAGATAATTCATATGCGTGATGGAGTAGTAATTAATCTTCCTTATTTTGGATCGTCTGTGACCTATTATGTTTTATTGTTGGATTTAGATTATCTTAGATAAGCTCTTACATGTTTCTTCGTTGGGTGTCTTTAGGGTGTTATTGCCACACGTGCCGGTAGAGAACGGTTGCTCAACGTAGGTAATGGTTTCGCGGAAGCATTCTAGGTGTCCGAACTACAATGAACTGGAGAAATCGACATAATCCTATTTCATGCAGTCCCAGTCAGCGGCGTGTAATTTTCTTAGCGAACATAAGTCATTATCTGTTTAGAAGTAGGTAAAAAAGCATGTTAAATGGAATATGTTACAATAAATAGGTATAAGGTAAATAATATAATAAAAATATCTTCGATATAATGTCCCGAAAATATCTTCGGTGGAAGGTGGGACTTAATTGTCCAGACTTGACCTCTTTCTAGCCCTGTATTGGGAATTGCGTGAAAATATTTACATTTATTTATATTTATTTATTCATTTATAATATAATAAATACTTGAAAATGACATTAAATACTTAAATAATGACATTATACCTATTCATTGTTTTATACCTATTAATATTATTCTATATATGTTTATATTCTGTTCCGTAATATTATAAGTCACGATAGCCGAGTGGTTGGGTGGTCGCAATTTCGAGTCAAGAGTCCCGAGTTCAATCCCCAGGTGGCGTACCAGTGGATTTTTTAAAAACTAATGTATTATATTGGCTTGGGCCAACGATATAATTCGTCCAAACATAAAGACGGCGACGGACTCCCCACCTGTCACGTTGTCCCGAAATATCTTCGGTGGAAGGTGGGTCGAAGAGACTTAATTGTCTAGACTAGACCTCTGTCTACCCCCGTATTGGAAATCGCATAAAGATATATTTTTTATATTCCATTTCCGCAATGATGTTTTTTTTTCACCCATTTCCCAATACCTATAGCCAAAGGTCTAAAAAATTTATTAGTCCTTTCGACCCACATTTCACCGGAACTTATTTTGAGTCTACTATAGACCCAGCTTCCACCGAGGATACTTTTTGAGACAGCGTAACAGGTGGTGAGCCTGTCGCCCTCTTTTTTTCCAGGCCAAGGATATAATACATAAGACCTTGGGGAACGAACTCGGGTCTCTTGACTCGAATCCGATCAGCTTATCACTCGGCTATCGTGAATTTACATCTAAAAGATATAAATAAAGCTATAACTGATAACCCCCGATATACAAATTAACTCAAGTCAAAGCCTTTACTTAGCTAAAGTAAAATACTACATTGCGTAAACGCTAAGCGAGCTTCCTGTAAGTCGGTTATATTAAAATAATACTCACAATACTAATCATGGCCTCGCAGGATCGCTCAGATGCCTACTGATAGCGGCAGATAGGTATCGGTGGTGATGAATGGCCACGGTACCGCCACTACATCTTTGTTTAGTTACAAACAGAATTTCACAGAGCTGCAGTAACTCTGCGTGATTGATTAATAATTTGGAAGAAATCAAAAGACCGTGTGGTTAACGCGTAAAAATACGAGAAGAATTATTCATCGGATTTCCTTTCCTCCTGTGGGTGTCGTAAGAACTGATTAAGGGAAAATCTTTAAAAATGCAATTGACTACCGACAAATGGCGGGATTACCATCTGAGAAAATACTAGACCATTATTAAACAGACCAGTGACGTACAGCAGCGTGAAAGGTCCGAGCTCCTGTCTCCAGGTCCTGCGATTGCCAATCTGCATCTAGGTATGCAGCGCTTATAACAAATCCTGCCTTACGGGAGAAGTTTATTTATGCAGTGGGCTTTTACAGGCTCTTATGATCTGATTTTGATGACTTAACCGTAAAAGAAAATTAAGAATCAGTTTTTATACATGCTCAGTGCTAAACAAAAACTTCTCAAAAAAAGATGTTAAAGATTAGTCGAACGATTACTTGGACGATTTGTGAGATATGTGTGTGTAGATTTCACGATGTTTTTTAGGATATTTAAGATATTTCTTAAAATCAAAATATATATAATTTTGCTTTAATTTTCTGTAAACGTTTAAATAGCGACCGTTGTATCAGCACTTTAAATATTTGTGTGACAACTTTGCAGAAAATAATAAACTAAATACGCCTTTTTAAATGAAAAGGTATTCCGTACTTCCTAAGTACTGTCATCTTGTTTCTGTTACTAACTAGTAATGTAATCTAACTACAGTTTTATCCTGGTTAGAAATATGTTTATAAAATGGGAGAACAAATTTTGTTTCCACCCTTATAAAATATTCTTTAATTATTTAATTGAAAATATCAATACACAGCTACCATTGTATTAAAAGCTATGGACTCCCGCTAACAAAGCATATGTCAAACGCGTTATCCAAATTCTTAGCCTAGTACAGTCGTGCACTAACATATTTTGAACGAATTCTCAAAAGTTATGGGAAAATACGTTTCAAATTGGTATAAATTGAAAATAAATTTTATTCCATGCGTTGTGACAGCTTAATATAAATAAATAAATAATTAATTAAAAACATAGACAGGGACACCATTACGTACATTGCACTGATAACAAAGTAAATAGCAAAACTTGGGTTATGGAACAAACACCTAGACCCTAGATATTATGAAAATAGTTTTCTAATTATATTATAATAATTAAAATAGCATTCTATTCCATTTCTATATTGAGTACATTTCTTTATTGCTCCTGCAAATATGTCGTCTCCCGTCCTCCTCAGAGCTGGCGACACCACAAAAAACCGGTGCGTACCACACTGGACGAGTCCACCACCTGTTTTCGTCCCGTTAGTGTTTTATGACTAAGTACAAAGAGAAAAATGTAGTGAATATTGAAATGGCTACAAACATATGAGGGATAACCATCTCGTAAAACACCAGTCTAAAGTAAACCAGATACCACGGTAGCCGAGCGATTCAGAAATAAAAAATCGAGTCAAGAGACCCGAGTTCGATCCCCAGGTGGTATGCTAATACGGAAGGGTTTTTTTTAAACTTATGTGCCGATTTATAGCTTGATTTTTGGCTTCGATCTAAAGACGGCGACAGGCTCACCACCTGTAACACTGTCTCAAAAAAATGTCTTCGGTGAAAGGTGGGTTGAAGAAACTCTATTGTCTAGACCTCTGTCTGACCGGTTACAGGCAGCATCTCTGATGCGAGATGTCTAGTACATTGATCGCCAATCCGTATGCCGAGCGCCGCGACATTGTCAAAATTTCTCAAAATATACTTATTAGCATAGTGTGCATGACAGTACCTACTTATCACTTTGACTGTGGCTGATGTGGATCCAGTACCTGCTGTGAACTCATTTATCAACACACGAGGACACATTTTTCTAAATTATACAATAAAAAACGTTTTTAAGGCCTTTATATAAGGTTCAAAGTAAAATGTTATTATGTTAATTTTATTATACGCTTGTTTTATTTCACGGTAGTAATTTGGCCAAGAGCCGTCTTGTTATTATTATTGAGTGTAATCAATCCACTGCTTACGTGTACAAAGCGGCTTATGGTTCGTAGTATTTTTGCCACCGAACAGCAGTATAATAACTGCTGTCTTTCAGTTTCAAAAGTATTTACATCCAGAGTTAGACGTTCATATTTGTCCACAGAGGCATAACGCATCTTTTTCTTTGTTTCTGGTTGGACACAGAAGTCCAAGAGCTGCAGAAAGCGTTTATCATCAGGTTGACTCTTAGTTCGTTGTTCTTCACCTCACTCTAGTTGTAAAAGGGAGATACAGGATCTCTACCGGTCACGTTGTACCAAAATAGGTCCGGGTGAAATGTGGGTCGATGCAAATTAATCGTCTAGATCTCTGACTTCACTCTAAAACCAGGTTTAAAAATATATCTTCACGTCATTCCCAATACTGGGGTAGACAGAGATCTATACAATGATGTCGTTTCGGCCAATTTCCACCGAGGTTTAGTTGGAATAAATATAACTTTGCATCCAGCAAAATAGTGTTTTTTTAATAAGAAATAGATTGTAAGCAGCCTATAGAAAACATTTTATATGAATGGTTTGCTAAATGTATATGAAAATACGAAAAAGAGAGACTTTTTTATAAAATGCTCAAAACTCAACTTATGTTAATGTACTTACGAGTATTTTACAGATCTGAAATCTGTGAAACACCATACTATGAGGTAGCAGTATTAAAGCTATCACCCGCGAAAGTGAATATAGTGAATGGGAATAGACAGACGGATGGATAGAATAACATTATGTACATTGCTCCAATCCCAAAGTACGTAGCTAAAGCAGTATTTGTGTTATTAAGCAACGAATGTGCCCTTATACTTGGTTTAGTAGGTAGGAACGTCAAACTGACCTCTGTATACCGACCATGGACAACGGTTTGGTAATAGTAACGTTATTAGTAAGTTCTTGTTTTGCAAATTTTGAATTCCAAAAATATTTCGTAATCTATTATCAAGATTGACAAAGCACTGAAGACATCATCTCTGTAATAAAACATTCCGTACCGCTTGTACAGTCAAACAATAAACTATTTATAAACTTTCCAGGAAAATCCGAGCGCAAAACGGAAATCATTAATAATTTATACAACGCAAGCGTGCGGTGTAGCCGCGGAACGCTCGAGCCTCTAGATGCGGCTTTATTCTGAATTTTTCCGTCCTTAATCCTTCACGGAGCTCATTTACCCGAGTTTTAATCTCAATCTCACCTCATTACCGGCTCCCGAATACTCGGAATAGCCAATTTGGCCATTAATTACAAGCGGAGGCCTCCCTTACCCTTCCTTTTTCGAGTAAAAATAAATTATAACTCATTTATCGTAACGCCGGAGTCGCGGGCGGCTGAATAAATAGCTGTCACGTTGGCTCGCACACAGAGAGCGTGACGGCGTCACGTTAACGTTCACGGCGGGGAGGCCACGCCCAGAAACATGCGCAGTGGGTCACGCACGCCCACATGTGTGGCATATGCGGCGGCACGTAACTGGGGCACATATGTGCTGAGCAATGCTCGGTGGGCGTACGGCCCGGTGGGCGTGTCACGTGTGTCATGTGTCTGTAAATGGGTGGCGATAGGCTTGCGAAGGAAACGAACGGTAGGTTAAGAGTTGACACTGTCGCGTATAGACATGTGAGAGAGTAATGTAGCCCCGGCAGGGTGTGGCGTGGCGGCTACTAGCGAAACATTGACTACGTGCCGTATAATTAACCTGAATTATAAGTTAGTAACGCACTTACTTAATATCAAAGTGTCGTGAGCTACTTTAGACATAAATCCGAGCAAGTTCGATCGACGCGGATCAAGTTTGCAACGTTCAACATACAATTAAATACTCGGGACCGGCGCTGCAATGGAATAGTAATATCGCTTGAAATTAAACGGCGGAGTGGAAAAGAAGTGAAAAAAAAAATTCCCACCTGCGTCCGCAATTATCGGCGCGAGACGCGGAAAATTGCGAGGCGAACGCCAAACTGACACTCGTGGAACTTCCTCAAAGTAAAACTTGGGGAAAGTTCAACCGGAATGAAAAGAAAACGCGAAAATAAAAAAGCCATTGACTCCGCAGTCCGGCCCTGAAACTTTCGGCCGGCTTTTAAACATCACGGAGGAGATCACAGCCGGGGGATTTTTGCAGCGCCCCGAGGTTCCTCGTTGCTTATTCCTGTCAACCAACTATTCTTTACTAAGTTCAACTCGCTAAATGAACTGAACTATGCTCTCGCTTTATTTTATTTCGACTTCGAAAGTTTGACTTCGAATGATTATTATGGAAATTTTTAACATTCGGACGTAATATTTATGTTTATTAAAACTAAATATTTTCGATTCAATGTTTAGTTATTAATTAACACACATTAATCTCATTGATTAAGCTTAATGACTGATAATAAAGGTGTTGAAATTATTTGTACATTATATTACGTTTATTGACGACGTTCCGACGAAAAATTTTCATTGTTTTCGATTCCATAACACAAGGGTTTTGACTACTTACTTTGTGATCGGAGCAATGTATGTTACGTTGTTCCTATCTTTATCTAACTATCTACGTATTCCGCCAGCGTCCGAATTGCTACTGAAAATTTTCAACATAACACAAACAAATCGAACGCTCACACAACATAAAGAAAATGAAACTAGAAATCAAACAGCGTTCGCAAACAAAGACTTCGACGAAGGAAATTAGATCGTACCCGTTATAAAGCTGCGGTCCGCGGGAACAATATGGTAGAGAGTAACGTTGGATCAATAATATATAGGCTAAGAAAACTTCGTACAGAGCAACGCAGCGCCGAGAGAAGAAACATGGCAAGAGCGAAAACAAATCAGTGCTGGGAGGCGCAAATTGAGCACGTACCCGTTCCGGCTAATTTTATTTTGCAATTACACCCCCCTCCTGCCCCAAGCAGCCCCCCCCCCCTGTCCGCGACGCCTCGCTAATACAACATTCTTAGCGACAGCTTGCCTGCTGACAGAGACAAGAAAAATCTAAAATTGTTTTCATATTAATCGACTGCTGAAGACTGTGCTTTTACGCGATGAAATGTTTTGATATTATTCTATATAGAATATTGGGTGTTGGAATATGTGAATAACAATGAAGAGAGCCTTGAATTTGACATAAATTTATGTGTGAGGCAATTTCGTTTAAATTTTTTTTTTGTTAATTCCGGTCAATGTTAATAAATAATAAACATAATTTCATCTTACATATAAATAACTTATCTACACATGCAAGTATTAAACAATAACATTAAGCAAAACGCCAAAATTATTGTTGTATTTGTAACTAAAATATTAAATTTATTTAATTCATAGATATAAATCTGTGTAAATTTCGTAACATTATTTGTTACACAACAACAACAAATTAATTACATTTTATTTTAATTTTACATTTCATTTTACTTATATTTAAAATGTAATACTCTAATAATGCTCTAGTTTACGCAAAATTTTATGAACATATAGGTCATTGAATGAACTGAGGAACGTATGTCAAATTGACTTTATAAATTACAAGCAGAATGAGGTCACAATAACATAATACAAAAACAAAGTAGCCAGACACATACATTCCAAATCGCAACATTTTTGTAAAAACAAAACAAGATTCCATGTTTTTCTGTTAACGTTGAGTGTATCACGTTCCTCACACCTTAAAAGCTGCTGCCCATCAACATTCTATCTTCCATCATCTAATCGCCATAAATTGTTTGCCTTAGTTGAATTTTATAACTAGCTATAAAGAAAATAAAATCCATTGTAGTCAGGCTGATAGAAAAGATGATAAGATATCTTTTCCTTCTTTCTTATTGTAAAAGCCACTCTTTACAGAATAATCCCAGTACCTTTTCAGCTTAAGAAGAGCCAATACTTTGTTATTTATTAACTGAGACATTTAAAAAATCAAACTTCGTCGTACCATGGTGAACCACTTATCACCGATTTACAGTGTCTCAAACTGTTTTGTCGTTTTATTCCATATGTATCACATTAAATAAATATCTTCACACCATTCTCAATACGTAGAAGAAGTAGATAGAGGTCTAGACAATTAAGTCCTTTCGACCCACCTTCCACCGAAAGACACTTTACGAACAACGTGACAGGTGGTGAGCCCGTCATATATCATATTAAAAACCTATTATCGATGAATAAAACATACGATATTGATAAAATCCCTGATTTCTTAGCGGAAATGTCTCTGCGTTCGTCTACTCTACATCCCCCTCTGTAAAAAGGTTGTAAGAAGGCGGTGGACACCCCGTCCAGGGAGACCATCGCCTCCGCAACCCTTTCGCTTTTACCCCCATTGAACAGGATGACACAAAAATTAAAGAAAATTGAAAAAAAAATTAAATATGTATGTGAATTAAAATTTAACATACTTGTTCTAGTTTAAAGTACCTAACACCAAACACAGTTTATATGTGTTCGTATGTATATATAATGGAAACTTCTTGGATACAACAAATATGTTAATTATTGCTTATTGATTTATTTTTTGTTCAGTATATACTATATGTATTATTCCATATTAAAGTAAAAATCACTTGATTAAGTCTGTGATCTAAGATCTAAGCAATACATCTATAGCTATTACTGAAAAGAAATGTTATTTTATTTAATGAAATGTTATTATATTACAGTATTTTAAAAAATTGTCAGAAAATTATGGAGAGTATAGTACTTAACCGGGCCATTATTTAGACAAAGAAAGAACTGCGTTTGTGAAAAAAGTACTAAATAAATAATTTTCTTCACTTTATAAAGCATTGTACTGTAAATAAATATAATTTCTTTCTTCTATTAAAAACACGAATCTATTGATAATTAACAGAGTTTTTTTTTTATTTTAAAGTAATTGTTATTTCAAAATAATGAAAAATTATTCGGTAATGTCTAAAATACTTTTTAATTTTTGTGTTTCTCTTAAAAAAATTTAATATATTTATTTCACTACGCGAACACTCTGTAGCTGCTAAGCTTCTCGCATTTCTTCGTCGCTTCTTAAAGTGTTTTACATACAACTGATGGCTCTGTGTGAGTCGGTATTTACTCACGCACAAATGTGTGAGTTGCTACGCATTTTGCCCTCCCGATCCCCTCTAAGAAAAATACCTTACCCCGTTACCACCCACGCCCCCTTTGATGTACCGGTGTGCCTCGGGTAAAGAAGATATGAGACTTTTTCAAAAAGCTTAATTTCAATGAGACGCTTGGGACGACTCAATGAGAATATTCCTTAATTTAAATACTATCTCGAGGGCCACTGACAATTGAGGAAGTGAGGGCAAAATGGACTATTTTAATTGGTATTGAGTTTCGATTGGAAGATAACTCGTAGACTTTAATTTTTTTTTGTCCCAAGTCTTTGTCATTCGAACGTTTGTTAAGTAAATGGGATTTTGTGTACGATAAGGGATAACAGTTTAAAAACATTAGAACCGTTAAGCAACTCTTTTAGAGGGTAATACCGAATTTATATTTTCTTTTATTATTTCAGTCGACTTTTGATGTGCAAGAAACCAAAGGTTTGTAAAAAAACCTTTAAAAAGTTCGGTGAAACAGAATGTTGCTGAAACATTTAATATGATCACTTCATAATGGAACCCTCTTCCCAAAATATGTTGCTTCTTAATACTAACGGCTAATATCTGAAATTTCTCTCAGATTCCACAGACTTGTGACCAACATTATAGACATAACATACTTGTGAACAACATATGGATAATAAGATAAAGATTTATGTATATGTTTATATATAGACACAACGGCCTGTAAAGGTCCACTTCAGGTCATAAGACTCTCGCGTTAGGAAAGGTTTGTAGTTTGCCAGGTTTGACAAACGAATTGGCAAACGCAGTACCAGATACCTTGACATTTTAGACATGCAGCATCCCGTCATAGGCCTGCTAATTTTTGGTCTGGTAGTTTTCAAAATGGTTATAGTCGATAGCTAGTTGCATTTTTATCGCTTATCCCTTAGTCGTTTTTTTGACAGCCACGGAAAGAGAGGAAGTGTAATATTCTTACGCTTTAAACACACAGCAGATCATTTTTTTAATGAATTAATTAGTAGAAGAAATAATTATATAATTTTTCATAATCATTCCATACGTAAAAGAAAATCCTGACGAGATTCGCTTTATCTCCTTTCTTCTCCATTATTTTATTGACCTTAATGAGAAGCAATAATAATTGTAAACTAGCAAACTTAACCTAATGCCATAATGATAATAACGCCGAATTAAAAAGAAAAAGATCCCGACTTCGATCCGCAAGAGGAACGCACGTATCCATGATTTTTTTTAAACTTATGTACGAATTGTATCCTTGGCTCGGACACTAAAATGTCAATAGGCTCATCACCTGTCACATTGACCTAAATATGCTTCAGTGTAAAGTGGAGCAAAAGGAATAAATTTTCTATCCCCGGTGATCGAATGGTGAAAAAATGAAATAGCGCGAAAGTTTTAACATTAGAAGGGGTCGAGGCAGGCTGAGACTAACGTCCGAAGACCACGTGAGTAAATTGCTCAAAGAGAGAAGGGTCAACACATGCTCGGTTATTGAAAGAAGCGAAAAAGGTATGTCACTATTGTGACATTTGGCGATCTGTTCTAAAAGGCGATATGTTGCGTCAGGGACTATGCGTGAAGATTTTTATTTTATTTATCGAGTTAATAAGATATATATTGTAAAGTGCGGGAAACTATATCATGTTGTATGCATTCTTTTATCAAATCCATGACTGGTCTGCCAGGCCCATTACTGTATAATAAAAAATATAAATGTCTTTTTATAGAAATAATTACCGCTTCATAATATAAACATAAATTCGTTAAAAACGAAATAAACATTCAAACAATTTTACAATCTCTTTCGAGTTAATTGTCTACGCTCGTATACGTGCAGGTGGGGGAGTTTCGCACCCCCATTTCAACCCTTTCGGGATTCAAACGTTTCTTCTCCTTCTTTACATTTATTTCTTATGGCCTGTTTCTTCTTCTTAAATTATAAAGTTGTGTGGCGCTTCAACGTTTTTGATACTTTAAACATTATTTTATTTCATTCAAAATAAAAATACGAGAGCATAAAAATGGCAAAAAACGAATTGAGATTCCACGATATCAATGTCTCTCGAATATATCATATGATATATTATTAATTAAGAAAGTCACGATAGCTGAGTAGTTGGGTGACGTTGTACAAGAAATCTTCGGTGGGAGCTGTATTGAAAGAACTTAATTCTAGACCTCTGACCACGGCGTGAATTATGGCAAGAATACATTTTTAATTACCGTATAATCTCTTAGAAATTTTTATATTTTTGGGCTATCGTTATTCCGATGGATTTTTCCATTGTTTTTCATGCAAACGCTATCCGCTAAACGCTACTTTTAAGAACATAGGAATGAAACAGTACGATAGCATTCCTCTTGCAATATTACTAAAAATTTATTAAGAATTATTTTTATTACAAAAATTTAGGTGTTTAAATCATATAACACTTATTTAAAAAGAGACTACGTAAATTTTTACATCGCCTACGTTTACTTTTTTATGTAAATAGCTATATCTTATTACCAAAATAAAGATCTTTTTTGTTGAAATATTTCAGTGATTTAGGTTTCAAAGCGTACCAAAAATGTGTATGAAACACCACATACTATGTACTCATACCGCTGTCTGTTGGTTTTCATAATAGTTTTCCGCAAAGTACTCTAAATAAAAATAGCCACAACGATCAAAACATTGTAGCCCGCTTATAACGGGAGCCAAAATGATGTTACAAAGGCGCGGAACTGGGCTAACACAAGTTTTCTATATTACTGTGCGTACCACCCTACATCGCACCCCCAAACCCCCGCGTCCAGCCCCAAAGGGTTGGAGCCCACCTTTGAAGATGCGCGGAGCTTTTTCTATAATTCCTCTTCGCTAAGCGATTCGAATTTCGTAAGTCTCGAATTTCCAGAGGCAAAAAATAATTGGTCTCAGTGATTCTCGCGTATTTCGGCATTTATCGAGAACGCGCTTTCCCTCCCACTGTTTTTGGTTTATAAACAGTTTGTAAGTGATTTAAAATATATTCTTTTGATATAAAATCTCGGCGCGACTTTTATTTTACCTTATTAATAGTAATAGCAATTAAATTTCAACTTACTCTTCATTTTCTGTCATGAACAATACATATGTCTTATGTATTAGTGATGTCGACTACAATAGTCTTAAATCTATATTAATATATTTTTCATTATGTTACAAACAATTTTATCATAATTATATGTAGGTATCTTAACTTCCTCGCACTTTTTCTATACTGGCATATTTTATCACTGTAAACGGGTTAATTTTGTGCATACATAAATTCATACATAGATATCATTTTTAATATTGAGTTAGAGTTTCACATTCAAATTCTATTTAGACAGGTCGCATTCATGAAAAAATATTATTCCGCTATCAATTAACATCAAGTGAACAACTCAGTCAAGAACTGTATTTTGTAACCGTGTAATGTGGTTTTCTGTCTTTTTACAAACTTTTTAAAATTATATATCCTCGTTCTTCAATTTAAGTTAAATAAAAAGGATATTATATGCTCAAGAGATATTACTAAAAATGTATATGGCAAACACCAAGTTTCATTTACAAATTTAAGTATGTAATAGACAATTAATGTTTTACTCATCAGAATACAGATCAGGAAAAAAAACTGAAGTTATTTTACCATAACGTGTCTTATGATTTTTGGAAGGGTGTTAAAGATGTGGTGCAACATGACTATAATGTAAATAGAAGTATCTTTTCTACATTGATATTGAAAACAACCCTATGAAAAAAGTCGAAACACGAAGTCATCTTTGAAATTTTCTATGTATTTGCCCAAAGAACTAGCACATCTGTAGTAATTAGTTATATAAAGTATTAAAGTAATAAGAAAATTCTATAACTAACAGTTAACACGAACTTCAAAAACGAGTTTAAATGAATGGAAGCAAACTTTTAATTATTTTTCATATATTAATTTATCGTCAACAAACTTGATAAGAATAACAAGAAGCAAAAAAAAAAGTAGAAGGTAGAAAAACAATTCATGAAATATGTTTTTTTAAATAACCAAACAAAGGAGATGCTATTATTAGGATTATGATGCTAAAAAAAAATCTTCACGCAATTCCCAATACAGGGGTAGACAGAGGTCGAGTCTAGACAATTAAGTCCTTTTGACCCACCTTCCACCGAAGATATTTTCGGGAAAACGTGACAGGTGGTGAGCCCGTCGCCGCCTTTATGTCCAAGCCAACGATGAAATTCGTACATAAGTTTTATTGAAAAACTCATTGGTACTGCCACCTGGGGATCGAACTCGGGTATCTCGACTCGAAATTCCGACCACCCAACAACTCGGCTATCGTGACTTATAATGCTTGCTTGCGTGATTATGATGCTGACAAGTGAAATTACAAAAGCAGCTGTAACGTCACAGAAATAAAATCTATTATCATCTGAGACCGCCTAATGAGTGTATGCGAATACATACATATACTCAATTGGGTACGAGATAGCGCGATAGAACACGCGTATCTCCGACAACCGCCACAAGGTAGCGCTAACAAAGGATGGAGCACAACTTCATTTTACTAACTTTCCGGTACTTGTATTATCTGAATCAATAAGAGGATTTATCTATCTAAGAGGATTGATAAGTTCCGGTAGCCGAGTGGTTGAGTGGTCAGAATTTTGAATCAAGAGACCCGAGTTCGATCCCCAGGTGGCAGGCTCGTACCAATGGGTTTTTCTAAAAATTTATGTACGATTTATGTACCGGGGAAGTACCACGATCTCACAGAATACCGGCGTGAAGTAGAAGTCTAACAAACTTCTGCGCTTCGTCTGGTGAGTGCAGGTAACCGGAGGCCCACACACCACCCTCCCCAATTCTGGGCGGGGGACCCTCTAAGGCCGGCAACTCATCTGCTATGCCTCTGGTATTGCGGGTGTTCATGGGCGGTGGTAATCACTTACCATCACGTGAGCCTCCTGCACGTGTGCCTCCCTTTTCTATAAAAAAAATATCGTTGGCTACGACATAAATACGGCGACGGGCTCGTCACCTGTCATGTTGTCCCGAAAATATCTTCGGAAGGTGGGTCAAAGGGACTTAATTGTATAGACTAAGACCTTTGTCTACCTCATGTACTGGGAATAGCGTGAAGATATTTATTTTTATTTTATTTCTTCTATCCATGACTTCAAATTTTAAATTAAGGTATAATAAAAAAAGGTCCGTAGGTAAGATTGTAGGAAGACAAAAACGATACTTTTCTGAACCCCTAACACACAGACGATTAGGTACTGACTCTGTCTTTGAAGCTGAGTTGTGGGTTCGAAACAAAAATTTGTGTGATGAATATGAATGTTTGTACTCGTGTCATTTGACGACCTGTCAAGTGACCTCAAATAAGCTTCGGTGAAAAGTTAGTCAAAAGAAATCATTGTTGCAAACTGCACCTCTGCCTGCTTCTAACTCAAATAAGACTTTGTTTACGGTAATATTAAACGAAATTCTACAAAACTACAGATACTTAAACTTGTGTCTAACATATATAAATGTTAATTGTTAGAACACGTTATGATGGTCTAAGACATGACTTATATGAGACTTATAAATAGATTTAAAATGTTGATGCCACATGGCTAATTCAAATCTTTTATTCAAACAAAACAATAATTCCATGTCCACACTAACGTATCAGTAGCCTCGTGGTAAGACAATCTGTCTCAGTCGGAATCTGTCAGCGGCACCCATGTGCATCTTGGCACGTTGAATGACTCGTGTGTGCTCACCCCATTAAGAATTTGTTTGTTTACTTCCGTCTACCCAAAACATTTCTCAATGGCCAAGTATAGTTATACAGTATTGTTATTTAAATGATTATCATGAAAAGATGTCTCGTACTCGTATATAGGGTTTAATTGTTTTATTGCTAATTAATAAATAAATAAATAAATATAAATATCTTCACGCAATTCCCAATACAGGGGTAGACAGAGGTCAAGTCTAGACAATTAAGTCCCTTTGACCCACCTTCCACCGAAGATATTTTCGGGACAACGTGACAGGTGGTGAGCCCGTCGCCGCCTTTTATGTCCAAGCCAACGATGAAATTCGTACATAAGTTTTTGTAAAACTCATTGGTACTGCCACCTGGGGATCGAACTCGGGTCTCTCGACTCGAAATTCCGACCACCCAACAACTCGGCTATCGTGACTTAATAACGATTGCTAATTAATAATAATAAATAAATACCTGACGGTATTGTTAGACAGAGGTACGGTATAGTTAGGCTATTTGGGTCAACGTGACTGGTGGTGAATCTATGGTAGTCATAGTATCCAAGCGTGGGTCCAAGCAATATTACATATATTTACATAGACAAATATTCTATTTGTGTATTATATACATAGACATAGCGATATTTATGCATCCACGACTCGAGTGCAAGCATGTATTTTTATAACACAAATGTTTGCCCCTAAAGGGGTTCCAACTCGCAACCCTTCGAAGGCACGGTCACTACCAGCCAGGCTATCGGCTATCCTGAGTAATAGATAAACTCTAAATCGTAATTGTATTCTAATTGTGCAAATAATTTCTAAATTATCGTATGATATCGCCTTGTGAGTTCATGAACCTCATTCTTTTCAAGAGTGTGGTAAGAGGCAAATATAGGAAAACATTGTAAGTCGCATCCGCTACCTATAGATCTTGGGATAACCACCATAAAATTGGTGGACGAAAGGCAGTCAGACAGGCAGGCAGACCGGTGATAGGCAGGTACGAGGGTGTCTGGTACTGCGAGCGAGAAACCCTTGTCAAACGTGGCGAACTGGCGTGATCGCAAACCCTCTTTCCGAGAAAGGCCTACGCCCAGCTGGGAAATTTTTCAAAGAGTTAAGAATAAAAAGAAACTGTTCTGAAAAAATGTTTGGTTCTTTTTTTATATATTCTTCGGTACAACATTGATAATTACATTTTAAACCTTCATAGTCAGAGAAATGAATATAGATACCTTTGTACAAAAGTTTTCCTTATATTATATTTCTTTCGTTTTTATATATTTGTGTGTGCATGATTTATTAAATAAATAAATAAATAAAAATAGATATTCTATGTTTGAAATATCTTTTAAAAATAAACTCTAAAATTAAAAATAAAAGCACGCTGTAACCTAAAAGCCCAACTCCAAATTCACCTTAGCGCCTCGTCTTCACCTTTGAATATATTAACATAAGCGCTGTTGTGTGCCTAGTTAGGAACAGATTATGCAAATCTCAAACTCAAATCATCAGTCACTTTCTCAATTACAACCCTTATCAGTTCAATACTAATACATTAACAACAGGCTGTATAGCCAGTTTACATTGACACCGCAACCAACCCTAACAAGTTCTAATAGGGACTACATTCGATAGTTTCTTGTGTTCTTAACAAATTCGACTCCCTTCGCGCTATCGCGTTAGAAAAGTTTCTGCTGACGCGTGAAAGAATGTTGAAAAAAGCTTTTTACTTCAACATCGACGTAGATTAGTTTGTACATTTCTCATAAGAATACTACGTCATTTTCATCTGTTTTCCTAGAAAAAACCCTATTACATTTCGTTCATCAAACAGAGGAGGATTTTAAGTTTGAGTTCGTACTAATAATGTGGATAATGCGTGTGTTGAAATGCCGAAATTCGTGACAATTTCGATACACTTTTCGTGTAATTTAACCTGGTAACTAACCAACAAATTCAATTAAAAAGATTTGCTAGTGTGAAAGTTTGAAAGTTTCAGGTAAATAAAGCAGCAGCATATAATACCCACTTCAGCACACCACTGGACAAAGACCTCATAAATATTTGAGAGAGATTAGACCAGGGTAACTTTCCCCACGCTGCTCCTGTTCGCGCTGATGGACTTCACACGTCCTTCAATATTTTTTTAAACTTTTATTTTCTGTTTTGATTATTATTATTATTTCTCAGAGGAACATGCTCAAGACATTTTCCTTCACCGCGAAGCTAGTGGTAAATTTAGCAATTTTAACTTTCAAGAGTTTGGAATGAATTTTATAAAACCGAAGGAAAGTCTGGAATCTAATAAATATTTTTTTCAATTGATTTTATAAGTTTTTCTTTGAGATTGTCCTGTACAGAGTGGTATCAATAGTACATTAAATGAATTAGCTTTAGGCAAAAATCAAATCACTTAAATGTACAATCTACATCCTTACTCTTTGGTCTTCGAAGCTCGGAAAAGTGCGAGTTTTCAAAACTTTCGGTTAATGGGTTAAGAAAGGGGAGACGAAGGGCATTTTTGAAAATTTCTGCTATAATTAGTGAAGCGATCGCATTAGCGACGTCACTTTTGCTTTAAGGAAGGCCACAGGGGAATGTCAGTGGAGAGTTCGGAAAATTATTTGACAGTTTCTCTTTGTATTTTTTATAGGCCATAACAAATTTTACCTAAAATGTGAATTAGTGTTATAAATTAATTATCATAACCTATTAAAAATCACTTTTTATTGTAAATTCAAAATTATATTTGTGCAAAACACAAATTATCTTGTTATATTTATCTTGTATTTTACTTTATCTTATCATTTTATCTTATTTATTACTTTTATCATATAGTCCTACACTACATGCCGGAAGAGGAAGCTAAAAGTTGCTCAGGGTGCTATAGAAAGGGCTAAGCACGATGTTTCTCTGCTTGATAGAATCGGTAATGAAGACTGCAGTAGAACATAGCCGTAAGGATTAGCACGTTGAAATGACAATGGGCAGGCCACATAGCTCGTAGAACGGACAATCGTTAGAGAAGAAAGGTTCTCGAGTGGCAACCTCGTACAGGCAAACGCTGTGTAGGACGACTTCTCACAAGATGGAGCGACGACCTGCATAGTGTTGCGGGGAGTCGATGGATACAGATGGCACAGGACCGCACCATGTGGCAATTCTTGGGGGGAGACCTATGTTCAGCAGTGTACTTCGGATAGGTTGACATGATGATGTAGATGACGATAACATGCTTTCAAAAACTCCATCAGTGAGATCCTGTTATTGGCTTTGTGCTTTGTGATTTAACATGGTTTGTAATATTGCTTTTTAGCTGTTGGGTAAATAAAAAAAAATTAAAGTTAATCTTAATCGTACTCCGATATTATCGCTAAAGCATTTTGATGGATATATGAAAGCTAAATATGGTCGAGTACCTCCACTACATATCATACCACAGGTTTAACAATTTTTTTATTCAAACGTTCAAAATATCAAATTTACATGTATAATAAATAAAAATATGTAAATAAAATAAATGTAATTAAAATTGAAAATAAAAGTAGGTATGGGTTATTACTATACCTAAAATAAACAATTGTTATTAAACTATGAAGTCCGGCATTTCCCAATATAGGGGTAGCTAGTAAGTCCTTTCGACCCATATGTCACCGGAGCTTATTTTTGTAACAGCATGGTAGGTGGTGAGCTTGTCGCAAAAGTTTTAAAAGCTCATCGGTACAAATCTACCTTCTCGGGATCGAACTTGACTCGAATTTCTATCACTTAACCACTCAGCTATCGCGAGTTTCATACATGAGAATAAATTAAAAAAAAATACATGCTTTGCTTGTGAAATGTCTGAACTAATTCAGTTTTTTTTATGTGATTGTATGACGAAGGTAACCACTACGGCAGGTTCTTAATGTTTTTCGTCGTCTACACGATAATTTGTTACCTAATAATATGCTAAAAGCATCACGTGCGCGGTACGGTATGGTACACAAGTTCGTGCATGGGTTTTAATTATTGTCATGTACAGAATACGGCTTCTAATAAATGTCATTATGAGCGTATACCACGACAAATATCGAAGTGAGCCCCGAAATGACACATTAGATCTTATTTTGTTATCAATAAGGATACATTTAGCATTTTTTTAATTTTACTTAAAAATGGTTGCTGTTCAAGACGTAGCTCTGTAATGGAATAGCTATGGAGCGTGCGTGACAATGATGGTACCTAAATAATACATAGCGTTTAAGGTTTTACGTTGAATGCAAGTAATGCCATTTTTATACGAAAATTCTGTGTAAATATGTTTCTATTTAAGAAATGTAATGATTTTTTTTTGTAAGAAATCTTGAAACATACGTTAAAAAAATAAGGTTTTTAAACAAATCTTAATCAATATACTTCCTATCCCAATCTCTCTACTCCATTACTGGGAATATGCGGAATGATAAAAAAACCGATTTATTTACTTGAAACTATGGTTTAATATGTAAATGAAAGTAATGTACATTCAGTGGTAGAGCCAAGCATCAGCTTTTGTTTTTGCATGCATGGGACGGCTCGACCGGGGAAGTAACACGACCTCACAGATTACCTGCATGAATTAGAAGTTTAACAAACGTCTACGTTTCGTCTGGTGAGTGCAGGTAACTGGAGGCCCACACCTTTCTCAAAGGCGGGCAACACATCTACAATGCCTCGGGTATTGTGGGTGTTCATGGGCGGCGGTAATCACTTACCATCACGTAAGCCACTAGCTCGTTTGCCTCCCTTTTTTATAAAAAAAAGTGTTTTCAGTGACACAACTTGTTTGTTTTTTACACATCAACTCAAATTTTTTGCGTAGTGTCTGCCGAAGTTTACACATTTTGCTGGTTTGTAGAATCTTTTTCACAGCATTTAATGTTACTAATATACTTTGAATATTGAATAGAATTATTTTTTTTATATAGAAAAGGGAGGCAAACGAGCAGGTGGCACATGTGATGGTAAGTGATTACCGCCTCCCATGAACATCTGCAATACCGGAGGAATAGCGGATGCGTTGCCAGCCTTTGAGAAAGGTATAGGCTCTTTTCTTGAAGGTCCTTAAGACGTATCGGTTCGGAAAAACCGCTGACGGCAGCTCATTCCACAAAGTACAAGGGCGTGGCAGAAAATTCCGCGAAAAATGCACTGTGGTGGAAAGCCAAGCATCAAGGTGGTTTTGATGAAATTTTTGATTATTCCGTAAGGTATGATGGTGAAATTCAGCGGCTGGAATTAATCCGAACAATTCCTCGGAGCACTCCCTGTAGTAAATCTTGTAGAAAATGCAAAGAGATGCAACATCTCTTCGCAAAGCCAGGGGATCTAGCCGATCGGATAGAGTATGGTCGTCGACAATTCGAGCTGCTCTTCTTTGGATACGGTCAAATGGAAGGAGCTGACACTGGGATGCCCCCGCCCAGAGATGACAACAGTACTACCATGTGCGGCCGAACCTGCGCCTTATAAATTTGCAAGCGTTGTTGCAAAGTATTGGCATAGTGAGAAACCAGCTTTCAAAAACTTATTCCCACGGCATGAAAGGGCATTGTATATGCTTGCGCCGCAGCCACATGACACGGAATTTGAATCAGGTAACCTGAGTTCCATGCCCAGGAGGAAGGTATGTACTAACAAGGTTTTCTGACATTTATCAACGATTTTGTTGGCATGGACAAAGATTTGTTTATTTATGGTTTTTGGCCTTTTCAGATGTGCTGGCCCCAACATACCCTTACATTTGTTACAGAAAAATAAATAAATGCTACTAAAAAAAATGATATAATGACTCGATGCTTGATCTACTATCCTTGTAATCCTTTAATTTCCTGTCTATTTACATTATAAATTTGCATCAATGATTTCCTCTCTCACGCGTGTTTCAAACATTCTACGTGTGTATGCTGTACATCATCCACGAAGGCAACGGTTCACATCGGACGTCAGGACACTGAGATGGCGAAAGGCTCCCAACCTGTCACGTTGCACTTTATCAGCTCCGGTAAAATGTTTGTCAAAAGGACTAAATATTCCAGACCTGTGACTAGACCAGTACTAGGAAATAAGTAATGAAATCGACCAGGTTTTAAATAAAACGATACACTAAGATGAAGATTAATTTAAATTTTCTGTAATTTCAATTAATCAAACGGGAATGGATTCTAAATTTTCTCTCGATTTTAATTGACTTATGTTTTAATTACTTTTATATTAGACAGTTCAAATTGCAGCATTAGCCTTTCTCCTCACCCCTATCCACTTGTAAGGTTTCTTTTGAGATACTCGAGTCAGCTCAAGAGGAGTTTCCATTGAATTGTTTCGGACCCATGAAACGAAGTAACAAAAATTAATTCCCTAAAATAACACTTAACCCACCTTTATCGTCATCCGAATATTGAACCAAAACAACGAACAATAAGAAGCAGTAGGCCGTATAACGCGTTTGCGCGGAGCACAACACCCTTAAGATTGGGGGGGACAAATGAGGACAAGGGGGTGCCCCCACTTAAGTCCTACCCTTTTAAAGATTCCTCCGTCCTCTCATTTTTAAGACTTTACAATACCAACACATAGACATCGCATATATTACAGGGGGATCCTTAATTTATATTAGGACCGCGGCCCTATCGATGTGTGGGTACTTCTTTAGGAAATTAAGACGTTGAATAATGAGTTGTGTGTGTGTGCGTGTAAGAGATTAGATTTTTCCGTGTTAGCGGTAATTGCTTGTGCGATTGTACATGCATTCAGTTTAACCAATAACAGAAAATTCCTTTTATCAATTATAGCCCGTAGCTGCTTCTAACAAAGACTGGATTGGCGTAAGGAAATTCGTTAATGGAGTTGCAAGCTCAGTGGTTTAACGTTCATCAACATTCATTAGAAGGACCTAATGTGAAGCCCAGCTTTAATGAGGTACACGAAAGGTCGCTGCGGAGTTTTTTATCTTTATCCTCATCCTTACTAATTACTCAATTTGGCCGCGTAGAAAATATCTTATCTTTCATTTCAGTTGCCGAAAACCTTCATTACATCGACACGGATGTCTTCATAGAATATTAAAAAAAATTTACAAGCCTTATTTGTTATTGCCGCCAGTAATGCCTATCTGCTTTGTTTAAATTATATTATGTGGCTCTTGTCGTGTGACTTAATAATACACCACCGAATTATTTCCCGTAGATGTCGTAATAAGCGATTTTTTTATAGGGAAGGGAGGCAAACGAGAATGTGGCTCACGTGATGGTAAGTGACTCAGGGACACATCCCGAAAATACGATTAGTTTTTACGCATCAGCTTTTGTTGTTGCATGAATGGGCCGGCTCGACCGGGGAAGTAACATGACCTCATAGAATACCGGCGTCAAGTATAATTTTAACAAACTTCTGCGTTTCGTCTGGTGAGTGCAGGTAACCGGAGGCCCACACCTTTCTCAAAGGCCGGTAACACATCTGCTATGCCTCTGGTATTGCGGGTGTTCATGGGCAGCGGTAATCACTTACCATCACGTGAGCCACCTGCTCGTTTGCCTATTTTCTATAAAAAAAAGTAACTACAAAAATTTAAAATTACCAGACAAACAAATATTAAGCGGACCAGTGACTTGCAGCAAGGTCTTAAGTGCAAGAAGGTACTGCGCCAATCCGCCTGCCAAGCTCGGCGGTTATAGGAAATGCTCCTTAAAGTAGAGGCCTATATCCTGCAGTGGACTTTGACAGGCCGGAAGTAAGTAAGTATTACTTAATTACGGTTTCTTATCCATAATTAATTTGAATCGAAAAAAAAAATCGAAATAAAGTGATAGTTTAGCACCGTTGTAATATTCAATATTTTTATTAATTTACCAAATTAATTAAGAATTTCCCAAAAAATACTTAAATGAGACAAAATTATTTTTGCCATAATAAGAAGAATTTTATAAAAAATTTGTCGCTCCTCAGATAAACAATTATCATCTTTTCCGAAGGCTTCTCTTATATCACGCTTAAACATGGATAGAAGCGTTCGAAATGTATGGATGTATATATATTCATACATACATACATACATTCCGAAGGCTTCCTAGGCTGAAGTGAACTTATATAAGCGATTGTTCTGACGTTGATCTGGATCAAAGCAAGCTTTCTCAAGTTGTATGTCCCACAGTGATTCGCAGACTGTTCAGTAAGTACTAAGTGTCTGTAATTATACAGACTCTATGTCTACAGAACGTTCTGTTACATGTATAACAGGAATTGCACTGCTTGTTGGCGTCAGAGTTAAGTAAGAGATAGATGTCGAAGCGGAGAAGAAACCTTTCTGCTGTTAATTGTTGTTTACAGTATGCAGACATTTATTGCAGGGTACAACATACGGATTAGTGAATTTGTCTGAATGTTCAGACCACATAAAAAACAAATTTTTATTTAGCACCTCGTATAGGAGACAGTGCTCAAAAAGGGACTTAGAAATTATAGAATCTCTTGAAGATGAGGCCCTTTTACAACGGTTAGTCTTTTTAAATATGACAATTAAAGAACCAACAATACATTACAATTGATTTATCTATAATCTCTAAACAATATCTTCGAGTGCCATGAGAATTTTTTCTCTCGTTTCTTTTTCGTTAATTCATTCATTCCGAAACGGCAATAGATTATAAAATTATGTTTGACAATTTGATTATGTGTTTCATTAATTAACTTCGTGTACATTTGAATTAAAGTAGTTTAAAATAAAAAAAATATCCTCATGCCATTCCTAATATTCCTGTGGTAGACTGAGGTCTACACTATTTAGTAATTTCGACCTACCTTTTGATTTGTTAAGATATCTTTTTGGGACAAGGTGACAAATGGCGTACCTATCGCCGTCTCTAAGTCCAAAGCCAACGCGATATAAATCGTTCATAAGCTTTGATACCTGCTTACGATCTGGGATTCGAATTCAGTTCTTTTGACGAGAATTCTGATCACCCATCAACTCGGCTATCGTGTCTTTTAAATTATCGTTGTTTTTCTATAATTTCTAAATTACATCTGCGAGTGCCATGAGGATTATTTCTTAGGTGAGCTCATTACAAAATTACAGAAAAAATAATGTTTGACAGTGTAAATATATATTTATTATTAATATTATTGATAATCGTAGATTATGTTGAAAAATAAAGTTAAAATAATAATTTATTTTTCTAATACTTTTTTTAAAAAAATTTAAAGACTTTTTAAAATAAAAAAACTCTCCAGCTTTGCCGCAGCTTTTTCTTGAGCCGGGGAAGATTTGCCACATTTATGTCTCAACTCCTCGTCATAATAATATTTTTTGTTTTGTTGTCCATGCCGGGACACAGGCCTCCCCCGTAAGGAAGTGTTGTTATTAGTATTCTGCTACTACGATGCTAGTATTATTTATTTAAAGTAAAACATAAAATAGCAACCAGTAAACTACAACAGCTGAGAAAAGGGCAGCCACACTGCATCATCTTGTTTAGTGAACTTCATAAAAACACAATATTATTGTTCAAACATATCGACGACCCCCGTGGACGGGAGGCGTACAGACCGATTTTCACAGTGTTGCCTTCATGTCCCGGGTTCCATTCTTGTGTGGATCTTCACGCAATTCCCAATACAGGGGTAGACAGAGGTCAAGTCTAGACAATTAAGTCCCTTTGACCCACCTTCCACCGAAGATATTTTCGGGACAACGTGTCAGGTGGTGAGCCCGTCGCCGTCTGTATGTCCAAGCCAACGATGAAATTCGTACATAAGTTTTTGAAAAACTCATTGGTACTGCCACCTGGGGATCAAACTCGGGTCTCTCGACTCGAAATTCTGACCACCCAACAACTCGGCTATCGACTGTGTGGATCAATGTAGAAAAGCTATTTTTTTTTTTTTTTTTACGGGTCTGGGTGTTTCTGGCCCCTTTGTTGTATCTGATTCATAAGATTAGTGTTTTGGCTGCTTACTTAGGAATCAGAGTGTATGTGATGTTGTCCGTACATATGTACGTGTATGTTTTGTTTTCTAATAACCAAACAACGAACAAATTCTAACTCGTTAGTTTTTCTATTTCAAAAAAATGGTATACTTTAAAAAAGGAAGGAAGTACTTTTTTAACATCTACGTATTTCAATCGACGATAACAAAGCGTTAGCGCGTCGCTCGTTGGCCAATTAGCGGTACAAATACTGAGTGGAACTCAGAATTGGTATTTAATAGCTGAATTTCTGCAAAAAAATACCGGAATTAGAGCGCATTGGAGTGCAGTTTTTGTGTTGACGTAAATGTAGGGCATGCAATTTGCATGCGATAGCGGGGAGAATATTTTTCCCGGCGTTATTTTCAACTGTGCTCTTACTGGGTGTACTTTAAGCGTACTTTTCCACGACGTACTTAATTAGGTAACGACGGGGTTTGAAAATGCGAGATTTCTGTGCCCCTTGTGTTATTACGTTAGATCTGAGTTACCTTATAAGTAATTAAACGAGGAAATGCGCTCAGATAAATTGGACAGAAAAGGTATTTAATTTGGTTTGCGTATTTTTGTATTAAAAATCCATGAAAAATCTGTACTCTCACTGGCGGGAGATAAAAGATTTCATTTCACTGTACATGTATTTTAATTACACATATGGGTGGCATACCGTTTCCCGTAGGTATAGCGATAGACGTCTCAGTATAAAGACTTAAAAATATCAATGACTACTGCCAAATCGCGGGATTACCATCATGAAAAATACCAGACCGAAATAAGCAGAGCGGTGACGTGCTGCAGTGTCTCAGATGGAAGGTGTCTTGGTACGGCAAGCATGCTTGTAAAGCTTGGTTAGTTTTAACCGCTGTTTAAAAACATTATTGAGGTCAATGACCACAGCTAAGCTTCTCTAGCAATCCTGCTATCAGGACTACGTCGCCTAAAAGCCGACGGTGTCGTTGATATTATCATCATATTCTTTTCAGTTCAGTAACTTAAAAACCTCTTCCGACGCAGTGGTGAAGAGTTTCGGGATGTCACCCTGTCTTATAATATGAGCGCCAATTTCTTTACAGACAGTATGTATGTAAAGAAGTCCCATCGACACACTTTTCACCGAAGCTTATTTGGGACAGTGTGACAGGTGATGAGCCTGTCGCCGTAATATATAGAATTTAAGCACCAATATAATAGTGTCAATAACACGGAAGTGGAAACGTTCGATATTATAATGAGATACCAAATCACACTTCAAGCTTTCAGAGGCAACATTTTAATTCCATGTAAAGCGAGTTATAATGAGACGGGAATATTGCGGGAGCAAGCTTTACGGTAACGACGAGAAGCCTAGAAATTATTTCAATATGCTGTGGCGATCGAAACTTTTGTAAAGATGTCGCATTTTTTAGCCTCATTTTAATAAATTTCCACGTATATAAACCGTGTGCAACTGAAAAAAGTCGATCATAATACAGGGTGGGCCATGAATCAGTTAACATTTGAAAAAATCGTATAAAAAAACCATTTAACATATTTTAGAAATCGATTATTTACGAAAAAGCTAATTAGTTGTAATTTATTTTTTAAAAATTATTTCGTCTACATGACCACCGTTTCGGTTTTTGCACTCATCTAAGCGAGCCCATTACTGTGAGACGCTTATTTCGCGTTGAATATGGTTTACATGACTTAAGTCCAAGTGCTCCTTTAATAAAGAAATGGGTGAAGAAGTTCGAAGAGACGGGATCTACACTAAATGTGAAACAAACCGGCGGCCCACGGACTTCTCGGAGCGAAGAGAAGGTGCAGCAAGTTTCCGCTTCTGTTCGACGTGATCCAGATTTATCGACACGCAAACGTTCGGCTGAATTTGGATTATCCCGCACATCATTACGCCGTATTTTGAAATTAGATTTGAAATTACATCCATATAAGATCCAGCTAGTGCAAGAACTAAACTCTAATGATTTAAATTTGCGTAAGTCATATGCCGAAACAATGTTACCTCGTTTCAGTAATTTTCACAATATCTTATTTTCTGACGAAGCCCATTTCCACCTAAATGGTGGAAATGGGCATTGGAAGTATTGGAATTGCAGGTATTGGAGCAGCGAAAATCCTAAAGCTAAACATGAGAGGCCACTTCACTCTCTTAAGGTAACTGTATGGGCTGCAATTTCAGCAAAAGGAATCATCGGACCTTACTTTATTGAAGATTCTCGAGGCCGTTCAGTTACTGTTAATTCTACCGAGTATGTGAAAATGTTACTGGCGTTCTTAGCACCGATGCTACTGGAATTTGCTGGCTATAATCATAACACATGGTTTCAACAAGATGGAGCCACGAGTCCTTGCCGGTGGTCAAAGATATGTTTCCGAAAAGCTGATATCCAGACGGGGTGACATCCCATGGCCACCCAGAAGTGCAGATCTATCTTTGCAGAAGAGTATTCGAAAACTTCAGGACTCGCTTAGATGAGTGCAAAAACCGAAACGGTGGTCATTTAGACGAAATAATTTTTAAAAAATAAATTACAACTAATTAGCTTTCTCGTAAATAAACGATTTCTAAAATATGTTAAATGGTTTTTTTGTACGATTTTTTCAAATGTTAACTAATTCATGGCCCACCCTGTATGTGTTTTTTTGTGGTGTACAATAAGGGGTAAACAAATACTTTCTTTCCGTGATTGTTGTTAGAAACAATAAAGGTAGACGGCGTTAGGCTCACTACTTGTGTCGTTATTCCAAATAAACTTCGGCGAAAGTGCGTTGAAAAGAAACCTTATATACGAATTATAACGTTGGCTTGGACATACAGACGGCGACGGGCTCACCACCTGTCACGTTGTCCTGAAAATATCTTCGATGGAAGTTGAGTCTAAGCGACTTAATTGTCTAGACTAGACCTCGGTGTACCCCTATATTGGGAATTACGTGAAAATATTTTTTATTGACAATGGATACCGATTGATACGGATAGCTGCAGAGATCTATCGTATATCAATCTCATAACTGTCGTGAACGATTTCATATACACGCATTGCAGTTTCGTTTAGTTAAGAGTTATACCAGAGACGTGATTTCGCACCGCCATCACTATTTAATAAAAGTTAAAGTTAATAAGTTTCAAACTTTGTTAATTTTTAAAGTCAAATTCAAAATCAAACCGTAGAATTTCATTAAAAAAAAGTCGCCCTAAGGTGTCGCAAATGAGGTAAGCTGCACATGTCAGACTGTTTAAACTTGGCCCCCTGTTTATCCACAGCGCGACCAACTGCATACTAAATGTTACGTGAGCTTTTACTGTATAAAATTTTCAAACGTTAGATTCTTATACATATTCATTTCACTGTACACGTGTAAAAGTCACGATAGCCGAGTGGTCCGAATTCGAGTCAAGAGACGCGATTTCGATCCCTAGGTGGCTCGGTGGTACCTATGGAGTTTTTTCAAAAACGAATTACATCGTTGGCTTGGACACTAAGACGGCGACGGCCTCACCGCCTGTCACGTTGTCCTGAAAATATCTTCGATGGAAGTTGAGTCTAAGCGACTTAATTGTCTAGACTAGACCTCGGTGTACCCCTATATTGGGAATTACGTGAAAATATTTTTTATTGACAATGGATACCGATTGATACGGATAGCTGCAGAGATCTATCGTATATCAATCTCATAACTGTCGTGAACGATTTCATATACACGCATTGCAGTTTCGTTTAGTTAAGAGTTATACCAGAGACGTGATTTCGCACCGCCATCACTATTTAATAAAAGTTAAAGTTAATAAGTTTCAAACTTTGTTAATTTTTAAAGTCAAATTCAAAATCAAACCGTAGAATTTCATTAAAAAAAAGTCGCCCTAAGGTGTCGCAAATGAGGTAAGCTGCACATGTCAGACTGTTTAAACTTGGCCCCCTGTTTATCCACAGCGCGACCAACTGCATACTAAATGTTACGTGAGCTTTTACTGTATAAAATTTTCAAACGTTAGATTCTTATACATATTCATTTCACTGTACACGTGTAAAAGTCACGATAGCCGAGTGGTCCGGTGGTCCGAATTCGAGTCAAGAGACGCGATTTCGATCCCTAGGTGGCTCGGTGGTACCTATGGAGTTTTTTCAAAAACGAATTACATCGTTGGCTTGGACACTAAGACGGCGACGGCCTCACCGCCTGTCACGTTGTCCTAAAAATATCTTCTGGTAAAAAGGGGGTCGAAATGACTTAATTGTCTAGACCTCTGTCAATCCCTGTATTGGGAATGGCGTGAAGATTTCATAGCACATGAGTGATAACACTGTATTTTAAACTACATTTATATTTAAAGTCTTAGAGGTATAACTTTTTTAATGTACAATAACATTACTAGTATTCCTGTTAACCACTCCAACTAAGCTGCAATTCTTGTGTTTGGAGTGGTTCACGACAGTTGTCAATTCGCGGACACGAACCTGCGACGACATATTTCGCAGTTTGCACCTTAAACCATTGGGCTATTGACGTTTCAATTAGGTACCCCGTACAGTACAGGGCAGGCCCTGGTCCTGCATTAAACTGAGTTGGTCCTTTTGCCCATTGCACCACGACTCATAGGACAATGATAAACAACTGTTATTTTTTCGTGTCATTGTTTATATTTCATTTATAGGTATTGTTATTACTTTAGTTTAATATCTAAGTTCTCTCTAATTTTTTTTGTCAATGTTAATTTTCTCTTTAATTTACTATATTTGTGGTGTATTATGTGCAATAAATGTTCCTTTCTTTCTTCCTTTCATTGGACATTTACAGGCCGTTATGGTGACTGTGATGTAAATTTATTAGGAAAAAAAAATAAATAAAAAATATCTTCACGCAATTCCCCACGGGTAGACAGAGGTCTAGTCTAAACAATTAAGTCCCTTTGACCCACCTTCCACCGAAGATATTTTCGGGACAACGTGACAGGTGGTGAGCCCGTCGCCGCCTTTATATCCAAGCCAACGATATTCGTACATAATTGGTACGAGCCAGCCACTTGGGGATCGAACCCGGGTATCTTGACTCGAAATTCCGCCCACCCAACCACTCGGCTATCGTGACTTTAAATTAATTAGGATTGATAAAAGGCGAGATTAGAGCGTGGAGAAGTGGGCCTAAGTTTACCTATTTATCACAATATAAAAGCATGAAATATGTAAAAGTCGTATGAGAAATATGTATGAGTTCATTTTTTTCCCGCATTAGTAATAGAATTTACACGCTGGCATTGCACAACTGAAATGCGTCACAAACACTTCATTTTTGTTACGTATTTAACCAAAAACACTTCATTTATAAGACTTAAGGTTATCTTTACTCATTTCGGAATATATGATGGAATAGTTACCATTTTAAAATTAGTTTTGAATTTTTCATTTGAATTTTAAAATCCAATGGGAAATAGAAGCAAATCGAATTTCCAATAAAAGAAAATATCAACACTTAAAGGGTTGTTTAGTTTCAACTTTCACTAAGAAATATTACTTTTATTTTCATCAAAGAATAAAGGAAACCATACTCCTAGCACTCGAATATCAAAGAATTAATTAACGAGCCGGCAATGCGAAAGGCGGGGAGGGACGTTAAAGTATAACAAATAACAAACAAAATAACAAATGGATCGATCTTGACAAAACAATCGGTGGGACCTTGAGAATTTAGTACCGTAATAATTACGAGAAATATCTACCAATAATTGATAACGTTCGAAATTTAAAAACTTTTGTTCGTACTTTTTCGAAAATATTAATCATAGATTAAACATCATTTTATACGTTTCAACTCCAAACAAAGTTAAGGTAAAAATTTCTACAATTCTTGGTCAATCAAAACAATACAAATTCATGTGTAGAATATTTTTTAAACGTTTATCTTTTAATCAAAAAAGAACAGCTGGACGGATTTAAATGGAATTGGACATAGAAGTTAAATGTGTCATAGAAGAGGATTATAGGATTTTATCCTGAAAAAATGGCGTTTATAAACATTTCTTTTCAGCGCCTTATTAACAATAAGACTGAAAGCTATTCTGAAAACCGAAAGTTTATATAAATATTTATTTAATTATTCACTTTCTGGTTTTGGATATTTGGTTTGAAGTTAGTTTTTATTAAAATATAATTTCTAAAATTATTTGCTACTTCAAATATTTTTTTAAATAAGGTACTGGCTGTTTATTATTAGTATTCCTGATAACCAACTCCAACTAAGTTGCAATGCTTTTGTCTGGAGTGACTCTCGATAATAGTCGAATGGCGGACCCGAACCTGCGACGTTATGTTTCGTAGTCCGCACCTTAAACCGCTAAGGATGATTTTAGTAATTTAATTTAAATAAATAAATATAAATATCTTCACGCAATTCCCAATACAGGGGTAGACAGAGGTCAAGTCTAGACAATTAAGTCCCTTTGACCCACCTTCCACCGAAGATATTTTCGGGACAACGTGACAGGTGGTGAGCCCGTCGCCGCCTTTATATCCAAGCCAACGATATTCGTACATAATTGGTACGAGCCAGCCACTTGGGGATCGAACCCGGGTATCTTGACTCGAAATTCCGCCCACCCAACCACTCGGCTATCGTGACTTTAAATTAATTAGGATTGATAAAAGGCGAGATTAGAGCGTGGAGAAGTGGGCCTAAGTTTACCTATTTATCACAATATAAAAGCATGAAATATGTAAAAGTCGTATGAGAAATATGTATGAGTTCATTTTTTTCCCGCATTAGTAATAGAATTTACACGCTGGCATTGCACAACTGAAATGCGTCACAAACACTTCATTTTTGTTACGTATTTAACCAAAAACACTTCATTTATAAGACTTAAGGTTATCTTTACTCATTTCGGAATATATGATGGAATAGTTACCATTTTAAAATTAGTTTTGAATTTTTCATTTGAATTTTAAAATCCAATGGGAAATAGAAGCAAATCGAATTTCCAATAAAAGAAAATATCAACACTTAAAGGGTTGTTTAGTTTCAACTTTCACTAAGAAATATTACTTTTATTTTCATCAAAGAATAAAGGAAACCATACTCCTAGCACTCGAATATCAAAGAATTAATTAACGAGCCGGCAATGCGAAAGGCGGGGAGGGACGTTAAAGTATAACAAATAACAAACAAAATAACAAATGGATCGATCTTGACAAAACAATCGGTGGGACCTTGAGAATTTAGTACCGTAATAATTACGAGAAATATCTACCAATAATTGATAACGTTCGAAATTTAAAAACTTTTGTTCGTACTTTTTCGAAAATATTAATCATAGATTAAACATCATTTTATACGTTTCAACTCCAAACAAAGTTAAGGTAAAAATTTCTACAATTCTTGGTCAATCAAAACAATACAAATTCATGTGTAGAATATTTTTTAAACGTTTATCTTTTAATCAAAAAAGAACAGCTGGACGGATTTAAATGGAATTGGACATAGAAGTTAAATGTGTCATAGAAGAGGATTATAGGATTTTATCCTGAAAAAATGGCGTTTATAAACATTTCTTTTCAGCGCCTTATTAACAATAAGACTGAAAGCTATTCTGAAAACCGAAAGTTTATATAAATATTTATTTAATTATTCACTTTCTGGTTTTGGATATTTGGTTTGAAGTTAGTTTTTATTAAAATATAATTTCTAAAATTATTTGCTACTTCAAATATTTTTTTAAATAAGGTACTGGCTGTTTATTCTTAGTATTCCTGATAACCAACTCCAACTAAGTTGCAATGCTTTTGTCTGGAGTGACTCTCGATAATAGTCGAATGGCGGACCCGAACCTGCGACGTTATGTTTCGTAGTCCGCACCTTAAACCGTTAGGCTAAGGATGATTTTAGTAATTTAATTTAAATAAATAAATATAAATATCTTCACGCAATTCCCAATACAGGGGTAGACAGAGGTCAAGTCTAGACAATTAAGTCCCTTTGACCCACCTTCCACCGAAGATATTTTCGGGACAACGTAACAGGTGGTGAGCCCGTCGCCGCCTTTATGTCCAAGCCAACGATGCAATTCGTACATAAGTTTTTGAAAAAGTCATTGGTACTGCCACCTGGGGATCGAACTCGGGTCTCTCGACTCGAAATTCCGACCACCCAACAACTCGGCTATCGTGACTATCGTGTAATTTAATTTGATGAAAATATTTTGTTTCTTTTATCGATATAGATTAATAAAAACCTTACTTATTTTAACGGACTGTGAAGATACGTAAGTTGTTTCAATCACGGGGTAGGCAGAGAGAACAGAACGCATTTTCTACACACATGCACATAATTCGTAGTATATTTGTTATAAACCCGGTTACGATTGAATTATTAGTTCGCTGCATAATAATTTTATTTAAATATTATTTATTATTCGGTTGGTAACTAAAGACAAGTTTATTCAAAATATTCATAAATGAAGCAGGAAACGTCGCGGTTCAAGGATTAGTCACTGAAAGATTATTTAGGCCGAACGAAATTTTAAAGGCGGCAATTTGAACCTACACTCTTGTCCTGATCGCGGCATAATTTATCTTAACGAAAGAAAGGGGTGGGCGCGGCAGAGGCGCGAGGGGTTTGCCAGCGGGTGTCTCACCCAAAAATTGGGTAAAAATGTTGCCAGCCAACGATTAAACCGTTGAGGGAGATGCGTTATATTAATCACCGTCCGCTACCAAGCTCCGAGGATTTTCTTGACGATCTATAGAGTTGTAAAGGCGTCGTAATCGACATAGTGGACCAATTACTGAATTTAGTACAAGCTTTTTGTTTTTCGGTAAAATCAATTTGACATTTGTTTTAGGTGTGAAGTAACTTTATTATACTTCGTGTAATGCTAAATAATTTATATTAAACAATTTTAACTTACTATACTCAATTAACGTTTAAATTAAATGTATTTAATTTTTTTATTGTAGAAAATGTTGTTTTCCTTTTATATAACTATTAGTTGAAAAACTTTTATAAAAAAGGCAATTAAAGAAATATACTACATTAAAATATGGTGATCATTAAAAGCAAAATTCATAAGTCGTAGTAAATTTAGACAATTTTTAACTTATGAGTAAATTGTATGATTTATATTATAATATAACAGTGAATTACAACTCTATAAATATATCGAAGCGAGGCTGTTGTGCGCCGAACGCAGGGCGGCCACCTTGGCTTTGTTTTAATATTTTCGCAGGCATTATGAAGGGTTTCTTTGCTTTCGAATAATTCCGGCTTCTGCTCGTGAAGTTTTGATAAAAGTTTCATTCTATCAATAATTAACGGGCGAAGCTCGGAGGTTGCTGATGCGATTATAAAGGTCGCGGTTCCCGAATTATCTTCAAGTTTTTTATAAGTCTGTCCTTAGTCTCTTGTTGACGGTCGGTGGAGTTTCTAATAAATGTTACTAACTTAAGGGCTTAAAAATATTTTTCTTTTCAAACAGAATTTCAGCAATGGAAAATTAAGGACGCCTTTAGTCTAATGACGGGCCTGAACCCGCGACGTTATGTTTCACAGTCCACACACTAAACCTTAGGCTATTGGCGATTAAATTGCGGGACATAGGCCTCTTCCATAAGGATTTATGCAGATTGACAATGCTGATTGCAGTAACAGGCATTGATCTGAGATCATCTGATCTGATCTGAGTTATGGTATGACATATTAAGGCGTTTTAATCACCATTTACAGCTACGAGAAGAAATGATTACATTTAATTAACATACACCATATTTTTTAAATTATAACATAAAACATATAAATCATTAACATACAACATATTTTTTAAATTATATAATTCTATATTTCTCGTTGATTCCATAACTAGTAAAAAAATTCACAACAACGCTAAAACAGAAACAAAATATTAGATGAGGGGGAAAAAGAAACAGAATTAGCATTAATGACATTAAAGACACAACTGGCTATGGCATGGCATATATAGAACGTAGCAAACAACTGTGATATAGCATGCAGGAGGAAGAACGGAAAACTTCCGCGAAATTTGCTCACCGAAATGACGACACTTGTTTTTTGTAGGTGGGTGCTTATAATTCTTAGCGAGAACTGTATGGATAAGCTATTAATTTTAAATTAAATAAAATCAATATCTTCACGCAATTCCCATCACAGGGGTAGACAGAGGTCTACCCCTGTGATGGGAATTGCCCCACCTTCCACCGAACATATTTTCGGGACAACGTGACAGGCGGTGAGACCATCACCGTCATTATGTCCAAGCCAACGATGTAATTTGAACATAAGTTGTTTAAAAACCTATTGGTACGAGCCTGTCACCTGGGGATCGAACTCGGGTCTCTTGACTGGAAATTCCGAACACCCAAACACTCGGCTATTGTGACTTTTTTTCAATGAAGCTATTAATCAATTAGTCAATATTTATTGCAGAATACGCATATATATTGTATGTATTTGCGTAACGAGATTAGGTCCCTTCGATTTTAGAGGTAAATTTCTTCCATACATAACGGCCTGTAAAATTATAGTACAGGACATAGATCACTTCCGTAAAAAAGACATAACTGCCATGCTTGGCTAGCGTGGATTTAATAACTTTTATGAAACTAGGGTACATAATATACAGTACACCTAATAATACGTATCTATGTAATGTATGTATACAACCTATATCAACATAATGTATGTACTGTACATAACACACCTGTGACTGACTTCAAACAAAAAAATTACACAACTTGCATGAATACATGAACATGTGTTTTTACCCACATTAATCTCATTTATTAATTGGTTTTGTTTTAATTTAGTTTCATTATAAATTAAAAAAACTGAACTATTTATTTGGTTTATTGTTTGGTGGAGAAACGCCTTAGGGTGAAGCATGAACTGAAACTTTTAGAAAGGTAGTTACCCAGAAATGTAGTATATTGGCAATTACTTACATGGTGCGCATAAAATAAAATCGTACTTATGCGTATAAGCCTGAAATATAGCGTATGATTTATGAAGCCGTGTCCACACAAAACCAACGCACCCTAACAAACTTATTAAGATTTCTTTTCTTTTTACTCTGTACGTGGTTAGCGACGTATGACGCAGGCTAACGGCCGCAGGAGGGGGTGGAAGGAGGGGGGAAGGGAGCCTCCCTCGCACGCATGGCCGCTCTCATGATTTAAGCACAGGGATAAGAATGAAATTAAAAATACATCCGCGCCCGCTCCTTAGGGTGCCAGGGAGACATATATGCAAATGAACCCCACCCCCCCTCATAAGATAGGGGGCATTTTTTTGTTGGGATGCTATTAATTTGGGGTGTAACTGACTAAGTATACGTATGTATGCCTGTGAGGCTCACGCATTTGGCATCCCCCGCAGATTTTTCTTCTTTCGTTAAATTAAGTCGGAATTTAAAAATTATGATCGGTATAATGCGCTCAATATGTATACTTCTCGGCGGAAAGTAAGTACGGGTACATTGTATAGAAGCTACAGTTATAATAAACAAGAAATATATTTATGACGAATACAAATAAATACAACATTTTCAAAAAAAAAAGTAATTTGTTAAAAATTTCCCGAAAATCCAAAACAAGACGGGAAAAGCGTTTAATACGAAATGTAGTTAACGATAAACACAATAACAAACTCTGTAAATAAAATAAATTACTTATAATATTTGGAGTGCATTACAAAATAATGGCAAAATTAAACATAATCTCAGTTACAATGTTTTGAATTGTTCAAAAATTAAAAACAAAACAAGGAAAAGCTTTATAAAGTGTTGACGATAAACTGCTTTAAAAAGAGAAAAGAAAAAGAGCAATTTATTAACGATGTGGACGTCAATGACCTAATCGAATTTTGAAACGCGCAAGCACAAAAGGCGACGCGGAGTCTTCAATAAAAATTGAAAGTCACCGTTAATGTAGGATGTCGTGGAGTGCCTGGAGAGTACGACAATGCGTAGAAACGTTTAGCGGCGAGATCGCCGCCCGAGGGTGATGCTGAAGCACGTTTTTACACATTCGACATTCATTGCGATGATTTTGCGATTTCCGAGCCTTGTTTTGGGGTTAAATGTTTACCACGTGATCGTATATTCGTGAAGAGGATTTGTGAAAATATTTGGGGATACACAATTGATTTTTATAGATGATGGCAACTTAATATTTCATAAATGTATTTATCATACTATTATTTAAGTAATTAATTTGAAAAACAAGATGACCGATGTAGTCGAATCAAAAGATTCTATACTCAGGAAAAAGGCGTTTGTGTGAGTGGAAAGCTTTTTTCTTAAGTTCTGAACAGTTTCTATTGTTTCATCATATGTCGCGCTGCTCCACACCAGTAAATGTGCGTCGAAACCCTTATCTTATGTATATTCTAATGAAAATAATACTAAAGTAATCTTTTTATATCGCTTTCACGCATTTTCCCAATACTGTAGTAGATAGAAATCTAAAAAATTAAATACGTTTAATAATTTTACCGAACGATTTTGGCCCACCCAAGACAGAGAACAAAATTGCTCCGATCCAATGTAAGATGCTTAAGCACTTGTGGTATGGGAATCTGAAACAACGAAGGCACCGCAAACACCCAAACCCGAGTAAATGTAGAAAAAGTGGTTTTTCTACATTGATTCTGCCGAGAATCGGACTCGGAACCTCGAGATGGCGACACCTTGAAAACCGGTGAAACATGAAAAATACCACTCGTCCACGGAGGTCGTCAAAAATTACGACCTACGTGACGTCAATAACGACGACCTCCGTAAACTGAAAAATACTATCTATACACATTAATCTAAATTTTTGGATTTGGCAATTATTGCCGTATTTTTTACAGCGTCTCATCTCCTCTTATGGCACCAACGAGAAGAAATATGAGTAAAAGTTGCAAATGCTGATATCAAAGTAATAATTCAAAAAAATACATCTATATTCAGATATCCATCCATCCAAGTATTTAAATAATAAAAAAATACAAATAAATATACAGGGGTAGACAAAGGTCTAGTCTAGACAATTAAGTCCCTTCGACCCACCCAAAAATATCTTCGTAAGAAGATAATTCATACATAAGTTTTGAAAACCCCTTTGGTACGTGCCTTTCACTAGGGAATCGAACTCGGGTCTTTCGACACGAAATTCCGACCACCCAACTCGGCTATTGTGACTTTTATCCAAGTATTTAAATGCAGTAACCTGCTTGTTTTTTTCTGAAATCGGATCACCAACAATAAAATTGATTATAACCGGTATCATTATAATTTAATCCATTTTTGAACCACAACATTGCTGTGTGAACTTTTAATCATTTAATCGAGAACTATATTTTTCTCGCTTTAAATAAAATTCTCAGTGAAAACAGTCTTCTAATTATAATGCAAGCTGTTTCCGAGACTTGTTTACGCATTATCTTAAGATTTCGTGGTATCTAGAATCTTTTAGATTTAAATGTAAAAAATCATAGAAATAAAAAATTGTTGATAATAGTTCAATAGTAACTTACTGAAGTAAATACTTCTGTACATAGGGCGGATTTTGTTTAAAACTGTATAGTCGCACTATTAGTATGTTATTTTTAATAATATGATGTGCCCGTTAGATGCTTTTAGGAGGGGTTTGCACAGAGTGCTATGTTATGGCATGTAAATTATTGATCATAATAATAATTTCTAAAACTAAATATTTTTTAAAATTATATAACTAAAACAGTCGCCTTGAGATGATATTATAATACTTTATAAGTTTCTTTACGACTTGTAAAAGTACACTGAGGGCAATAGGCCTCTCCTGTAAGGGACAGATTCCTATAAAAGCCACACTGTTATTTCAGTACCACACACCTTGGACGCTGCAGTCCAGCGGTCACTGGTCAGACCTATAAATATAAACAAACATTTTTTCTCTTTATAAAAATGATTCTTCATGTCATTCCCAATACTGAGGTAAACAAAGGTCTAGACAATTAAGTAGAGAAAGTGTAATATTTTTAAGTAAATTAAGAACTAGCCAAATTTAAAAATTTTCATAGAAAAACAAATTCTTTGTAGTGTGTGCTCAATATAACTACTAAAGAAGCATAGGTATTAATCTCTAAGGTACTTTAACTTCATAATAACTTCTATGTCATACTCATTAGAAAGGTTTACATCATGCTTACGCTTCCTTTAGCCTTTGTTCAACATAATATCGCTGTCGCTCTAATTATGAAAATCTTTCAATGACTCCTTCTTAACATCAAAGAATAAACAAAGATTTATCGTTTTTTTACATATAAATAGACAAGAAAATGTAATCTGGTACGTCTATATAAATGATATATTAAAAATACATAAAGTGTGACAACATCACATGCATTGTACTGATCACAAAGTAGCTAAAGCAATTGTGTTGTGGAATCGGAAACAACGAAGGTACCACAAACCTGAGATAACGTAGTGAAAGTGATTTTATATGTAGATCCGTCAGGTAATCGAACCTTGGACCTCAAAGCTGGTGATGCCATGAAAAATAGTGTGTATGTCACTCGTACACGGAGTTCACAAGGTTTTTTTTAAGTTCTTGGAAGCTTAGTGTTGTGGGTTCGAATCCCGCTTTTTCTTATAGAAAAGGGAGGCAAACGAGCAGGTGGCTCACGTGATGGTAAGTGATTACCGCCGCCCATGAATACCCGCAATACCAGAGGCTTAGCAGATGCGTTGCCTCCCTTACAGTGCCCCCCTCCCCCAGAATTGGGGGAGGGGGGTGTTGGGCCACCGGTTACCTGCACTCACCAGACGAAACGCAGAAGTTTGTTAGACTTCTACTTTACGCCGGTATTCTGTGAGGTCGTGGTACTTCCCCGGTCGAGCCGGCCCATTAATGCAACAACAAAAGCTGATGCGTGGCTCTACCACAAGGAAGAATGACCCGCTAAGGGCAAATGATTGTGGGATAAATATGAATGTTTGTACTCGAATCGTGAAGGTTTATGTTTGAATAAAATATATATCTATGAAAGTGTATATAGTCACGATAGCCGAGTGGTTGGGTGGTCGGAATTTCGAGTTGAGAGACCCGACTTCGATCCCCAGGTACATACCAATGGGTTTTTCCAAAAAATTAAGTACGAATTATATCGGTGGCTTGGACATAAAGACTCACCACCTGTCACTTTGTCCCGAAAATATCTTCGGTGGAATTTAATTAAGACTTAATTGTCTAGACTAGACCTCTGTCTACCCCTGTATAGGGAATGGCGTGAAGATATTTATTTATTTATAATCTATGACAGTATTGTAACATTGAGATGAACACTGCGGCAGCGATATGCTCACTACCTATAACGTTGTCCCAAATAAGGTGTGATGAGTCCCAAATCAGTGCTTCTAAAGAAATAAATGAAAATGTACTAAATAATTATTAAAGACTAAAAAAGAATATACGATTTTATCTATTTTTTTTAGTTCAGTCTTTTATTTTTATTTTTATACAGAGACGACCGCGTAAACAAACAACAGTCTTTTATTTTTATACAAAGACGACCGCGTAAACAATATATAAAAAGCTTATTATTTATTATGATTCACATATAGAACTAGTTCAGTAGAACAGAACTCTTGTGTTGACTTATTAAAAAGAACTTTAGCCTAAAGCGCCGGGCAAAGATATCAAAAGGCAGCATTATAATTAATGATAACTGAAAGCTCATAATGAAAGGGATGAAAGGATCTGTGGCCTACAAAGCGGTGCTTACATTCTAAAATAGTTGTGTAAAAATAGTACTGTGCTCGGCACAAAGATTTTTAATGCTGGGATTATGAAAAGATGACTATGTGTATTTCGTATAATTATCTCTACATTTAACATTATTACATTTTTAAATAATTTACATTAAAGTCACGATAGCCGAGTAGTTGTGTGGTCGGAATTTCGAGTCAAAAGACTTGAATTCGATCCCCAGGTGGCAGGCTCGTACCAATGCGTTTTTTATAAAACCTATATGCGAATTACATCGTTGGCTTGGACATAAAGACGGTGACGGGCTCACCACCTGTCACGTTGTCCCGAAAATAATCTTCGGTGGAAGTTGGGTCGAAGGGACTTAATTGTCTAGACTAGACCTCTGTCTACCCCTGTATTGGGAATTGCGTGAACATATTTATTTATATTTATCTCTGCATTTACGGTGGCAAGGTCGCCATCTGTCACAATGTCTAAAATACGCTTCGGTAAAAGGTGGGTAGGAATTAGTATCAAAGGCTCTGTCTACCGAATATAATATCGTCTATTGAGGAACCGTAACCAATATGATCTATGTAGATAATAGTCTGTACCTTCCTCGCATCAATTACAGCAGCAAGTTAGAACCATAAAGTGTTTTCATTTTTAATCGCTAGTTTATAAATATAGGTGCCGTGTGGTACCGGCGAAAGAATATTGCCGCTCCCTTTTCTTCTCGTGCAAAAAGGCGACTAAGGGACTCAGCCTTTAATATCGTTATGGCAACCGATAAATGGCGGGATAACGGTCTCAAAAATATCAGACCAAAATAATTAGACCGAAGATGGACAGCAGCGTCTGAGGTGCGAGTGGTTTCGTACTGCGATCGCCAATCCGCTTGCCAATCGTGGCGGTTATGGCAAATCCTCCCTATGGGAGTGGCCTATGCCCTGCAGTGGCCTTTAGTTGGCCGTTATGTATGTATGTATATTAATACAGAAGAAAAGACCAATGACAACTTTGTAAAATTACAAATGAATAGAAGCACACTTCTTCTTTTTTATATATTCAAGAGTGTCTTGCCGGTGGAGTACTTTCCAACGATTTCGATCTTCAGTCAACATTTTTACTACTTCATACAACATGACGTCTGCTCTTCCTTCTTTGTTGCTCTTGTTCTTCCTCTTTTTCCTCCTATAGTATTTTTATAAATTCTACATGAGAGATATGAGAAAGGAAAAATTTTTAATAAAAAATCTTTCCTTATTGTCCCATTAAAGTCAATCTTTAAGAGAAATAAAACAGCATGCACATAAACACTAAGAAACTTTAACCTTTATAAAGAGCAACAACTCTTAAATAAATTACAGGTATAACGAATCCAAATAATCTAGTCTCAGTCTCTAGTCAAATAAAATCTAGACCTGCGTCTGCCCCAGTATTGGCAATGGCGTGAAGATATTTATTCCTTTGGACCCACCTTTCGCCGATGACCTTTTGGTTCAACGTGATAGGTGGTGAACCCGTCGCCATCTTTATGTCAAAGCCAACGATATGAAAATCGTAGGTAAGTTTTAGAAAACCCCCATTAGTACGAGCCTTGGGGATCGAACTCGGGTCTCTTAACTCCAATTTCGATCACCCAACCACTAGGCTATCGTGACATTTTTAATATCAATACATATTTTTACTATTGAATTGAAACCTTTAAAATTTGGTTGTAACCACTTTATTCCAATAATTAATTATAATACTCTCTTGGCGTAGCTAATTATAAAGAGTATCACCAAAATTAGGTTAATATTAGCGAAAATATCCCTTAACATATTCACAGAATAACATTATTTCAAGACGGTTTGAAAATTTTAACACTCTATTTAGCTCTTGAACCTTAATTATTCTCCTACATTAAAATATGATTAATATACTATATTTTTTGTCTCTAATTCTAACTAAAATTAAGCATTATTAAACTTTAAGGAGCACACTTGCTCTACTAAGAATATCTTTTTAATATTAGAAAACATTCCGCCCAAAAAATTAGGGCACCGTTCTCACCTAAAATAAAAAATTGCACGATACACGCCAAATTTATAAAGCTATCTAATCAAGCCTTAACTTCTAGGCAGTAAATATGCTTTTTGTTTAATCCAACTTATCACAGTCGATTGCATATTAACATGAGGGAGTGGACGTGACATTCATTGTTTGACAAGCATCGATCTGCCCTTTGCTATGCGAGGCGTGAACGAGCCAAAGTTCACGGGGCTTTATTTCTTTTAAAGCGAACATTCGGGAATTGCGGCCGGTGCATGTCGAGAATGAGGAATATTTAATTAAGAAAAGCATGTAATTAAAAAATATGAAAGAAACTGAAACTTCAATAGCTTAAACAAAAGCTTTGTTTTATTTTTAGTTATTTAATTTGGCGTAAGAGGCATATATAAAATTTCTCCTGATACGGGTGACGCGTTGGAGCGGTTAGTCGGTTGATAAAACGTACATAAGTGTTAATAAAACCCATTGGTGCGTATCTACACCTGGGGATGGAACTCGACTGTTAGATATTCATATGGTTGTAAAAACATTACCAACCCTTGTAAGCTGAGTTGAATGAAAACTATATATTAAAATGTTAACTGGAACTCATATTCGCCCCTACCAAGATTCGATCCTGGAACCCCTAGCTTTGAAAGCAGGAACTGTCTGCTCGAGAGTGTATCAGTATACAAATTATATTATGAGTTTTCCTCAGATGAATATTGTTTATATTTCTTTCTTACGCAACACGTCTTACGATCACGTGTATTACTTCCCGAACACCAAATTTTACACGAAAAACTACTTTAAACACAACAGCTTTAGAATAAAATTGGATTAACATGTCAACATTTGTGGCGTAATAGTAAATTCACCTTTGCATTTAATACTTCACGGTCCACTGCCAATATTATAATAAATAAACATTAATGGCGGTATCAAAGTAATGCTGAACAGGGCCTGATATGAAATCAAATAGTGATTGTCGCAAGAAGCAGAAAACGTGATATAAAGTACGGCAGGTGTCCGAATTCTTGTACGGTTAGGGTTATGATTTTCTAAAACAGAACCTACAACCGAATTGAATTTTTTAAATCCTTTAAAAAAGTCACGATAGCCGAGTTGTTGGGTGGTCGGAATTTCGAGTCGAGAGACCCGAGTTCGATCCCCAGGTGGCACTACCAATGAGTTTTTCAAAAACTTATGTACGAATTTCATCGTTGGCTTGGACATAAAGGCAGCGACGGGCTCACCACCTGTCACGTTGTCCCGAAAATATCTTCGGTGGAAGGTGGGTCAAAGGGACTTAATTGTCTATATCTATCTATATCTATATCTATCTATATCTATCTATATCTATATATATCTTTTTCTATTATCCTTATTAGTAAGAAAAAATAAGTTTCGATAAAAATGTTTGGAATTGCCTCTGTCTTAGGAATCCAATTGGGGTTTCCCAATTTAAATTACGATCACATAACCACACAACAATCGTCACTCATTCAAGGAACTTTTTAATTAAAATTTGCTCTCAAGTCTATATTATTTAAACATTTTATTTTACAGCGTTTACCAAATTTTTATGTACATTTCTGCAATTATCTGTCTGAAAAGTTCACCAACTCCTACAGTACCTATCCTCTAAGTTATACAAAATTGAACGTAAGTCTATAGATATACTATAGACTTCATTATCAACTATTCAACGTTGAGATTTGTTAGCTCTAACAATCGCTTTGATAGTATGGCTTAGTGCTCAAGGGAGATAGATGCATGCATGACATTACGCAGTTTGTCAGAGTTGCGATCGGACGCGCATAAAACGCGCAATGTCTCCAATCCATGATTAATGCCTTTCTTAATTACTAAGTTATCGTTCACGTTCGTAACGGGGCTATACATGTGTTCCCGCTTTAATTTATTGACTTTTGCGGCGTTTGTTTTGGGGTGGGACTGATTGCTAAACTTTTTAGTAGCACACGTGTTTTTTACGCTCACAATTTCATATTTGAATTTGGAACATTTTAAATATTGGTATGCATAGACAGACATATTGCTATAAATCCGAAATAAGGTAGCTAAAGCACTTGTGTTATGGATTTAGAAATAACGAAGGTACCTACCATAAATAGACTTGAGACCGTGTAGAATTAGTGTTTTCATAGTACCGTCCGGAAATCGAACCCGGGGCCTCAGAATATCATTCTGGGAAAAACTGATAAAAAAATATTTCGACGTCTGGAGTCCGCCATCCTACACGGCCTGGAGCAGCATGGTGGACATTCCTTCTAATCTCTCTTAAATATTTGAGATAGGCTTTTGCCCAGCAGTGAGCGTTAACAGGCTGCTACTGAATTCTTTTTTCTTTTTAATAATATTACTGAAAATACTGAATATGCAGATTATATTTTAATCAGATTGGTAACGCCTAGCTTGTATTTAATATCGCATTTGAAATGCAATTAAAATTTCACTTATACTCGAAACTGGTTTATTCGGTCCATTAATGTAGACTTTACTCCGGTAAACTATGGGTCGAAATCAAATGAGTCAAAGGTCTAAATTGTAGATTAGATTTAGAGAGGCTAAAACGGCCAGTAACAAAATACTTGAAAATGTAATGTGCATATAACTAATCTTCGATGCACGCATAAAATCATTAAGCATCACCCTCGGAAATTAAGAAAAACAAACGCACACAGGGACAACATAAACCCGCGTGCACATACACAGCCTTACCTAATTATCGGTGCGGAGGGACTTTGCATAAGAAAGTATTGCTGCGTTTTACGACGCGTGTCGCGCCCGCCCCACGGCCCAGATAAAAAATCTCCCATTTCCTTAATTCGTTTATCGGGGCCTGGCGAGGCTTTGTCTCCGATCGATGAACGCCTCCAAATGAGCGCGGTACGTGACGCGCGTGTGAAGCTCGAAGGTGACGGCTTGAAGTTTTTTTCTTCTTCTTCGTTTTTATTAAAGCTACGGAGATGTTTTGGACTGCCAGTAATGAAGGTGCTTGAAATAGGTCGATTGTGATTGCACGCTGCTGAATGTATCATTTATGTATTATTTATATATATCTTAATAGTGTAAACAAAGTTATCCCTGTACTGGAAAGAAACTTGTCCCGTGTATAAATATACACATGTACAAATTTATAAATTGGCACCGTAACTACTCTAATGACTTACACAATATTGGATATTAGTTTTTAATTTGTAAGCATTTCAGTGTTTTCAGGTTTAGAATTCAAATTATTAAACCCGATTATATGCGAAATTTTCATGTGTTAAAATTTCATTATTATTATATATATAACACCACCTATTTACACCGAGAAAATTTGGTCTCCCAGGTATATAATTCATTTCGAAGTATGCAAATACTGAACAACTGTTATAGTACAATTATTTTTGTCACTATAACTAATAAATATTAACCTAATAATTCATATAAATGTAAACAGGCGAAATATTATACTTGTTGCATAAGATTATATATAATATTATTAATTAGAAATAAATTTACATGTTGTATTTGTTAATTTATTTCTACTTCTGTAGAAATTTTGAAAATTGATAAATACTAAGAGAATATGGTCCTAAAATGTTAACAGTTCACTAATAGAACCTGTATTTCTGAATTCTTATAAAATATTATTCGTGTGTAATGAAAGTCTTTAATTACGACTTAGTATGAAACCGTCTTAGATATAAGAAATTACAGCCGTTCGTAAATGAACGGCGGGCGTAGTCTGTCCTTCGCGACGCACATGTCATTCGATTCGACACAGACCTGTCGGTCTTGATCTTACAATTGATTTTAGTACTTATTTCGTAAAATATCACTGTTTTAAATTTTTTTAAAGCGCCATATAATGTATTGTATACAAAACTGTCCCGTGAACTCTGTTGTTTGACTTCTGTATTTATTTATAGTTTGCAGTAATATTATACAGTATAAATTAACATATCTGTTACTTATTTTCGAGACATACAAAATTATTAAATATATAAATGTTTGACGACCTCCGTGCAAGAGTGGTATAAACACCGGTTTTCGAGGTCGGGCCAATATAGAAAAAGCACTTTGTCTACGTTTTCCCGGATCTGGATGTTTGGTGCCTATGTTGTTTCCGATTCCCATACCACAAGTGCTTTAGAATCTTACATTGGGATCGAAGAAATGTAAGTGATGTTGTCCGTATCTATATATGTATTATTTATTTATTATTATTTATAATTTATTATAAATGTGTCACTTGTATAACAACAGACACGGTATACCTGCATGGTTCCGCATGGCTTAGAAGCGTAAAATTTTTACATAATATAAATTTAATTTACATAACCAAAAATGTTAAAATATTGTTTCTCTACTTTTATATACATACTCTTAAATATGTTTGTGACGACATAACGAAAAATAGTAGGTGAAATTACCTGAAGTTGTCACATAAATATTTATTATATTTCATTGTAGAAAATAGGCATAAATAATTTCCAAAACGAAGAATTATCATAATACATGCATAGATTGTTTTGTGGCCAATCTAAATACATTGGCGATTGCACCTTTAAGGGTGCAATCGCCAACTACCTGTTACCGGTATACTTAATTTGGTTTGAGTGGTACGATATTCATGATGGTTATAACTTATTCTATATCGATTTTTCTTCGTTTATCATAACACAATAGTTAATCAACTAACATTAAATATTTAGGGCTTAAACAAACAATACTGATATCTACCTTAGCAAAACGCTATCTTTTAAAAGTATCAAGATTGATGACACGTACACTACACTTTTAATTTTCCCTCCTTAAAAATGGGAGGGCAGCGGTGTGTTTTCTGCGGCCCGGACCCCGTGTGTGGAGGATCGGGAGCGCCCCCACCCACTAAATGGGGGGTACGGTAATCAAGGCACGCAATCTTCGGCGAACCCTTAAAAACTTTAAAACTCATCGCCGCCTTGCGCCATCTCGTGCACACATACATATATTTCGTTCGCTTGATATTGCAATTCTTTTGAATAATAATTTTAATTAACAGTTTAAGCCCGGAGATGTACTTATTTAGAATTGCTTTGAAGTACTTTAGATCAATGAACAGTTTCTCCTACCTATTAAAATAAAATCTATTACAATGTTTTCCTTTTGAATAACATTGACCTTAGCTCGCAATAATTTCCATCACCATTAAGGTCATCCTATTTTACTATTATTTATCCGCAGATTACGTTCATTTCTGCACTAAATCTTGATCTTTTATAGTCATCCCACGATGAGTTCGGCTAATTCTGAATATTAAACTGTACTAGTTATTATAAATAAAATTCTAGATGTCTAGTCCAGACAATTAAGTCCCTTTGACCCACCTTCCACCTATGATATTTTCGGGACAACGTGACCACGTTATAATTCGTACATAAGTATTTAAAAACTCATTGGTACTGGCCTGCCACCTGGGGATCGAACTCGGGTCTCTTGACTCGAAATTCCAACCACCCAACCACTCGGCTATCGTGACTTTAGTCGAAGTCACTTGTTATTATAAATTCGTTATTTCAATTTAATAATTATTATTTTGTTAGTCATGCAAGTCTAATTAAGTCAATCGAGCGTGACCGTTACATTAATAAAGATTATTAAATTGTGATTTTTAAAATACAAAATGGCAGAACTTAAAAAGTGCACAAACACTCGCAATAAAGTTCGGCATTAACGAAAGCATTGCGTGCCCTTTATTGGGCTATAAACGACATCGTCCGCGATTTCGTTCAGTTTAATTGCCTTAGCATTAAATATACCTAAAATGCGCCTTATTTTTCTATAACGCAGCCTCTTAATTTTTATTCCTCGTAAAATTTAATCTCAGCTTATTTTACCCGTAAGTTTACTATGAAAATATATAGTATGAAAATATGTATTGTTCTATTTTCCATTTAAATGAACGAATAATGATATTTATTAGTAACATCACTATCATATATTTTAATATGGGATATACAAATTCGTAGAAAAGCTTTAATTTTAAAATTTGTTTTACTAGCCTGGAAAGTCAAGGACCGTACTTCTTCCTAGTGTTGTACTACTAGATAAAAACCATGACCGATACTGTAACAGGCTAACGAGCGTATTTATATACGTAATTATGTGTATTTTTAAATGCGTATTTATATGGATATTTATATGCCTATACTATAGCGGTAAAGAATTTAAACTGTTATGTCCTATTAACCCATACTTGTAATAAAAAACAGGAGAACAATATCATTTTCTAATAAGGAATTTTTTACCCATTTAGAAAATTACAAGACCATAATTTGTCAGACCGGTGCCTGATAGCAGCGTATAATATTTCAGGTGTATGTTGATGCAATCGCCAATCCGTTTGCCAAGTGTGACGATTTTAACAAATGCTCCGTTAATGGATAAACCTATATCCTGCAGTGAACTTATACTGGCTGTTATTTATGTGTGTAAATATTTTAATACTACACCACCCACGCAACTCGTAGCCAAGAACGTAATGAACGAAAAAAAAAAAAACAAAACTTCCGGCTGTGAATAGTTCATTATCGTTTATGTGTGCGCACTTTGCACGTTTTATTAGGTTAACGAATGTGTGCGTGTACAAACAGGGGGTTTTAATTTTTGGGGGTTCTTTAATGACACTTCTTCGGATCGATTTTAGCATTTTCGAGGGTTACTCTTTTGTTTCGCGATATCGATTCTCCGTTTTTTTTATATGAATAGTCTCGTTGAGTGAGCTCATACGTGCCTTGCTTGCCTGCACATGTGAGGGGACGTACGAGTTTTTGAATTAATCGCCCTGTCGTCTATTCGATGTGAATATTTCTGACTAGTTGGTGCCCGCAGCTATTCTCGCATGATACACTTACATAGAATAAGCATCGCAAGGAGGATATGCCACGCTTCTCAAGTGGAATGGCGATTGTGATATCAAATAATTCCCACTAGACGTTGTAGCCCGTCGTTGATTTTCTCAACTGGGTCTGGATTTATCGAAATAATTGTACCATCATCTCCGTCTCCCATCCGTAGTCATTGATATCGTTAAGACTTCTCAGTGAGACGGAAAACTATGGGGAAAAATGGGTGATATTTTATTACGCAGATACCACACCTGTATAGGTATATCTCTATTAAAATAAGGCTCTTAATGCAGGTATTAAAAAAAACTGTAGATATATATTAACTTGTAATCTAAATCACCCTCTCAGGTGTAAAGTCTGTGTAACACTCCGACAGTCGTTTATGTATCTATCCAGAAATTTCTTCTGCCACAAATTTTCTTAGTTCTTCCTTAGTGGATGCTACAATTTAAAAGATATCAATTAGCAAATATGTTAAGATCCTACGTTGAAGAATTATTAATTTATAACTAGGATTAACAACACAGCATTTTTTTTTACATTTTAAATTTATTGCAATTTGCTTTGAACACATCAAACCTATGTTAACAAAAATATATAAATAGTAAGTTAACATAAAAGGTGTCGAATTACATGTGAGCAAATTGCGTGACGAGAAAGTGTCAAGGGTATTCAGGTAGCTAGACTTGGGTGTATTAGAAAAATTATGAATTTGATAAAAGCGAAAGAGTTATGGAAGGATCGTAACAATGGAGGATGTGATCTTTCTATTTAATAAAATAAAATATATCTTCACGCAATTCCCAATACAGGGGTAGTCAGAGGTCTAGTCTAGACAATTAAGGCCCTTCGACCCACCTTCCACCGAAGATATTTTCGGGATAACGTGACAGGTGGTGAGCCCGTCGCCGTCTTTATGTCCAAGCCAACGATATAATTCTTGAAAAACCTATTGGTACGAGTCTGCCATCTGGGGTTCAAACTCGGGTCTCTCGACTCGAAATTCCGACCACACAACCACTGGGCAATCGTGACTTTTTAAAATCATCACACAATGATTGCCGGCGACGGGCTCACCACCTGTCACGTTGTCCCGAAAATATCTTCGGTGGAAGGTGGGTCGAAGGGACTTAATTGTCTAGACTCGACCTCTGTCTACCCCTGTATTGGGAATTGCGTGAAGATATAATAAAAAAAAATAAAAAAATAAACAATGATTGCCCTGCTGGGTCTCTGTCACTGGGACATGAATATTTGCCTATTTAAATATTTATTTATGTATATTTATATGTATGTAAGTATATCGTACCGTTAGCTATGTTGTTCCAAATAGGCTTCGATTAAAGGTGGGTAGAAAGGACTTAATTGTATAGATCTCTGTCTACCTCAGTATGGGCAATATACGTGACGATATATTTGTTTTGATGTCGTAATTTTAATTCCACCACCAAACATTGTCTTGTCACGTCACGATAATATAACGATTGGTGGAGTTTCTATTAAGTGCTCCTTACTTATTTAACGGCCTGAAAAGTCCACTGTAGGATAATGGTATCTGTCGTAAGATTTTACCATAATCGCCTCTCTTCTAGTGGATTGGCGATAGCAGTAACATACATAGTGTACCTTAGGCGCTGCCCATCAATCTGAATTTTCGTCTTGTATATTTTAAGGGTAATTTTTCTTAAATTATCATTGTTTAGTGATAGATGAAGTAGAGAAATGATAATTTTACTTAATCTTACAACACCCACCGTCGCCACTTACAAAACCCATGGGACCAATGGGGTTGCATATACTTACGTTAGTTACCATACAGCACAGTCATTATAACTATTATAGTTATAATAATGTATCTTCACGGGACTTCGGGGACTATAAGTGAATAAGTAATTTATTTGAAACTAATATACTAAATTTTTTTTCACATTGTATTTAAAAATGTGTAAAATTTTATTTAAGTATGGGAATCATACTAAGTAATAAACAAACATTGATTTGATGTTTCGACTGGTAGTAGATTTTTTTCCTATCTGTGATACGATACTTTGGTACCGATAATAACCTTCGTATCCACTCTTATACATTTCCAAATAATTAAAGAATTGCCATTACGCTTGTATAAAAGGAGGTCTCTTGAAATCAATTGATTTTCATCTACAACTGTCTGGCTAAAACCAGAAGGTCTATTGCACGTTCGTGGATTTAGAAAAGGCCTATGATAGAGTGGTGAGGAATGAATTGTGGTCAGCATTGTCCGTGAAAGGTGTCAGCAGTATCCTCATACGAGCATTGCAATCTCTTTATAGGGATTCCTGTGCTTGTGTAAGGATAAACGGGGCGTACACTGAATGGTTTAATATCGAAAAAGGTGTTAGACAGGGATGTGTAGCGTCACCGTGGCTGTTTAATCTGTTTATGGACAATTGCTTGACAGATTTAAAAGAGAATGAAAGTGGGATGAGAATGAATGACTTACTCGTCAAATGTTTTCTCTATGCTGATGATCAAGTATTACTTGCGTCTTCAGCCATGGAGTTGCAGGAGATGGTAACTGCTATGAGTGAAGCTTTTGTTAGAAAGGGGATGAAGATGAATGTAAAGAAGACGAAAGTAATGGTGTTTGAAAGAGATGAGGTCATGACAGACTGCAATATAGTGATTGGAGATGAACAAATTGAACAGGTGAATGAGTTTGTGTATCTGGGTTCAAAGTTCACAAGAGATGGAAAGTGTGAGAGTGATATTGAAAGAAGAGTGAATGCAGGAAACATGGTGAATGGAGCTTTGCACCTTTATGAGCAGTCGGATGGTGTCTAACAAGGCTCGTTTGGCTGTGCATAGGAGTTTTGGTTCCGACACTCATGTACGGAAGTGAAAGTTGGGTATGGCAGAAGAAACATGAAAGCAGAGTAAATGCAGTTGAGATGAGAGCATTAAGAAGTATGTTAGGAGTTAAACTGAGCGACAGGATAAGGAATGGTGAAATAAGGAAACGTTGTGGTCTGAAAGAAGATGTAGTGACTAAAATTGAGAAAGGTATGCTGAGATGGTTTGGCCATGTCGAGAGAATGAATGAAGAACGATTGACGAAAAAGCATATAAGGCGAGTGTGAATGGAAGTGTAGGAAGGGAAGACCTAGGCGGACGTTTCAAGACCAAATCAGGGACGTCCTGAAAAAGGCCAGGTCAAGAGTACCCTGAATCGAAGAGAATGTATGAAGGAATAATGAAAGTGGACGAAGCGAAACAAGTATGTAAGGATCGTAGCAAGTGGAAAGAAGTGGTCTCTGCCTACCCCTACGGGAAAGAGGCGTGATGATATGTATGTATGTGTAACTCAATTAAAACGAGGACGAAAAATACAAGGATCAGACCTGTGTACAATCATCAATTTTATAAATATGCTATTGTATTACACTTATATATTTAAAATTTCCGATAAACATCTAATGTTCTCGTTTATTACAAATGGTAGTTAATCTATATTAGAGAAACGTATAACTAGATAGGACGCGCCAAAGTAACCGACGATGCCCCCTTACCACCCCCGAAAAATTTAATTCATCACGCCGCTTCTGAGACATATCTCCTTGCTTGTCCCTTCCCCTTTCTTCCACCATTCTTTGCTTTCTTACAAGCTTTTACCCAGAGCAAGACGGATATACACAAACTGTATAACATATTACCGGCAAGCAATTTTATAGTATATGACTCGTACGTTTAGGTTTGAAATTAAATAAATAGTGTGTGCTCATAGGTTTCTTTGTAAAATACGACGCACAAAGGCCATTTCATTCGTTCACATTGAAAGCTCAAAACAAATAAACGTGCGACGCTGGCTGATAAGGTTTTACAAGCGCGAAAGACGATCATTAAAATCTGATACGACTACATTAGGTTCCCGCCAGTATTAATAGAGAGTATAGTGTAAGAAAAAGAAATAAAAACACTACTACTGCATTAGTATACATTACTACTTACTTTTCGAGCTGCATTAGAGCTTTTTTAATGAATGGTTCCTCTTTCTTCACAGTACCTCGCCCTATTAATAAGCTTCGTTGGCCATACGTGAAAGTTTTTGAACGAAGTCTGTCGCCGTTTAAGTGCCCAATTATCAATACAAATCGTAGATCAGTTACGAAAAAACTCATCGCTACGAACCTTCCTCCTGAGGATCTCAGTCTCCTGATAAAAGTTCCGATCACGCAAATATTCGGCTATCGTGGTTATTGTTTTTTTTAGTTATTTTGTCTTTTTATGTTGTTCCTTGAGATTTTGTTATACAAGCTTGGGATGAAATACGAATTAACTGTCTATCATGGTCAGTAGCAACTACAACCAATGGATATCCATAAAACCTCAGTGGAAAACTGATGCAAAATCACCCTAAAGGACGTGGATGCTAACCTCACATTTAGGTAAGTCGAAAAGGCTTCATGGCCTCTGCCAACCTCGCTATTGAAAATATGTGTGAAAATATTTATTTATTTATCAGTGTTTAAATAAATAAATATATAAAAACATTCCTTAATTCCTCTATGTATTAGTTAAACATAGGAATACATACGTACATACCGGCCTTTAAATTTCCACTACAGGACATATTCATTTCCCGTATTGAGTATTTGCCATAATTGCCACGCTTGACAAGCGGATTGGCGATCTCAACGCAATATGAATACAATACAAGTCAACCAACACTAGGCTGAAACGGAGATAGATTTATTTAGTTAATTTGTATTACTTACTCTGTAATATCAAAGATAAAACATCTACAAATTAAAAAATAAAAACAGATTTAATGGTTGCTATTTTTCTCGCGAACAATGTTTAAATACAACATAGAAGAGATTACGGCTCTTTATTACCTTAAAAAAGTTTGAAGTTTCGAACAAAAAAATATAATCGGCGTTCCCTTGACCGCCCGTTTACTTATGAACTTGACCCAGTTATTTCTTTAGATTTTATATTTGTTTCGCGTTGCTTAGGCCAGACAAACAGTACAATGTTGTCTAAAAATAAACGATATTTTGTATATAAACGAGATTTATAACGATAGACAGATAAAGACGACCATACGGCTCTGTGGTTACTACGGTTATCTGGTATACCGTTTTGGGTTCGACTTCAAGATTAAATTCAATTTATTTGCAAGATTAAAAAAATTTAGCTTTCAATGCAATAATCCACAACATAGTAGTCGTTTTTTTTCTTAGTAAAATTTTTATTTCTTAAAATGTGGCAAAGGGAAAGCTTTATGAATTTAATAACCTCCGTGGACGAGTGGTGTATGCACCGGTTGTCATGTTGTCGCCACTTCTGGAGTGTCTGGTTCGATTCCCAGACTGGTTTATACATACTTTGGGTACCGAGAATGTGTTGTAGTTCCTGTCTATGTATAAAAAAATTATATTAAAATAAAAATTATAATTAAATATTATATTTATGTAATGTATTGATTTATTAAAAAAAATAATGACAATATCTCTACCAAGGTATGGCAGGATATCCATAGCGATAAATACCATACCCAAACCCAACTTTTAGACCCAATTTTTCACCAAACCTTATTTGATTAGAACGTAACAGTTAATTAGCACATCATCATGTTAGTGTTCATACATTAGAATGTGAACTATCACATAAATATTTACATGACTCGAATATTTATCACAAAGATACTGTTTGAGTTACGCGGGGGGCATTCAAAGATGCCTACTGGATTCGAAGTCGCCATTAATTTAGAAAAGCAGAGTCACTACCAGCTGGATACTCGTATCGGCAGTTTGGGGGTTATACTAATAGTGGGAAAAACGTGAAGGTAAAAGCAAAACAAATTACACACCTAAATAATTCTATATCATATTCAGATATAGTCAGTGAGTTCGTCCAAATCGTCCCAGTAAATCCAAAAAATCGTTTACAACTACACATTTTAAAAAAAAAGCTTCTAAAAGTATAACTTAAAAACTAAAATTAGATGATTCAATGCATTTCATTTCATTATTCGGCCTGACGGACTCCTAATTTATTTATTTTTTTTATTTTGAGACTAGTGACAAATTTTCAAAATTAATAAATGTATATGCCAAAAATGAGCAAAAGAATTAATTGTTTTACTTTACGCCAAAGTAATACTTTACTACAAGTTTTAATTTTGAGTTATCATTAAATTAATATTATTTTCAAAAAAGTCATGATAGCCGAGTGGTTGGGAGGTCGCAATTTCGAGTCAAGACACCCGAGTTCGATCCTCAGGTGGCAGGCTCGTACCAATGGGCTTATTAAAACTTATGGACGAATTATATCGTTGGCTTGGATATAAAGACGGCGACGGAATCACGTGGAAGGTCGGTCAATGGGACTTATTAGGAATTGCGTGAAATAATGTTCAATGACATTTATTCGTAATGAAACCATAAGTATCTATTCATGAATTACAGAACGCGATTGTTTATGCACTGAAAAAGACAACAAAAAAAGCTTTTTCATGATAACCGCTATCTATTAACGAGTAAAATGAAGCCCTATTTACTTGTTAACTCTTCACATAATGAGTTTATAACAACCATGTACATCCCTATCTTAGCAGTGGAAAATCGTCAACACACATAAATTATACTCACACGAAAACAGAACAGCGTACATAAGACACGTCTTTCTTCTCGTATTCTTAATTAGCGTGTTGAGTAACGCTGTCTCGCTTCAACTTACCGCGTTAATTAGTAGACTATCTCCGTCGCGCTTTCTTAATACATTCTTCCTCTTCGCAGTGTTTCTTTACGTTTTTATTTGTGTGCGTGGCTGTGTGCGATGGTGTTTAATTTACATGTACGTGTATGGCATTGTACGGTTGGTCTAAACACTATCTTAATGGGATTTCAATAAAGAATATAATTTCGATTTTAGAATTAAGTTATTTATTTTTGCGCCGTGTAGTATTAATGTATGAAAAAGCAAAATTAAGTGAAAACCTTAAAAATACCAATATTGAAAATTTCAAAATTGATTCCAATGGGATCTCGAAAAGTAACTGCCCAAAATAAAACAAAACGATGACAGGCAGCAACACCTGTGGGGTCTGGTAGTTCGTTAGCTAATCTGCTTGTCAAGCGTGATTATAGCGGCAAATCCTTCTTACGGGAGAGACCTGTCATATAGTGTAAAGACTCAGAACTGAGATATTTAGTCACAATATTAACTTTCCGTAATGAGAATATGTTCAATAATAACATACATTATAATATAAAAATGTGGAACATCTAAAAAATATTTATTATATATTTTCTTTATAAATCTCCTTTACACAAACAAACTATATCTCATCTGCTATGGTCTATTGACTGATAACAAGATAAATAAATAAATAAAAAATTTGAAAGTTAATCCATGAAAGAAAACCAACTATCTTTGTATTTACCCAACTGTTGACTTCATCATCATTACCTAATTTAATAAACATTTAATAATAATCCATCTTCATAAATTATTGTTACTACAATAAATGAAAAAAAAAAAACTAAAATTAGATGATTCAATGCATTTCATTTCATTATTCGGCCTGACGGACTCCTAATTTATTTATTTTTTTTATTTTGAGACTAGTGACAAATTTTCAAAATTAATAAATGTATATGCCAAAAATGAGCAAAAGAATTAATTGTTTTACTTTACGCCAAAGTAATACTTTACTACAAGTTTTAATTTTGAGTTATCATTAAATTAATATTATTTTCAAAAAAGTCATGATAGCCGAGTGGTTGGGAGGTCGCAATTTCGAGTCAAGACACCCGAGTTCGATCCTCAGGTGGCAGGCTCGTACCAATGGGCTTATTAAAACTTATGGACGAATTATATCGTTGGCTTGGATATAAAGACGGCGACGGAATCACGTGGAAGGTCGGTCAATGGGACTTATTAGGAATTGCGTGAAATAATGTTCAATGACATTTATTCGTAATGAAACCATAAGTATCTATTCATGAATTACAGAACGCGATTGTTTATGCACTGAAAAGACAACAAAAAGCTTTTTCATGAAAACCTATATACTATTAACGAGTAAAATGAAGCCCTATTTACTTGTTAACTCTTCACATAATGAGTTTATAACAACCATGTACATCCCTATCTTAGCAGTGGAAAATCGTCAACACACATAAATTATACTCACACGAAAACAGAACAGCGTACATAAGACACGTCTTTCTTCTCGTATTCTTAATTAGCGTGTTGAGTAACGCTGTCTCGCTTCAACTTACCGCGTTAATTAGTAGACTATCTCCGTCGCGCTTTCTTAATACATTCTTCCTCTTCGCAGTGTTTCTTTACGTTTTTATTTGTGTGCGTGGCTGTGTGCGATGGTGTTTAATTTACATGTACGTGTATGGCATTGTACGGTTGGTCTAAACACTATCTTAATGGGATTTCAATAAAGAATATAATTTCGATTTTAGAATTAAGTTATTTATTTTTCGCGCCGTGTAGTATTAATGTATGAAAAAGCAAAATGAAGTGAAAACCTTAAAAATACCAATATTGAAAATTTCAAAATTGATTCCAATGGGATCTCGAAAAGTAACTGCCCAAAATAAAACAAAACGATGACAGGCAGCAACACCTGTGGGGTCTGGTAGTTCGTTAGCTAATCCGCTTGTCAAGCGTGATTATAGCGGCAAATCCTTCTTACGGGAGAGACCTGTCATATAGTGTAAAGACTCAGAACTGAGATATTTAGTCACAATATTAACTTTCCGTAATGAGAATATGTTCAATAATAACATACATTATAATATAAAAATGTGGAACATCTAAAAAATATTTATTATATATTTTCTTTATAAATCTCCTTTACACAAACAAACTATATCTCATCTGCTATGGTCTATTGACTGATAACAAGATAAATAAATAAATAAAAAATTTGAAAGTTAATCCATGAAAGAAAACCAACTATCTTTGTATTTACCCAACTGTTGACTTCATCATCATTACCTAATTTAATAAACATTTAATAATAATCCATCTTCATAAATTATTGTTACTACAATAAATGAAAAAAAAACTAAAAATTAAATAGTAGGTTTATTATAATTTCTTTAACCGACTGTACAACCGGGAACACGAATGCTATACGCGAAAGGGTGTCAGCAGAAAGGGGGCGCCCCGCGGGCAGCGCGGCGGGGGCGGGGGAGAGACGTACACATAAACACTTATAAAAGTTTTTTGACAACAACCACCCCCGCGCCCGCAACCCCGCACACCCCGAATTCGCTAATTTATGTTGGTTTTTTAATCAATACCGGGTGGGCAAAGTTATAAGAGTTCTATCGGTTCTGAGCGTTTTGTTAACGGTTTATGGAATGTCGCGCGCACTTCACTCCTCCGTTGTGACGTCTAATGTGTGTGTTTTATAAATCATTATTATTGCTTTTCTATTACTAACTATTTATGACAAAAGATAATTTGTATAGAAATATCTTCACGCCATTCCCAATACGGGGGTAGACAGAGGTCTCGTCTAGACAATTAAGTCCCTTCGACCCACCTTCCACCGAAGGAATTTTTCGGGACAACGTGACAGGTGGTGAACCCGTCGCCGTCCTTTTGCCTAAGCCAACGGTATAAATAGTACATAAGTTTTTGTAAAAACCCATTGGTACGAGCGGGCCACCCGGGAATCGAACTCGGGTCTCATGAGTTGAGGTCCGATCACCCAACCACTCGGCTATGGTGACTGTTAAAGTGTCGATAGATAGATAATTTGTAGTTTAGTAAAAAAAAATTTTTTGGACAAAGGTCTCGATGGTTAAGTTCTGACCCCCATTTTCTCATCAGCTCAGCGGTCCCGAGTTCGGTTCTCAGACGGTTCGATGTAGAAAAACCACTTTTTCTATATTTTCTCGGTTCTTGTTTGTGGTACTTTTGTTGTTTCCGATTAAACCACACAATTGTTTTAGCTGCTTACTTCTGAATCAGAGCAGTATATGTAACGTTCTCCCAATCCTTGTGTGTTTGTATTTGTATATATTTTATTTATTTTTTAATATACATATTTTATATTATTATACATATACCAGAACCAGATAGTTTACATCATAGAGGCTGCCGCCAGTCTCGGTGTCTGCTGAATTTTGTTAGAATATTATTATCCCGACACCTACCGGTAGCCACATGCATTTTCAAGGCTTTTCCCTTTTTCATCTCTTACAATACCCACGGGAAGAATGGCAGTGGTATATTGTTACACTCAAACTACATGGCAACAAAACAATAAAACACAATAAATAATTAATAAAACGTATTTTGTACTTCATATTAACTACGTGGGTACGTACCGTTATCAAATAAAACCATCGCATGAGATAATATATTACGCGTTTCATGAATCTTCGCCTACTTTAAGTCGTCAATCTCGTTCTTCGAAAATAAAGTTATATCGTAATTTTACGTTTCAGCGGCCCTTTGGACGTGTGTCGTGAAAAATCTGCGTACCATCAAAACACGTATGAAGTGCATTTAAATTTTAAAAATGCAATCTTATTTCTGAAAACATAAAGTTCAGATTGACTGAATACCAATTTAAGTACAAGTATAAGCCAAGATTTTTAACGGAAACAATAGCCAAAGTATTGTGTATCTTATATTAAGTACATTAAGGTTGTGCTCGTTGGCAAGACTAAATTGGTAACCATGTTAACACGCTGCGTGATTGATGGCCCGTCGCACGCGTGACGTAGCTGTCACGGCTGAGGTTGCACGTGAATTGAGTGACATGTGATTTAATTTTTCAAGGGGAGCGCTGAAAATTTTCGAGTTATCTGAATCAGATGACAAGATACTTTAGAAAGGAAAAATATTAAATACTTTAAATGTTTCTAATATTGTCGCATATAATTCATAATGTAATGATGTAATTAGTAAAAAATATATAGTATATGCTACGATTGAATCAACAATAGTGTTATAATATATATACCAAATATATATGAGATAAGTTCATTGTACATATTCATTTCTTTACTTCTAAATTTGCCGTGTGGTAACGGTGTAATATTCTTACACCATTTCATCCCGAGGGCTGCGTAATAGGCGACAAAGGGAAACAGTCATGAACATAGTTATGGCGACCGATAGATGGCGGGATAGATCTTATCTTTATCTTTTTCTTATCTCTTCTTGATTAAAAATCTTCTTCTTTCTTTATCTTCTTTAAAATCTTTCCTTCTTTAAAAATATCAGACCAAAATAATCACACCGAGGATGGGCAGCAGCGTCTAAGTTGCGAGGTGTCTGTAACATCGCTTGATAAGCGTGACGATTATGGCTCCTTATGGGAGAGGCCTATGTCCTGCAGTGAACTTTAATAGGCCGTTATGTATGTATGTAATTCTAAGTTTATCTTAACCGACTGGATTTTATGACATCATTAAAAGTGACAGGCGACAGGCTCACCACCTGTCACGTCGTCCCGAAAAGATCTTCGGTGGAAGGTGGGTCGAAGGGACTTAATTGAAAGAAAGAAAGAAAAATTTATTGCACTAATACACCACAACGTGATCAAACAGTATAAACATCTTGAGTATGTATATTTTACAAAATCAACAAAAATAACAATAAAAGACAAACGAAGACAACTATTGTGAAACGCACACAGGTCGAACACTCATAAGTTGGTGTGCTGAGTGGCGTACATGGCAAACAGACCATACTCAGCTATATGCTATAGCCCATACGAGACTATAGCGCTGGTTTTCAGTAGGCCTGTCCGGCGAGTGACGTACTGACGTCCACACTACCAATAATGAACTAATACAAGACACGTACATAACAGTGGTAGAGCCACGCATCAGCTTTTGTTGTTGCATGAATGGGCCGGCTCGACCGGGAAGTACCACTACCTCATAGAATACCGGCGTGAAGTAGAAGTCTTACAAACTTCTGCGTTTCGTCTGTTGAGTGCAGGTAACCGGTGGCCCACACACCCCCGTCCCCCAATTTTGGGGGGACGGGTAACTCTAAGGGAGGCAACGCATCTGCTATGCCTCTGGTATTGCGGGTGTTCATAGGCGGCGGTTATTACTTACTATCACGTATGCCACCTGCTCGTTTGCCTCCCTTTTCTATAAAAAAAAAACACATCCGTGTCAATTTCAACGATATAAAAAAAAATATCTTCACGCAATTCCCAATACAGGGGTAGACAGAGGTCAAGTCTAGACAATTAAGTCCCTTTGACCCACCTTCCACCGAAGATATTTTCGGGACAACGTGACAGGTGGTGAGCCCGTCGCCGCCTTTATGTCCAAGCCAACGATGAAATTCGTACATAAGTTTTTGAAAAACTCATTGGTACTGCCACCTGGGGATCGAACTCGGGTCTCTCGACTCGAAATTCCGACCACCCAACAACTCGGCTATCGTGACTTACAACGATATAAACTATACAAATACAATTGTCAAGACTAGACCTCTGTCTACCCCTGTATTGGGAATTGCGTGAAGATATTTATGTTTATTTATTTATTGAAAGTTAATATGTACAAGTTCGCAACAATGAATTTAAATATCATACAGTTTCAGAGAACAATCGCAAGTACATGTTACTTATGAAATTGTAAACGTGTGTTTCAATATAATTAATAATAATTAATAATAATTCTTTATTGAATAAAACCATATAATACATTTCAAATTGCGGTCCTGGCTCCCGAACTAGCGTTATCTATATGTCGGGACACAGTTCCTTTAGGTTTATTCTATGATATATTCAAAATAATTACTGCCACTAATGGCAGCAATTGACATTTGCAAGGTTTTTCTCATAGTCGCCGTCTTGCGACATCCGTGGAAAGAAGTAATGTATCCTACTATTCTTACACCAACACTAACAAGCACATGCTTATAGAACTAGCCTTTTTTCCGTGAGGAAAAAGGGGACTTAGAGTAAAGACTTTGAAGTCGTAATGGAAACCACTTTGAAACACAAACCCGAAAATTTCCAGGGCACAATGACGACGTTAAGGTGATGAATTTTGTTATTTTATTATGATTACAGTATTTTTCTAACGTTCTGTTTAAATGTGCAATTATAAAAGTGTTTAAACTATTAAATTATTATTAAACTTATCCAATGTTCCAAAACTGAGCAAAATTTTGTACAAATGTAAGGATTGTCGAATATATTAGTCCAGACAAAGCAATTAAAAGTTAAAATACAGTCAGAGCGAGTCCTCTTGAGATTTAGGAGAGTAAAGCCTAATTACTCAAAATCTTTTTATGGAGTTTTGGGACCGGAAGATGCATGAAAAGTTTGAAAAAATCAAACATCTACATCTTTATCACCATACAGTGGGTGGGTACGAATCTTATTACTTCGAAGGAACATATCTAGTATAATTTAAGTATATACAAGATGTGTACCTGTACATGCTTATACTATACAATTTAATTAAAAAAAAACTGTAATTAAGATAAGTGTTTCCAATCGTATCTCCAAGATACATACGATTGGTGAAAGGCTGAAGAGAGACTCGTAACAATAAGTTTTTTTAAAGTAATGTACGATTGTCTTATAGTCTAATATCGTGGTAAAGTTTTCTAGGCCTTTATCACTGTTTCACTATTGAGAACGTGTAAATTTACTTACTTACTTGTAGTTGAGAATAAAGCACACTAATAGGCAAAACAAATAATTTATGGCGATTATTAACTATCTAGCGAGATCACAAACAAAATAACATACTGTAATAGAGACTTCCAGGTGCGTTTGATCTATCTAGTACCATAAAGCATAGAGTACAGTGGACGGGCGAAGGCAACGTGGGTACTAATTCAATGATAGCCCGTGGCCATACACCAGGTCCGTGATACTCACGCATAAATCTATACAACGTATAGAATAACGTATGCTAAGCAATTGAGTCGGAAATTAATAGTAGTTTACTTCTGTTAAATCTGACGGAGGGGAATTAAAAATTATGGATAAAATACGAGTATATTCAGGTGACAGATTATAGCGTTCAAGAAAATAAGCATACTAGTGTATTAATTTCAGTTTACGTTAATGGAATTACGATAGCTGAGTAGTTGGGTGAACGGAAACCGATTCAAGGTACCCGAGTTCGATACCCGGGTGGTAAGCTCGTACCAATGGGTTTTAGAAACTTATGTACGATTTTCGTTGGCTTGGTCGGGCTTTTTCAAAAACTTTACATCGTTGACCTTGACATAATGACGGCGACGGGCTCATCGCCTGTCACGTTGTCCCTAAATGTCCTCGGCGAAAGGTGGATCGAAAGGACTAAATTTTCTAAACCTCTATCTACCTCAATATCTAAGTACGAATACGAATTCTAAATCCTATATACGAATTACATCGTTGGCTAGGACATAAAGATAGCGACGTGCTCACCACCTGTCACGTTGCCCAGAAAATATCTTCGGTGGAAGGTGGGTCAAAGGGACTTAATTATCTAGACTAGACCTCTGTCTACCCTTGTATTGGGAATTGCGTGAAGATATTTATTTATTAATTTTATTTTGAGTCTTGGAGTAAAACTTGAGATCTCCATAGTTTAAATTCTGACAAATAAATGTTTTTTATTTAGAATGTTGTGATTTTGGGTTTTTTTTTTTTAGTTTTAATCAGAATTATTGAACTCTACGTGTTAAATTTTAATTCAGTGTCCACGCCACTGAAACCGTATCTTCATAATTTACGCATAATATACCCATGTTACAAAACAATTTTTAGTACTTATATCCTTTTACCTCCTACTGAAACTCTCTCAACATTAATAATATTGCCAGCTTAAATACCGTTATAACCTTAACACGTAAGTAATTTTGCTTACCGATGAATATAGCCTCTGGCTACGACCTTGATTATTTCTATGAAAAGGGATCGCGCTTCTGAGGGAACAATCGGCGATTTGCTGATCGTCAGCATCGAAGGCGCGTGAACATGAACATAATTTATTGCCTATTATCAGCTAATGGTAGCAGCGAGATAAGAACCGGATGCAAGCGGCCGATCGAGATGAAGCATTCACAGAGAACGTTGCAATATTAACTTAATATTAGTTATATTTTAACGATTTGTGTGTGTGTGTGTGTGTGTGTTTTTTTTTGTAGAAATTTTTGGTTACGCTAGCCGAGTGGTTAGGTGGCTCGTACCAATGGGTTCTTCAAAAACCTATGTATAATTTACATCGTTGCTTGGACATAAAGATAGCGACAGGCGCACTACATGTCACGTTGTCCCAAGTTTTATTGGGGGGAAATTTTAACTATACACTGTTGCAATCTGATTTTTATGCAACGCGATTATTACATATCCTCGGTGTAGGAGAGATCTATATCTTATACAGACTGCAATACGTTTACCGTGCGACATCGAAATAAATATATAGCACCCCCTTTTTTTCAGTGGCTGCCTACGGAAAGGCCTCGAAAATACCATTGGCAACCGATAGATGGCGGGATAACCACAAAAAAAGTACTACGCCAAAAATAAAAAGACCGGTGACGGTCAGTAGCGTCTAAGGCGTGAGGTGTCTGGTACCGAAATTGCCAATCCGCTTGCCAAGCGTTGTGATTATGGCTAACCCTCCTAGACTAAAATTTACTTTATACTGTATTAACAGTTTCCTATTATAGTTAAGATGGGGGGGGGGGGGGGGGTAATGCAAAATTGATTTATTTTAAAAATCTATTTATTATTATTAAATTTACCGGCATATTAAAATAATTAAAATTTAATTATATTTAAACTTACAGATCCATAAATATTTTGATATATTAACTAAATGTAAACGTATCTATTATTTTTTTAAACCGTTAGCTTGGACATTATACAGACGGTGATAGGCTCACCACCAGTCACATTGACCCAAATATACCTTGGTGAAAACTTGCAAGGACATTGAAAGAAGTTGAAGATTGAAAGGACATTGTCTAAGCCTCTGACTACCTGGGATATGAGAAATAGTTTTTCCAAGTAAACTATACTAGTCGGTACCTACACCGTTTATTATAACGTGAGTTTAGCCATTTTTAATTATTTCCTTAATATTAATTATTTCCTGCATTATTATTATTATTATTGTAAAATAAAATGTTAATATTAAACATTATATTACAATAATTTGTCCATTGGTATCTCGAAAGCAATTCAAACGATTAAGTCATTATTTAATGCATTATATTACAGCGACATATATTTTTCACCAACTGAAGCTTGCACACCCAGGTACTTCAGCTGCAGCTCTAACAGATATCTTTGTAGTCTACTACATAATTTAGATTTCTAAAAAAATATCTTCACGCAATTCCCAATACAGGGGTAGATGGAGGTCTAGTCTAGACAATTACGTCCCTTTGATCCACCTTCCACCGATGATTTTTCCGGGACAACGTGACTGGTTGTGAGCCCGTCGCCATCTTTATGTCCAAGCCATCGATATAATTCGCACATAGGTTTTTGAAAAACCCATTGGTACGAGCCTGCCACCTGGGGTTCGAGCTCGGATCTCTCGACTCGAAATTCCGACCACCCAACCACTCGGCTATCGTGACTAAAAAAACGGCTATCTTAGTATTATGAATTATCCCATAAAACTTCGTATCATCAATAATCACTAACTTCATAGAGCTCTTTAGATTAAATTCCATAGACACCTCAGCAGCGCAACATTTATCATGGCTTGAAACCGCAAATCGTATTAGTTAACGTTATTATAAATTAGTTGAGCTCATTATACGAGCCATCGGTAAAGCACAGGCGTAATTAATCGTACGTTGTTCATACACCGAGTATGGGGTACATACAGATGGAAGCGGGAGGCATTTTAATGGAAACCGGGGCGAGTCACGTTGGCCGTAATGCGCGTGCGCACCCGAACTAGGCAACTTTAGGGTCATAACGCGCTACATTACGAAAATTTTACTACGAAATAATGGTATAAAGTTATACAGTACGTAGTACATACATCACAAGTGCTTAATTGTAATTATGTAGCTCTAGATATACAACGTATACACTGCTGCTGATTTTTCTTTTGCAAATAAATGCATAAATAAATAGTACAAAATCGTTTTGCAGACCAACACAAACAGAAACGATCTATGCCCGTCTGTTACATATTTTATTCAAAATCATACATAAAGATGACAGATTAGTTAAAGATCGCCACATTTATTGAAGCCATGATAATAATATTAACCGTACAAAAAGTCACGATGGCCGAGTGGTTGGGTGGTCGGAATTTCGAGTCAAGAGACCCGAGTTCGATCCCCAGGTGGTATTCAAAGACTTATGTACGAACCACCATCTAGTAATCGAACTTGCAGATCGACTCAAAAAGTGAGAACTACTCTGACCACTCTGCTATAGCGCTTTTTTAAATGTTTATTTAAATAAAATTTTACTACATAGTTATTAAAATAAATAAATGCGTTTAGATAGTGCGAACTGTGACAACCCTGCGTGTAATAATCTACTCGTACTTGGATGGCCTGTTGAAGCGATATATCCACTGCACGTTGTTACATTAAAATAACAGTTCCCTGATTGTTTGATAGAAATTTAAATGTATAAAATTTAAACAAATTTGCAAAATCTGTATATATCAGAAAGATATTATGACGACCCCCGTGGACGAGTGGCATCCAGGTTCGATTCCCGGTCTGGTCAATATAGAAAACCACTTTTTCTACATTTTCTCGGGTCTGGGTGTTTGTGGTGCTTAATCTTGTAAACACCATAATAACTTTTGATGCAGCGCCAAAAGTTCGCTTACCGTAATATGTTTTAAGATCTTTAATGGATTTTTTTATATATCCTATATGATATAAAATATAAAAAAAAAATGTCACGATAGCCGAGTTGTTGGGTGGTCGGAATTTCGAGTCGAGAGACCCGAGTTCGATCCCCAGGTGGCAGTACCAATGAGTTTTTCAAAAACTTATGTACGAATTTCATCGTTGGCTTGGACATAAAGGCGGCGACGGGCTCACCACCTGTCACGTTGTCCCGAAAATATCTTCGGTGGAAGGTGGGTCAAAGGGACTTAATTGTCTAGACTTGACCTCTGTCTACCCCTGTATTGGGAATTGCGTGAAGATATTTTTTTTTTATATATAAAATATACACAGGTTTTGCATAACATGAAACTAAATTAACATGTTGAAAACACTCGTGAGTCTCGTAAGACTTCATTAATGAGAACTCTTAAAAATTTATTTTTTACTGACAGATGGTGATATAGATATACCCAAGACGGGCAGCAGCATTGAAGATGCAGAGATCTGATATCTATATTCTCTGTTCTGGGGAATGGGGTCAAATAAAAATAAACTTTTCTACATTTTCACGGGTCTGGGTGTTTGTGGTGCCTTCGTTGTTTCCGATTCCTATACCTCAAGTGCTTTAGCTTCTTACATTGGGATCGGAACAGTGTATATGATGTTGTACCTGTCTATATATGTATTTATTTTTATTTATTTACACGTGCTTAATAAATACCGTCGTCTATTTAATGAAATAAATAAATGCGTTTAGATAGTGCGAACTGTGACAACCCTGCGTGTAATAATCTACTCGTACTTGGATGGCCTGTTGAAGCGATATATCCACTGCACGTTGTTACATTAAAATAACAGTGCCCTGATTGTTTGATAGAAATTTAAATGTATAAAATTTAAACAAATTTGCAAAATCTGTATATATCAGAAAGATATTATGACGACCCCCGTGGACGAGTGGCATCCAGGTTCGATTCCCGGTCTGGTCAATATAGAAAACCACTTTTCTACATTTTCACGGGTCTGGGTGTTTGTGGTGCCTTCGTTGTTTCCGATTCCTATACCTCAAGTGCTTTAGCTTCTTACATTGGGATCGGAACAGTGTATATGATGTTGTACCTGTCTATATATGTATTTATTTTTATTTATTTACACGTGCTTAATAAATACCGTCGTCTATTTAATGAAATAAATAAATGCGTTTAGATAGTGCGAACTGTGACAACCCTGCGTGTAATAATCTACTCGTACTTGGATGGCCTGTTGAAGCGATATATCCACTGCACGTTGTTACATTAAAATAACAGTGCCCTGATTGTTTGATAGAAATTTAAATGTATAAAATTTAAACAAATTTGCAAAATCTGTATATATCAGAAAGATATTATGACGACCCCCGTGGACGAGTGGCATCCAGGTTCGATTCCCGGTCTGGTCAATATAGAAAACCACTTTTCTACATTTTCACGGGTCTGGGTGTTTGTGGTGCCTTCGTTGTTTCCGATTCCTATACCTCAAGTGCTTTAGCTTCTTACATTGGGATCGGAACAGTGTATATGATGTTGTACCTGTCTATATATGTATTTATTTTTATTTATTTACACGTGCTTAATAAATACCGTCGTCTATTTAATGAAATAAATAAATGCGTTTAGATAGTGCGAACTGTGACAACCCTGCGTGTAATAATCTACTCGTACTTGGATGGCCTGTTGAAGCGATATATCCACTGCACGTTGTTACATTAAAATAACAGTGCCCTGATTGTTTGATAGAAATTTAAATGTATAAAATTTAAACAAATTTGCAAAATCTGTATATATCAGAAAGATATTATGACGACCCCCGTGGACGAGTGGCATCCAGGTTCGATTCCCGGTCTGGTCAATATAGAAAACCACTTTTCTACATTTTCACGGGTCTGGGTGTTTGTGGTGCCTTCGTTGTTTCCGATTCCTATACCTCAAGTGCTTTAGCTTCTTACATTGGGATCGGAACAGTGTATATGATGTTGTACCTGTCTATATATGTATTTATTTTTATTTATTTACACGTGCTTAATAAATACCGTCGTCTATTTAATGAAATAAATAAATGCGTTTAGATAGTGCGAACTGTGACAACCCTGCGTGTAATAATCTACTCGTACTTGGATGGCCTGTTGAAGCGATATATCCACTGCACGTTGTTACATTAAAATAACAGTGCCCTGATTGTTTGATAGAAATTTAAATGTATAAAATTTAAACAAATTTGCAAAATCTGTATATATCAGAAAGATATTATGACGACCCCCGTGGACGAGTGGCATCCAGGTTCGATTCCCGGTCTGGTCAATATAGAAAACCACTTTTCTACATTTTCACGGGTCTGGGTGTTTGTGGTGCCTTCGTTGTTTCCGATTCCTATACCTCAAGTGCTTTAGCTTCTTACATTGGGATCGGAACAGTGTATATGATGTTGTACCTGTCTATATATGTATTTATTTTTTATTTATTTACACGTGCTTAATAAATACCGTCGTCTATTTAATGAAATAAATAAATGACGCAATCTCTTTCTTTTATTTGGAGCTCGATATTACTTTTTGTTTCTGCTATGAACGAACAGCATAGGTAAACAAACGTAATGTGATTCGTGGTAAGATTCGTGTTAATGGCACCGTGTGTGTCTCATCTAGGTCACATTCGCGTTAAGTTCCTCAGCCTGAACGCGCTGCGCCGATAAATATACACGTCACAGGAACGAGCCGCACTGACACTATAACTATTACGGTTGCTGATTCGAAAAGCCTCTTTATATTCTTTGTAATAAGGACTAAGTTTTAAGGTATTAAATTTAAAAATATATTCCACTTAACATGCAACTGAACTCACGAAATATAAATTGTCACTGGAATTTGATTCGTATTTCGGAAGTGATAGGATAGTTTGGATAGTTTGCAATTCGTAAATAAACTTGTGCTAAGTTACCGCATTCGCTCACGACTCGTAGTCTTCCCATCATACGTTCAATTAACTTATCAGGTAATGTGTTGGTTTACTTGAGAATTAAATTGAATCGTGTCTTAATAAGGTTTTCACAGTCGATTGCGTTAAACGTAAAGACAATCAGAACAATAATTTCTTTATATCCATTGAAGCTTGTTTTTCAGCTTGGATGTTGAACACTTTTGCAAAACATAATTGCGTTTTTTTCATCTGTTTTTATAAACTTATAATATTTGTGATTATAAGTAAGATTTGACTAATGCATTTTATTTTTCTCTTGGTGATAGATAAGTTACCATGAAAATGGAGCTAACAATTATAATGAATTATTATGTGTGCAATGTAATTATATTTTTTTGTTTGTTATATCCAACAAGGGCTAGGTATATTAAAAATACATATATAGATAGGGACAGCATCACACACATTGCTCCGATACCAATGTAAGATACTAAAGCACTTGTGGTATGGGAATCGGAAAGAATGAAGGCACTACAAACACCCAGACCTGAAAAATATAGAAAAGTGGTTTTTCTACAATGACCCGACCGGGAATCGAAACCGGGAAACGACATCTTATAAAACCGGTGTTTACGCCACTTGTCCTTGAACGTATTCAAATATTTAGGTTTATGGAATAAGTTGTACCCTTGTGCAACCTCTTTGTTTCATATTTATACAAACCTTTTTTGTGTACATGAAATAAAAAATTAACAGATACATTGTTTGCAATAACAATATGATTACTTTGTTTAAAAGTGTGTATAAATACATATCATGTACTTTAATATCTCGGCTCCATATTGTAGCAAAGTGTATATACTCGTATATCTTCTCGCCATTCCCAATACAGAGGTAAACAGGAGTCTAGACAATTAAGTCGTTTCGATCCACCTTCCACGGAAGATATTTTTGGAACAAAGTGACAGGTGGTGAGCCCGTCGCTGTCCAATGTCAAAGACAACGATAAATTCGTACATATGTTATTTTAAAAAACCCTTTGGTACGAGCCTGCCATCTGGGGATTAAAATCGGGTCTCTAGACTCGAAATTCTGAACACCCAACCACTCAGCTATCGGGTCAAATTTTCTATATAATTTTTGGCACATGCTCCTAAACTTATGGGTCTTTTCCTTCGTTAATCTAGCTAGAAGCCTAACGTAAATTTCGATGGTGCAGACGGCCGAGGATCGTTTTTGAGTACAATTTTGCGGGAGGCTTATGTTAAGCAATGGTCTCTTGATATGGAATACGTATAATATTGATGATTTAAGGAAAGAAGAAGCTTTGCGTTACGAATATCATACAGGAAATGGGTGTGTATGGATTCGAACCCGCGATTCAACCTTTGTCCTTTGCGTTTGTAAAATTATTAGTATTTCCGAAAAAACTAAATCTTTGGGGCGACAGTTTGTTCCCATACACGCCTATAAATAAATGCCAGTTAGGATGCTAATAACATAGGTACAGTGACATTTGAAGAAAGAAACAATACATTTTCTATCACACTGGAGCATCATATTAAAAATGTAAATCCCAGCACATTTGGGCTATTAAATGCAAAAATATTTTTTTTAAATCCGACTGAAAGTTACAGAGAATAGTATGTTCAAACAAAAACCAAACTCGTCAGCTTTATCATGTTGGTATAGATTATGCAATTGGTATTTCTTCATATTGGATTAAACTTTCAGCTTTGTAAAGGTGAATCATAGTAATAGGTTCTCACCTTAGCCTCCGGTCTTCGTGTGCTCTAATGAAATCCACTTTCGAACGGCAATCCCCTTTTCCAAAGAGGTGTGCATTGTTATCTATGTATTACTCTATTATCTACTCTCTGAAATTCTGTTAATGGCACATCGAGGTTTATAAATAAGACGTTTTTGCATGCATTATTTTATTTTTATTTTATAATTGCACAATTATCTGTTCTTACGCACAATCCCTAACAGTGTAGCCAGAGAGAAGAGATCGCCAAGTGCCACGATCCTTACATACCTCACTCATTTCTTTCAGATTCATCATCTTTTTCATACACGCACGTCTAGGTATCCGTGTACTCATGACCCTCCCTCTTCTAGTAATTTGCTCACATGGTCTTCGAAAGTTAGTGTCGACCTACCTCGACACTTATAATATTAACTTTCGTGATATGTATTTTCTGCACCATACGGCCTTCACTCATTCGCTCAACGTGCCCAAACCATCGAAGCACGCCCTTTTTGTGAGAAGGTCATCTTTCAAACCTCTTCTTCGATCGGCCAAGGTGACGCCGCATATTTTACACCATATAACAGAGTCGGTATCGACTTTGTTACTGACAACTATCTCTATGCCATTCATTCCAAATTTAATGCAGGAAGAGAAGTTTAAGTTCACTTTGTCTTAAATAAAATAATAAATATCTTTTCGCAATTCCCATTACAGGGGTATACAGAGGTCTAGTCTAGACAATTAAGTCCCTTCGACCCACCTTCCACCCATATTCCGATTTCGTCTATATGTCGAACGATAATAGTAACAATATAGATTGCACATACAGTAATCAATATTCTGAATCAACATACATTCGTTGATCTTAGTGCACCACTAGCTTTAGCGCAGGTTGCACCCAGTCCAGACTAGTGCCGCGGATGATATAATATCTCTGTTGAACACGGATATTGCGAGATAATTCCATGTTCTACTTATTTTAGATCCAATGCTCGCTCGCTAATGATAAAGCTATAATAAGAAGCGTGGGTGTGTACACTGACGCGTTTGTTCCTGCAATTCGGATTTGTGAGAGAAACGACTTTGTTCAGACTCCACAACTGACTATTATAAAAGAAATATCTTCACGCCATTCCTAATACTGTAGTTGACAGAGGTCAACAATGAAGTGATTGAGTGAGACAATGAAGTCATTTCGTTCCACCTTTCACCGAAAACATTTTTTGGGACACCGTGACAGGTGGTGAGTCTGTCACCGTCTTTATGTCGAACGATAATAGCAACGATATAGATTGCTCATACATTTTGAATAAACTCATTTGTACGAGCCTACCGCCTGATCGAACTCGGGACTCTTGACCCAACTACTCTGTCTATCTGTCTATCTATCTATCGGGACTATTATAAAATGTGAAATTAAAAACCAATTAAAATAATGTTATTAAATTAAAGAGAAAAAGTTAAGATTTCAACTGACACCAGCGGGATAAAATTTAATAACATAAAAGTTCAGCATAAATTTGCTTTAAAAATCAATAAAATTGCACCAATTAAAATAAGTAATGAGACTCAAAATAATTAAAAGATACTTGTTTTATTAGACACATTATATCATTATTTTCTGTTTCAAAATATTTCCTATCAATAAATGATTTAAAATACAGTAATACGTAGAAGTATGTTCTATTGTAGGGCCCATCAGCGATTACGATGATTAGTAATATAACTTCGTGATTGTGTGTGGTGTCCACAACCACGAAGTAATATTACTAATTATCTCTTAACGGTGTTCAAATTCTACTTTTTTAAAATATTACACCACCAGGGTGTGATGTTTTTACTATTTTTTTACCTTCACGCTTTTATATTATACATATTGTACGTATTCTATCATTGTATGCTTATTTTATCAGTTGTCAGCTTATGTTACCAAGACATAAACAACCCTACTCTACAGTAGTATGACTTAGTAGTATAGTCCTATGACTTGAATTGGACGAGTGTTTGTTTAATACATCACCAAACACGGACATGGATAACACATACGTTGTTCCGATCCCAAAGTAAGCAGCTAAAGCACTTGTGGCATGGAATTGGAAACAACGAAGACACCACTAACACCCAGACCCGAGAATAATGTTGAAAATATGGTTTTTCTATATTGAACCTTCCAGGAACCGAACCCGAGACCTCAGAGATGGTGTCACCTTGAAAAACTTAGTGTGTAAGCCTCGTCCACGGAGGTCGTTAAATATATTCATTATTATTATTATTTATAATGTAATATAAAGAGTCACGATAGCCGAGTGCCCGACCACCCGACCACTCGAGAGCCGAGTGGTCGGGTGGTCGAAATTTCGAGTTAAGAGACCCGAGTTCGATCCCCCGGTGGCAGGCTGGTACCTACGGGTTTTTCAAAAACTTATGTACGAATTACATCGTTGGCTTGGACATAAAGACGGCAATGGTCTCACCACCTGTCACGTTATCCCGAAAATATCTTCAGTGGAAGGTGGGTCGAAGGGACTCAACTGTCTAGACTATACCTATGTCTACCCCTTTTTCGGTAATTGGGTGAAGATATTAAACAACACCGAATAACGCCTAGTTAAACATAAAATATCCTCAATTCCGCGTTAGGGACCACCGTGCCGGAGCTCGTTACATATATATCACTTTGCAATCGATTACATCGCTGCTTCCTCGTGCCGAACAATACAGCGGTGCCTCTGGTACAGTATCCCTCAAATTGACTTTTGTTTGGACCTGTTCCGACCGGTCCCTATCAGATGCGTTGCTTACGCTAGATAGACGCCTCGTTATTTTATTGGTATCATCAGTCCTTTTCTATTCGGCGATAATTTACAAGATATAGGGTACTCAGGTAGCTTTGTTATACTTTGTTTTTCTATCAACTTGACGACCCTTAAGACAATCTGTCTTCAAAGTTAAGGGTGGTGGGATTGAATCCCGCTCGCGGCAAACATTTGTGCGGTGTATATGAAATGTATATCTATGTCAGTATAGTCTACCGTTGGGTTGCATATTAAGATGGCACTGACAGAGCGTCTGCCCCGTTTTCCCAAATTCTCGTTCGAACTTATTAAATTTTCTAGGCCTAGAATAAGAGCATCATCCACATTTCGCCAGATGTGTGCATTACATATAATGCACCACCTTCACTACACTCAATACTACAGTTGACTCAGATAATATGTGCCACCACCGATAAATACGCGATATGTTTTGGCATCGAAACGAGGCATCATCAAGCAATACATGTTACGAGAACTTCTTCTCTTCACCAGTTCACATATGTTACTTATACTTTTGTGCATGCCGATTGGTGCAAGGTAAGACTAAGATTTTTATAATTATCTCCTCCTACAATTATCTCCGTGAGTGGCATTTTTCATGGTGTCGCCAGCTATGTGGTCCCGAGTTCGATTCCCGGTTGGGTCAATATAGAAAACACTTGTTTTACATTTTCTTGAGTCTGGGTGTTTGTGATTACTTCGTTGTTTCTGATTCCATAATACAAGGGCTAAAGCTGCTTAATTTGGTCTCAGAGCGATATATGTGATGTCGTACATGTATTTATTTTATTAAAAATAAATAATTTCTGCAAAGTAATGTCTGAGTGTATTAATGATTCCACAAGTTACATTTTGTTAACTTTACATATTTAAAACCATTTCAGGTTCAAGTTTTCCATTCACAACATAGTATTTTATAGTTATAAAATTAGGCCTTAGCCCATATAAAATAATGTTATATCTTATTAATTTATATTATAACTGATAAATTTGTTTATGTAACCACTCACTACGACATGACATTCATGAACTCAGAATTTTATTACGCTATAAAACTGAATATAATCTATATTACCTTGTCTAGAAAAAATATTTTATAGACCAAGTGAAAGTTTTAGGCTTTATTTCTTCTCAGTTTCTACGAGTATAAAGCCTATCAAGAGTCACGATTTCTACTCCTGTGAGGTTGCCTCTCGACAACTTTTCTTCATAAACGATTGTCAGGCTCCTGTGTTTCTATTTCTTCTGTGAATGTTTTAATGGAAGATTTTATCACTAATGCTTCTGCTTTCTGGGATGAGATAAAAAGCAGAACCATTAGTGATAATGCGCTTAAAATATTTTAACTCTTCTAGAAGTATAACCGTTCTTAACAAGTTAAACGAATGAAACTATGATCTAATACCCATTGCCCCGAAAATTAAAGATGCCACGATGCTGTCGACCGATTGCCGTGCTGGTGGTGGCCATGTCTTCGAAGTGAAATGCGAGTTCGAATTTATGCGATGTATATAATAAATCATTATTCACTAATATAAATATTTATATAATATAGTTCATCTCATTACAATCCAATAACCTAAGACGTGTCTTATACAATCCAATAACCGGTAACGGTGTAAGAATGTTGCCACTCCCTTTCTTTCCGTGGGTATCGTAAGAGGCGACTAAAGAATAGAGCCTAGAATATCCTAATAACAATCGGTGGATGGTGGGACATGTTTAAAAAATAGTGGTAGAGCCACGCATCAGCTTTTGTTGTGGCTCGACCGGGGAAGTACCACGACCTCACAGAATACCGGCGTGAAGTAGGAGTCTAACAAACTTTTGCGTTTCGTCTGGTGAGTGCAGCTAACCGGAGGCCCACACACTCCCCTCCCCCAATTCTGGGGGGGGGGTCACTCTAAGGCCGGCAACGCATCTGGGTTGAGGCTTATAATTCGCAACTCATAGAATGATACGAACACACATCAATCACATGTGCTTAATACGAAATTTCATAAAATTGCAACCAAATTTCGAAATTGGCTGCGATCTCACGATTCTGTGGTGCTCATTCCAATACATCGAGAATTAATCACCGGATTAGGCACATAAATAGTTAAAACCTCCACTTGTGCCAGTTACGACAACCAACAATAAAACGTTGCCCTAGATGCCTACAAGTTTTATGACCTAACTCATGAGCTACGCAATAATACTGCTTCAGATACTAACATGTTAGTGTTAGTATTTATTTCTGTACTGTTGGTAGTTTGCGACGGATAAACAGCGGGGCTGACGTAAGAATATAATTTGTTTCCATTTACCCATTGTGGTGTCATTCTAAAAGGCAACGCTGTGATTAAATTGTGGCAGAGAATTGTTCTAATTACAAACCAAATCTCAATTAACAATAAACCATTTAATATCACGAAGCATTTCAGTTGTCATATTCCTAACATACAGACTACAAAGTAATTTCAAAACCGTAAGTCAAAATCGTAATTAAATACGTTGCATGCAACATGTTCAGTGCCTTATTTAGTTAACTATTTATCCTTTTGAGGCTTTGAAATAGCTTTAACCTATCCCTTTAATCGACGTTTAGTATTGGCATGACAATATATCAAGTCCTTTCAGCAGTGAAATAAAAGACTGGACAAAAGATATAATCTCGAAAATTACTAGGCAAAAATTAAGCGAACCAATGACAGGCAGCACTGCCTGTGGTACCAGATGTCGAGTACTTCGATATCCAATCCGTTTGCCAAATGTGACAATTATAGCAACATTGGATTGTTACAGTCCGCTAAGTAAGTATGTATGATGAAACTATAATAGATGTTGCAACGAAAGAAATTCAAAGAACAAGTGTGAACAAAACAAAAGAACATCAAACAAGAAATACAGTGGAGTCAGTATTATGAACGCATTATCTTACACCAGCTTGCGAAACCAAAGCGTCAACACTGCACCTTACGATATTTGAATATGTAAAAATGTTCGGTGGTAGACACGACATTCCCTCAGCATAGCTTAACACGATAGCCGGCTATAATTCGTGGCTCTAATGGAGTCTGCAACACGCACTGGCCACACATCAACTCGAGACAGGCAAATGGACAGATGAAGTAAGACTATATTGCAGACAAGCCATTTTAAACTATATAGTGTAAATCTTATAATTGGATATCGCTTGTTGCAACTATCGCTGTTAAGGAGCATTTACAATATTGGCAACTATAGGGAACTGCTAAAAAATAGTTAAGTGATAGACAATATAACATTTTTATCTGAAACTCAGCCAAATATATCGACAATGCATCCTCGTATATACATAAAACTTTTACTCTCATTCTTCTTTCAAAAGTAATTGTCTACTAAAACAGAGCCAGATTCTTAGTTATTACTTGTGTCTTTTCTAAGTTAAACTATAAATTATTATGTCCTTTGTACTTTAAAATAAATAAAATATATATCTTCACGCAATTCGCAATACAGAGGTAGAGAGAGACCTAAAAAATTTCGGTGGAAGGTGGGTCGTTACGACCAACCTTCCACCGAAAATATTTTGGGAGACAGATGGTGAGCCCGTCGCTGCCTTAATATCGTCTTAATATAATTATAGCCAACGATATAGTTCGTACATCAGTTTTTGAAAAAACTCATTGATACGAACCTGCAACCTGAGGATCGAACTCGTGTCTCTTGAATCGAATTCCGACCACCCAACTACTCGGCTATCGTGACTTCTAAAATAAATAATATAATATTATGTATACGTTGGCACTCGTATGCCAATAATTACCATAGTTGACAGTGACGATTTTATTGTTGTGTACAAAGAATTAATCAGTGATTTATTGTTCGCTATTATAAGTAGGCTTAGTCTTATTAAATAAACGCTCTACATTAGGTAACTTATTTGAAAAAATAAACAGTAATACTCGTAAACGTTAACTTATTTTGAAAACATTAATTTGTAATCTGTATAACCTCCATACTATGTTTACCATTTATCTTATATATTTTATTTATTTATCTTCACGCACAATCCCTGACAGGGTAGCCAGAGAGAACAGATCGCCAAATGTCACGATCCCTACATACCTCTTTCGCTTCTTTCAGATTCATCACCTTCTTCATACGTGCACGTCGAGGTATCCGAGTACGACCACTTATCGTTTACCATTTATCGTTTTATTAATTAGTTAATATTGGTAATGTTCTTGCGAGAAGAAGAAAATATTTCAACAATTGTAAAGTCCCCATTATAATGTTTAGCATGTGCACGCGTCACATCTCAACCGTCGCCAGCGTCTCCATAATTCTGTGTCGGAATGAAGCTACAAATCTGGGCCTAGGATACATCTTTCGCATTATCAGGACTATTCATCGACGTCTAACTGTTGATTTCACATACGCAGCTGATTAAATCTATCTTTCTTACATTTAATGTTAATTCTGATTATACAATTTTACAATTGTTTTAGTAAATTTAGGTTGTTGTAACCTAAATTTACTATGGTATAATAAAATTTCTAATAGTAGTAAATGTATTATATATATTTCTAGTAGTATAGTAAATGTAGGTTTTGTTTACGCGTATGACTAATGTCCATAATTTTATAACAGGGTTAGGTTAATACTTGAGTTCACATTATTTATTTGACATTTTACAAGTCTTCGGTGGAAGGTGGGTCGAAAGCACTTACTTGTCTTGACCTCTGTCTATCCCTGTATTGGGAATGGCATGAAGATAAGTATCTTGTTTAGATAATACTTAAATAAAATTTTTCAAATGGACAATGTGTATTTTTATCGTTAGATGTCGCATTGCGATGTTTTAGACAGCTCTGAAAAAATAAGCCATTTTGAGGTTACAATTAAAGAGATGATTGTATATTCTTTGGTTTTAATTTGTTTTTATGTATCACCTTGATATCTGAGCGTGTTCATCTATTAAATTCATTTTCAAGATACAACAGTTTTATTATTATTATGTTAAACCTCAATCAACATTTGTGAGAATGAACTTATTTACTCGCATAATTTCAATGCCAGACGGCGGATTTGCCAAAATTTTCGTATAAATTCTTATTATTATTAGTTCAGCATAATTCATGAAATTCGCACAAAGATTCCAAAATGGAGCAAACAACTAGTTTGCGTCGAACTCATGCGGGTATGTGGCGAACAATTGCGTATTAGCAGCCCTGTCATCATTATCCGCCTTTATTGTGGGAAGAAGCAGCGAAACATCAGTAACTAATTAGAAGTAGGTCTCACGCAATTCCCAATACAGGGGTAGACATAGGTCTTTTCTAGACAATAAAGTTCCTTCGACCCACCTTCCACCGAAGATATTTTCGGGACAACGTGACAGGTGGTGAGCCCGTCGCCGTCTTTATATCTAAGCCAACAATATAATTCGTAAATAAGGTTTTTGAAAAACCCTTTGGTACGGTCACCTGGGGATCGAACTCCGGTCTCTTGACTCGAAATCCCGACCACCCAACCACTCGGCTATCGTGACTTATAAACTTCACAGGATAAACACAAGTGTTAAAGCGAATATATATTGTATGATATAATACTATATAATCGACTACACCGTTTATTGCCATAACTATTACAGGAGGCGACGAAGTAAAAAGCCAGAAAAGGTATTGCTACTGACGAATGGTCATATTATTTAAAACACTTACTTAACGGCCTGTAAAAATCCAGTGCAGAACATATGCCTCTCTCTCAAGGAGGATTTGTCATAATCTGTCGGCTCGGCAAGCGGATTGGCGATCGCAGTACCACATACTTCGTTCTGTAGACGCTGCAACTCATTGGTTTGTCTAATTTTTATTCTTCATCTTCTTCTTTACAGTCCATCAAGAGTCCACTGCTGAATATACGCCTTCACAATGATCGGTCCTCAGACACCTGCATCCATCGACATCCCGCAACATTTTGCAGGTCGTCACTCCATCTTGTGGGGGGTTGTCCTACAGTGCATTTGGTTGTCAGTTCGTCGAGCTGTGTTGCCGGCCCATTGTCACTCCAACGCGCTACTCTTCGTTGCCTCGTACGAAAAAACAGAAAACAAAAATTGAACAGATAAAAAACCAACCGAATTGAACGAAAACGGGCAGTATTGTCTAAGACACAAGACGTCTGGTACTTCGGCCATCAAACGCAGACTTTATTATAAAGAACTATTACCCCGGTAACTTTATAAGCTAGCTGAGAAGACAGTACTTATAATCTCAGCGGCTATAAGGCTCATAGTCCTTCAGGCATATCAAATTGAATCGTTACTTACACAACAATTATGGGGTGTCAAAATACAAATATTCAACCATTATAAACTGCTTCAACTATTGAACATTCAGAGTTGGTTTACACTTAATTAAGGAATTAGCGCGAGGCGCGCCGAGGGAGATACAAGATACGGACGTGTTGCCGCGAGCTGTTAACGTGTTACCGTATTTCGTAACGAACAGATCCGATCACAATATTGTAGTGTAACCCGTATTCTACTTCCTCGATTTTAATTAGTCATCGGGGGAAAAATTCTTATCTGTTAGGCAAAATCTTGTGAATACATATTTCATAAAACATAGGGAAGTGAAATGTAGCTTGAATACAAAACCGTACGCTACAACGAAACAACCGTTGTAGGGTACAATTTTTGGGGTGGCGCAACGATGTGTTTTGGGCCCAACACTATTTCCTGCCTTTTGTAATGACAATCTACGTAAAAAAAGTGTAAAATAAATTTAAGTACAAGTTAGGTAATGAAGATAGAACTACCTTTTACGACGACCTTTAATCACCAATTTAAATAATGTTAGTGTGTATATAATTTATGAAATAGCTATGAAACCTCAGGATATTTTCCACACATTTGACGGAAGAGACAAAAAATAGGTATCTAAATATGCACGGTGTAGATATTTATGGTCACAGAAGTAAAAAAGTAAAGCTAAAACAGCTACCTGTAAATGCCCATTGCAAGGAAAACGCCTTCTATACATAATTTTTTGTAGAGAAAGATTAGTGCAGGATAATGATTTCCGACCCCTAGCCTATCAAGGCTCCTATAAATAATATCTATTGTTTTATGAAATTTATTAAATTAATATATCAATCGCAATAATACAATTTTCCAAAGAAAACAATAAGCAACATTGTGTATGTACCATTAGGCACTGAAACAAGCCCGCAACCACATCGACGTGCAACTCGAACAATCATTTATTACGAAATGCAGTCCTAAGAGAAATTGTTCCGCGTAACTGTATTACATGATAATAATAATAACAGTACCCGCACATAGGTACGCTAATACTAGAAGGCGTATGTCCGATCCAACATATCGTTGCCGGCAGTATCTTGGCGGGTGACAGAGGCCGTGCCCCTGTTCATCGGTAAAGAATACATCGTTAAACATACAATAGAAGTGCAAAAACAACATCGTCCATTGCTACTTTTGATTAAAGTAATGACGCAATGAGCTCCGTTAAAGAAGAAATGTAAAGTATCTAAATTTTAAACGTGGAAAGAAAGTTTATCGGTTAAGCTGCATAGTAGGAGTCGTGTAAGGTGCGTAGGCCGGCGTAACGGCTAAGGTAGTAGCCGCTAAATCAAGCATTGTCTGATTGGGTGCAGCCAGTTGCATTCCTGAAAAGGGACCTATGAAAATAAAGAAGTGAATACTTCTATTTTTACACATGCCTATCGTTTTTACCTTTACATTCATACATACTGGCCTGTTAAAGTCCACTGCAGGACATTGGTCTCTCTCTCATCTCATTTTTGGTCTGATTATTTTGGTCTGATATTTTTAGAGATGGTTATCCCGCCATCGGTTGCCATAACATTATTCTAGGCTGTTTCCTTTAGTCGCCTCTTACGACACCCACGGGAAGAAAGGGAGTGGTAATATTCTTACGCCGTTACCGCGTAGCTCAAATGTGTGGAAAATATCCTGAGGTTTCATAGCTATTTCATAAATTATATATTTCCATCTCATTCTCCTTTCCCAATTTCTCTTTTAAAGGGAGACAAAGCAATCTGCAATGCTTATGTGTGACGAGTGCACGTGCATGCAATCACTTATATATGTAAGGAGTCTCTTCCTAATGTACCAAATTACTTCAATGAACATCTATTTTCAAACAAATGACCATTCGCAATGTTCTAAGGACACGTTCAGGAGATAGAACGCTGGATCGCGTGTCATAGCAGCACGGCTACCCGCTGCTACATATCGGTCGTAAGTTTCCGTTGACTGTGCAGCCACGTAAGCGACGCGCAATTAAGCTCTATAGTACACATGATCTCCTGCTCCTCTAAAGTAATTATAGGAAGTTATTTCCAACGAATACTAAGTATTAACATATTCTTTTTGAATATATTATAGGTACAATTAAAAGTCACGATAGCTGAGTGGTTGGGTGGTCGGAATTCTAATCAAGAGACCCGACTTCAATACCCAATGTGCTACCAATGTGTTTTTCAGAAAGTAATGTATGAATTATATCGTTGGCTTGAAGATACAGACGGCTACGGACTCACCACCTGTCACGCTATCCTAAAATTATATATACATAAAGATAAAAATTATATATACATTAAATGTGATTGAATTAAATATTTGAATATGATTCAGGGTACTTCAAACTTACGACCACATCCATCTAATAGCATAGAAGTTATTCTATGCTATTAGATGGATGTGATATTAGAATATGTGAACCAATATTCTATTCGTTTCATGCATAGAAGAGAACTCGTTGCGAAATTTAAACGAATTGTAAAAATACTACCAGCTATAATACCTGAATATCCATAAAGATAATCTCTCATCACCTTCCATCTCCTAGAATGGATTTCAATGAATATACAAAAGGTTTTATTATTAACTATAGCCTTTCAAATGGAATTCAGTGCATACGATATTTATGGCGTTGGGTCCGTCCGACGCAGGCACACGTGAGTAATGTTTTTAGACCTCGCGTGCTGATTTATTTATAACTATAACTGTAACGTACTGAGACAAATGCGTACACTAGTTAGCAGTAGTGCTTGTTACCGTGTATGCCAGTGATGCCCAAACTGTTTGTCTCGATCGGCCAGGCCAGCGCTTTAGGCATATTAAAACTGTATCTGGGCATCTCAGGCTCTCTTAAAGATGTTCGCTATAATCGCCACGCTTAGTAAGCGGATTGGCACATAGATGGCGATTGGATACATACTATAAATGTACGTCATACCAACGGGTAGATTATGACATTTATTTTTATTATTTATTATTATTATATATCTTTATTTTTATATTTTTACTATTATATATCTTTTGACTACCTCCAGGGACGATTAGTGTACACACCGGTTTTCGTGATGTCGCCAGTTTTAAGGTCTTGCGTTTGATTCCCGGTCGGGTCAATGTAAAAATACACTTTACGTTTTATTGAGCGTTTGTGGTGCCCTTGTTGTTTCCGAATTTATAACACAAGAGATTTAGCTGCTTAATTTGGTATTAGAACAATTAATATAATGTTGTCCCTATCTATGTATATCTGTGTACACTATCCATCCGCACAACGTAATTAATAATTACATTGTGAGGATGGATAGTGTAATGGTTCTTAGCTTGGATGGATGAATATAAAACGCATAGAACCACTCAAAGTTTAATGAACTTTGTACAAAACATTACAAAGATTCAATAAACAAAATATGAAATGTGACCATATGGACGAATAGCAACCCATATTTCCAGTTATAATATTCTGCGCTCTGTACCAAAGTGGCCCGTGCGTTGCATTCAAACTGCTAAGGAGTCGAAGTCGAAAGAATTGGAATAATAGTTATAAAGTTAAAATCCATACAATGAGTCTAGTATCTATCTAGTATTTTGTATATTGTTCTCTTAAATTTTTATTTTGATGAATTGAAAAAGTTGCTGTAGAAGAAGAAATAAAATTTTATTCTATTCTATATATCCTATTATATTGATAGTTTGATAAGGACTTTCAATGTAGGTCACATTTCACTGGATCTTTTCTGGGACAATAGTGAGCTGGATCATATACAGATAAATATTTGATTTCAGAAATGTAAGTTTTTAGATGTAAAAATAATTAAAAAATATCCTCACGCTATTTCAAATAATAGGGTAAACAGAGGTCTAGACAATTAAGACCTTTCGACCCACCTTCCACCGAAGACATTTTTTAGACAACTTGATAAGAGGTGAGTCTGTTGCCGCCTTTATGTCCAAGCCAACGATATAAATCGTAAATAAGTTTTTGATAAAACCCATTGGTACGAGCCTACCATCTGGGGATCGAACTCGGGCAACTTTGTACTCGGATTCAGAGTCATATAATATTTCAAACAACCGTCAACCATTGTAAAGCGGATATTGTTATTAAATGTTGAACACAATATACAGGATGTTGGCGGGTGTAGATCAGCTTCCGTGAGCTGGTACTCGTATATCGACGCTTTCTACAAACTTCACCGCGAAAACTTAACTTATAGTTTAATAAGACCATAAATGGCAAAGTAATATTTTTAATACCGGATTTCAAAGTGTCACCATCTTGAGGTCCCGGAATCGATTCCCAGACGGGTCAATTTAGAAAAACCGCTTTTTCTACAAATTCTCGGATCTAGGTGGTTTTGGTGCTTTCGTTGTCTCCGATTCCCATACCTCAAGTGCTTTAGCTACTGACATTGGAATCGGAGCAATTTATATGATGTCCCTACTATATATGTATTTATTTATTATTATGTATTTATTTATTAGTATGTATGTAACATATTAGAAAGTACATTTAAAAATTTGTCTGATTTCTTAAATCACAAATCTAAAAGATTACAAATTAAAAAAAATGGAATTATTAGAACGTTCTTGCTTACAGTGGTCGCACTACGGTCAGAACACTTTCTATATAAATTGTAGGTGCATGCATTGTAATGTTACATGATAGATACTGCAATAGAAAGTATTTCCCGCAGGCCCGAGATTAATAGTATGAGCAATAGAATTCACTGATAATATGCAAAGCGAGGAAGGAAAGCTGGATCACGGAATAGGAAATACGGTCGTTTGATCACATGTTATCCATTTCAATAAAAGCTATACACCACCCACGTGCTGACTCCGTAATCTCCACGGACTTTATCAGCAACTTAAATAATTACACAACAATTCCGCGTGGTCAATAGTTTATGATCTCTTAAGTTGCAAAATTTACAACACACTAATTGAAACTTTTTATCTCTTAGCGGATAAAATCTCAAACTAAGTCATGTCGAATTAAATACGAACCTCCTGGAGTATGTTACACATTCACGCTATCACGTCTCAAGGGCTCGTATAAAAGTCCCTAAAGTTATAGCTAATCAAGTCTGTCAAGTAATAAACAAAAATGTTGTTTCGCGGATATTTGAAACCACACGCACTGGACCAGTACTCGCAAATATTTGAGAGAACACTTTCGCCCAGAAGTTCACATTTACATTCTGCTACTTTACTTTACTTAAAACAAGAGACAAGGCATTTAATATAGTTTATACAAAAAAACAAAACTTTTTTCTGAACTTACGTATATAATTTCGAGTGTATAAATTTATAAATTCGATCGTATTTGGCATGTATGCAGACTATCAAGTACGCTTTTAGATGGAGTTTAGTAGTGAGTTTAGAGGTGGAAAGAAGAATTTGAAAGTGAAGGTTCTTACCTTTCCACTTTTCTTAAAGTGGAATACGAAGACTATCTGAGTTCAAATAAAGAGCATATTTAAATATCGAAAAAGAGCTAGATCGAGAAAATGATGTAAAATATTTATAGATTAGGAACGTGTGACAAAATAATAAAAATTTGACCATCTATAATAAAAACATTTAAATAATTATTTCTGTATTTGAATATAAACTTTCACAGCAAGAAACAGTATTTATTCCTTTAGAAATATAGAGATATTTATTTAATGAGCAAATTCTCATATTGATAAGACGCTAATGATACGAGACATGTAAATTAAATTATCTCAGACACTATTGGCGTCTGAACTAGCAATTGAATCAACATATACATTTAAATTGCAATTAGAATTCAGCAATTCAAGAAAATTAGATTCTATATACGTTTCTAGAAATTCTGCAAGGTACATATTTTATGAATGAATATTTACAGTTATGTAACTTACATTAAAATAAAAATTTATTTTCATCCATTTTAACAGTGGTAGAGCCACGCATCAGCTTTTGTTGTTGCATGAATGGGCCGGCTCGAGCGGGGAAGTACCACGACCTCACAGAATACCGGCGTAAAGCAGAAGTCTAATAAACTTCTGATTTCGTCTGGTGAGTGCAGGTAACCGGAGGCCCACACACCATCTTTCCACCAACTGGGGGGGGAGGGGGGGGGTCTCTAAGGCCGGCAACGCATATGCTATGCCTTTGGTATTGCGGGTGTTCATGGGCGGCGGTAATCACTTACCATAACGTGAGCAACCTGCTCGTTTGCCTCCCTTTTCTATATAAAAAATAGATTTATATTTAATTATATTTAATAAATATACATGTGTAGACAATTAAAGAGGTCTAGACAATTAAGTCCCGTCGAGGTCGAACTTCCACCGAAGACATATTTGCGACAACGTGATAGGTGAGCCAGTCGCCGTCTTTATGTCCAAACCAACGATATAAATCGTACATTTGTTTTGAAAAAAACCATCGGTAAGAGCCTGTGCCCTGGTGTTAGACCTCGGTTCTCTCGATTCGTTTTTCGATCACTTAAACTCGGCTATCGTGACTTAAAAAGAAGAATACCAGCAATGCCAAACAACGTTACTTCCTGTTAACCACTCCAACTAAGCTGTTTTACGACAAAAGCTGAATGGCGGGCCCGAACCGGCGACATTATGTTTCGCAAAAAGTCACGATAGCCGAGTGGTTAAGTGATCAGAATTGGAGTCAAGAGTCCCGAGTTCGGTCCCTAAGGGTCGTACCAAAGGTTTTTTAACAACTTATATATGATTTACATCGCTGGTTTAGACCGCGACAAGGTCGCCACCTGTCACATCATCCTAAAAATGTGTTCGGTGGAAGCTGGGTTAATACGACTTAATTGTCTAAACCTCTGTCTACCCCTGTATTGAGGATGGCGTGAGGATTTTTTTTTAGATTAAATACACTTTTATAAGCTTTTTCACTGAAACCTCTTTACCTCTTAAGGTCCACTGTAGGATCCACTGTAGGTCCACTTGGAAAATTCACTTGAATCACCGTGGCAAGAGGATTGGCGATCGCATCACCAAAGCTTCGCACCACAAGCGCTGCAGTCTGTCACCGATATGCATTTTTCAGTCTTGTATTTCTCGAACTCGTCATCCTACCATTAGTAGACAGCTATTGTCTACTAATGATGGGATGTAAAAGATATTACCTTTAATTTAATAAATAAATTAATAAATATCTTCATGCAATTCCCAATACAGGGGTAGACAGAGGTCTAGTCTAGATAATTAAGTCCCTTCGACCCACCTTCCAACGAAAATATTTTTCGGCCAACGTGATAGGTGGTGAGCCCGTCGCCGTCTTTATGCCCAAGCCAACGACACAATTCGTACATAAGTTTTTGATAAACCCATTGGTACGAGTCTGCCACCTGGGGATCGAACTCGAAATTCCGACCACCCAACCATTCGGCTATCGTGACTTACCTTTCATTTAGGCGCATATTTATATACTTTAATACTGTATGTATTTACTGTATGTATTACATAACGGCCTGTTAAAGTCCACTGCAGGACATAGGCCTCTCCCATAGGGAAAATTTGCCAAAATGCTACGCCACGCTTGACAAGCGGATTGGCGATCACAGTACCAGACCACGCGCACCTCAAACGCTGCTGCCCATCTCCGGTCAGATTATTTTGGTCTGATATTTTTAGAAATGGTTATTCCGCCATCTATTGGTTGCCATAATGAAACTCCAGGCAGTTTCCCTTAGCCGTCTCTTACAACACCCGCGGCAAGAAAAGGAGTTGCAATATTCTTACCCATCGTACATTTTTCGATATAGGCCGTATTTTCACGAGAAGAAACAAGGGTGGTGATTCCTTACTCCGCCATGCATAAATTTTACCATTCTACATTAATGTATATTATTATACTCAATCTACATACATATCTTCACGCACAATCCCTGACGGGGTAGCCAGAGAGAACAGATCGCCAAGTGTCACGATCCCTACATACTTCTTTCGCTTCTTTCAGATTCATCATCTTCTTCATACATGCACGTCTAGGTATCCGAGTACTCTTGACCCTCCCCTCATCGAGCAATTTGCTCACATGGTCTTCGAAAGTTAGTCTCGGTCTACCTCGACACCTTTTAATATTAACTTTCGCGCCATATATTTTCTTCACCATTCGGTCTTCACTCATTCGCTCAACGTGCCCAAACCATCGTAGCACGCCCTTGTCCATTTTTGAGACAAGGTCATCTTTCAAACCTGCCATATTGCGAATCTCTTCGTTTCGCTTTCGGTCGGCCATGGTAAGGCCGCACATTTTACGAAGAGATCGCATCTCCACTGCATTCAACCTGCTTTTATGCTTCTTCTGGCATACCCAGGTTTCGCTGCCATATAACAAAGTCGGTACCAACACTGCGTTATCTATTGCAAGGCGTGCACTTTTCACAACGCCTTACCTTTTGATTAACGCAGTCAGGGCACCATTGACTTTGTTCCCGGCAGCGACACGCCTGTCCACATCTAAATCACATTAGTCAATCAATCTAGTGCACGAATACAACTTTTTCAACTTTTAAATACTCGTATAAGATAATAATTAGCTCATACGGTAAAATTTTATGATTCATTCAAAATACTGAAATCATTATGTGCATCTACGTTAAATCTGCATGCGCTTTCCTTTAGAGATCCTAAAGATAAGCGAACGAGTTCATTAGCCTTAAGGTGACATGTTATGTGTCAATTAAGTCAGCAAGCTTATGTCTTTACATGCTTACTTTAATCTCGTAGTCTCTGAGCTATCTTTATTTTTGTATTAATTCCCGAAGCAATCTCACTTACTGTCTTTAAATTCTACACTACTAATACTGCGCTAACAACTCATAATATCATAAAACAAAATAAAAATGAAATTTAATTAAATCTACTGCGTAAAGCGTAAGGTAAGTATAATTGGTAGCTAATAGCCACGATAGCTGAGTAGTTGGGTTCGAATCGGAATTCTCGAATTTGATCCCCCGTAGTGAGGCTATAAAATAGTAAATAGTCATAAATATTATGACTATTTACTTATATATATTTTATTCGACACACATTTAACGACAAGTACTTATTAAATAATTACAAGACCAAGGTACATACTCATACAAAAAATACATAAAAATTTATGAAATGTGGTACCAAATAGTACTTCAACTCAGCGTAATTCTGCAGATACTGCAGGGCTAGTTTTCAGTTAAAACCTTGGTGTGTATTCACAAACAGATCAGAGGGCGATCAGGTATTATTTTCTGCTGTTTTTTACTCATACACACTTACATACATTTACGTATATACATAGAAAACAAAACGAAATAACTCAAAAAAAGACGGCAATAGGCTTACTACCTTCTACATTGTTCCAATTGAGCTGCAATGAAATATGGATCAAAAGGACTAAATTCACAAATGGGTGACAAATTCTTGCCCCAACACCCCACAGCAAATGGAAAAATGGCTAGGCAAGATTCAAAATCTGGCATATATCGAGCACAAAACCACAAACTAATACACTGTTTATCAATAACTTCTCAAGAATTCTCCTGAGGTCTAGCTATAGATTTTACGAAAAATATCTTACGATTTGTAATAAATCGAGAGAAATCATCTTTACAATCAATATATACAGCATTTAAAACAACTTGTAGTGGGCATACCTGAACAATAAGAAAACGGGATCCGTTCAAGCAGTGTTTTTATCTCTTAACAGACGCTCGGAGACTTAGAGTCTCCAATAGTCAATTACGAGTTAACGATTCGTCGGGAAAGACAACACAATAGCGGATCATATTACTCGATATCAGCTCACTGGACGTAGGCCCGAGATCAAAGATAGACGGGCCTGTTGCAATATCAGTGCTAGAACACTGCAGGGCTGAGACTGAAAGGCTTTGAGCTAAGAACACTCTTTGCTATTTAATCTTAGCAATCAAAACAGATGCTAAAACAATTTTTGTTCAGCTTTTGTTTTTAATTTTAATGATAAAACAAATAAATACCATAATGTGAAGATATATTTGTTAGTCGTGTGGTGTTGTCGAAATTACGACTCTATTCTTTCCCATGGGTGATATAAGAATCGAGTAAAAGACTAAAAAAGACAATTGCTGTTGACAGATGGCGAGTTAAACATCTCCGTATAAAACCAGAACAAAATTAAGCAGGCCTCTTTTAGCACACGCTAACCCAACATGGTGAAAAAAGGCAAATAAATCATGTATACAACAGTTAATGAAATGAAACAACAATATTATAAAATTTGCACAAACTAAGGAAAACAATTACAATAATAAAACACACAGAATAATATCTGATAATAGCATTGGCAAAGAAATGTGAATGCAGTCTGTTATCACGAAGCTGGTTCATCAAACTAGCAATTACTCAGAGAGATAGTAATTAAATTAGCCACGGCAATAAACAAGAAACTCGTATTCCTTCAAAGTGGTACTGTCCCCATTGATCACATCGTCGACAACAATAATTTCAAACCAACAAACGATACGCAAACTAAAATCGACTTTGTTGTATTGATTATAGTGGATTTAAGGCATCTTTTCATAATGACGATGGCAAATAAAATTTTTAATGCATAAATCGAGTGTTGGCATATGAATACGCCGAGCGAACACAATGCCGTGTCCACACTGGCGCGTTGACGCGAACGTAAATTCGCGAGTCTTTATCAGCTGTATCTTTAGCTAAACGCTTCCAGACTAATGATGTAGAGGGCTTTTTGTTCTGTCTAGTTACGTTTCAGTTTCGCTAGCGTAAGATATTTATAAGATAGCGTAAGATATTTTGTAAAATTTTCTATTCTTCAAACTTTATCTATCTAACTTTATACATATTTTGTTTTTCATATGTTCAATTTCATTATGTTACTAAAGATAACCAAAATAAACTATCGATTAAACTGCAACTATTCCTGGTTTCCGCATATACTTAGACACATTTGTGTTGACGTAGATATATGTTAATATAAACATCCACGACTCGAGTACAAACGTTCATAATCACACAAATGTTTGCCTCTAGCGGGATTCGAACCCGCAACCCTTAGCTTCGAAGGCGGGATCTCTATCAACTAGGTTATCGGGTATTTATAAAATTAGTCTAATACTGCCGCGCCGCCGCCACTTGACGCGTACTAGATGCATCAGGCATGTGAGAAATAGCAGGAAAGTGTCTACTTATTTTAATACAGCATCTCTCGGGCCACCGTGGTAGCATGGCGGGGATTCTATGGGCAAGATAGCTGTTTCTGGAATGGGACTATCTTAACCAAGCGAAAGAGTGGCCACGGTTGCATTGCGGACGAAGATTTCGAGACTCCTGCTCAACTCTGCTGGTGACCAGTTTAGTTGATAGGAGTTCGACATAACCCAGCTCTCCTCTTCAGGATGCTGGGTATCCATAAAGGAATTTTCCAACGTTCAAAAAACATCATTCCTAACCCATCCAAAATTTCACGCTCAACAATCTCTCTCCAATTTTCCATACTGTCGGAATTCCCTGTTTAAACGCTCTCTTCCTCGGTAATTTTGTGAGCTCAACTCGATTTATCTTAAGGATTCCGATGTAGAGATAACAGGGGAGCTTAGTACAGTTAGGCTACCGCAAGGCCGCTACATTTCCCTGCCATCAACAATTTTAATAGGTCGCTCAATCGGTATTAATTAACACGTACGAGCGCAGTGCGTCCGCTGTAAATCTCCCGATGTCGACATGTCCGTGCCACGATAGCGCTCGTCCATTTCACTACCGGGCAGGACGCACTATTTATAATTGCACGATGTCTCAGAGCGATATTGTTTGGTGTTCGTGTATTGTGCAGTTATACAAACAAAACCAACGATTTTAATCGAATAAAAAGAGATTTCGCTACATCACTTCGCTTGTATTTACCTTTTTTTGATAACTATAGCCACGGTAGCCGAGTGGTTTAGTCGGGATTAGAATCAAAGAACTCAAGTCCACGAAGAAATTTATATACGAATGTGGTTATTGGCTTGAACACTTATACAGCGAGATAAAAATAAAAATAAAATATCTTCACGAAATTCCCAATACAGGGGTAGACAGAGGTCTAGTCTAGACAATTAAGTCCCTTTGACTCACCTTCCACCGAAGATATTTTCGGGACAACGTGACAGGTGGTGAGCCCGTCGCCGCCTTTATGTCCAAGCCAACGATGTAATTCGTACATAAGTTTTTAAAAAACCCATTGGTACGAGCCTGCCACCTGGGGATCGAACTCGGGTCTCTCGACTCGAAATTCCGACCACCCAACCACTCGGCTAACGTGACTTTTTTTACAGCGAGATGTTGTATAATTTGTTGTTTTTGTAACTATTAGTATTATATAACCCAATGTCGTATGGTTACAGCGAAGGATATAACACTCCCTTCCTTCTCGTGGTGTCGTACGAGACAACAAAGCCTTGTAATTTAATTGGCTACCGACTGACTACAAACTAACCATCTCGTAATGTACCAAACTGAGCTGACGGTGCTACGCCAATTCGCTTGCCAAGTGTGGCGATTATAGCATAAGATCTCTTACAGGAGAGCCTTCGCCCTGCAGTGGACTTTTTCAGGGCGTATGATGATAATAAATATAACAAAAAAATACTACCTATAAAGCAAAGAAAAATCACGATAGCCGAATAGTTGGGTGGTCGGAATTTCGAGTCGAGCGAACCGAGTTCGATCCCCAGGTAGCAGGCTCGTACCAATGAGTTTTTCAAAAACTTATGTACGAATTATATCATTGGCTTGGACATAAATACGGCGACGGTCTCACCACCTGTCATGTTGTCCCGAAAACACCTCGGTGGAAGGTGGTTCGAAAGGACCTAATTATCTAGGCCAGACTTCTGTCTACCCTTGTATAAGGAATTACTTGAAGATATTTATTTATTTGTAGAGCAAAGAACAAGAGGAAGTAAGAATAATAAATTTGCAAATTATATTATACTAATAAAAGCGTATACGTCCTTACGATTGTTTATTACCATATCCGTTAGCTCGTTTCAATTATATTCGTTCACATCCACTTCCAATAAAAATGTCTTTAGGTAACCCAACAGCAATACGTAACGATATGCCGTTCCACATTTGAATGTTGACTTTCCTCTAACTTTATGTGACAAGTAAGAAACGTGGGGGGAATCAAAGGGTTTACATAATAGCATATTGTGGCATACGTAAGCATATAGTATATTATTCTAGTATGCAATAAAATTAATCAAATATATTTTAAAGCAAAATAGACACCACTAAAAATTTTAAAGGTAAAGGTGGAATAGTTCTTCGCTGCGTAGAAGACGTCTGTATCTGTTATATAGTATAGTATCCACACTCTTACACATTTTTCAAAACAAACAGCAATGTAACAGCTATTATGTTCTATTAGAAAAGTATAGAGAGCCTAGAGAGCTAGGTATAAAGAGGATAGTATAATTACGGGCTGAGAGGTGTCTGCAAACCGACATCAAATAGAAAAGACTGTTAACTATTTAGTTTTGATTGTTTTCGTTTTTTCTTTAAAGATCAAGCTTTAATCAGAAAACATTCTAGTTTTCGCCTGATCTGTTCTCGAAGTTTAATTCGACATTTCGAAGACTTGTCGAATCTGTTAACATGTATGACAAAGTTTATGCTAACAAAAAGTTTATTCCGACATTTTGTATGTATTCAGACTTGTCGAATCTGTTAACAAGTACATATAACAAAGTTTCTAATAACAAAATCACGTTGAAATACAGTAAAAATATATTGTTGGAACTTTTATTTAATGCAGCTTTCCATACAAGTTTTAAAATAGATTTACAGAACGCTAAAACATACCGTTACTGAAGGAAATGCTTAATTGCCTTATGTCGAAAGTGTGTGTAATAAACAACGGAGCCTTTAATAGCCCTTCTCCGATAGGACATGTCAATACTGCTCGTAATAAGACTCGAGACTTGATTTTATTGTTATTGGGAAATCGACTTAAGCTTGAAACTGACTTCCTGCTCCACCATGCACTTATTCCTGGAGCTCTAATATATCTAGTCCACCTGTCGGACATTTTTCTTGGTATGCTGTACACTGAAACGAAAAAAAGTTAAGTAAACTACGAGTACGAGTACTAACACGCCGTGTGGTTACGCCTTTCATCCTGTGGTCGTCGTAAGAAGTGATTGCTTATTTTTTCACGCATTTTCCCAGAACGGAAGAAAACAGAGATCTATACACGGAATCTAGACAAGTCCTTTTAACCCTCCCTTTCACCGAAGCCTTTTTGGGACAACGCGACAGGTGTTGAGCCGATCGCTGTCTTAGGGCAAAAACTGATTAATTTCTTTCTATTAATATACAAAATGGCTTTCTCGCCTTCTGTCTATATCTTTAAACTGTGTCTGTAACTTGTACATGCATAATGTCACCATTCTTATATCGGGATACCAGGCGGATGGCAGCCTACCACCCACCAGGTGTGGGTGGTAGCCTGCAGTCAACATTCCCAACATTCGGACTATGCGCTTCCGATGGTCATTTATAAAGCTCTTCCAGTGTCTGTATTTCCGTAATTATACAACCTTAACCTCTTCAAGGTGCGAGTACACAGGCTTCTCATGAGTAAACTCGCTCCATCGTAGACTTCATCTATGCCGTCCTGCTCGATGGACGTCAAGAGTCTACTCATTTTTCAAATAAAAATATCTATAAAAGTACTTTCCTCTAGACTCCTCTTACGACACCTAATAAGAAAGAAGGTGGGAATTTCCTACTCTAATACCTTATGGCTTGCTATAAGCAAGTCACGACGGCCGAGTGATTGGGTGATCGGAATTCGAATCGAGAGACCGGAGCTCGATCCCCAGGTGGTACCAGTGGGTTTTGTTCAAAAACCTATATACGATTCATATCTTTGGCTTAGACATAAAGACGATCTACCACCGGTCATGTTGCCCAAAAAAATATTTTCGGTCGAAGGTGGGTCAAAAAGACTTAATTGTGGAGACCTCTGTCAACTCCTGTACTGAGGAATGGCGTGAAGATAAAAGCATTACATGTATTTTATTCAGAAAAAGCTTGTGGATAATTTAATGCATATCCTAATGTAATCACTTCACGTATGACGGTCGTTTATTATAATTAGCTGTTTTCTATGCTTTAGGCGTTATTATTCGTTAAAACAATTAGACACGGCATGTCACAGCATATTTAACAAAAAAAGCGTAGGAATCTTCTAATTGATCTTCATCACTCGTCTTTATATCGTCATAATTTTTAAAGGAATGTATTGCAACCATTTCAAAACTAACATTCACAAATACAACAACAACATACGATGATTGTCATATTCGTCATGTTTGACACGACAGATAGCCATTCACAATACGCCTCATTAAACTTAGATTAATGTTAACATTGTATGAAACTTTATCATAATGTGTGTTTTGTTATTTTATTTTATGAAAATCTGTTTTCCGACTTTTTTGGCTTTTCTCACATTTAACACCTTTTATCAAACGCATCTTACTACATACTTTCATTTGCATTTTTTTTTTTCATTTTATTAATACTGTTTTGATAAAAAGTATTGCACAATTAATGTCACAAAATATATTCCAATGTTACAAAATGATTGTTTTATTCACATTCTGGTCTAATTTATTTCACGCGAGCAATCTATGGAATCCAATTCATAAAGAGAAATTTAAAAAAAAAAACCTCCCCTCTACGTAATACAACGGTTTAATTCGCGTCGTCATAATTTTAACAAATCGCCCATTCTAGTATCTTCTTCAGTCTGTGTTGCCTTCATAATTGGAAATACCAATATCTATGATAGTAACGACAGTTTATTACTACGTTCCATTTCATGCGCACTAATTAATATCCATATGAATATACATGTAGTGTTCGGGATTTTCTCTAATCAAAACTTTGTTATTTATAGCGAAACCGGGCTGAATGTAGGATAGTGAGTTGATTTGCATTTACAAGTCCTATGATAACGAATAGGGTCGATATTGCTTTAAAAGATATGCTCTTACGGTAGATGGAATATATTATGAGTGGGAACACGTTCCGTATTCTAGTGTTGACATTACGATGTTCATCCTAGGTGACATTGTACAAGATTCTTTACGCACAAGTGATGATGAAATTAAAGTCGATGTTTTATAGATTTATTTAACGATTTCTTTTTAAAAAAATGTTTACTTTAAAATAAGTTAACTATGGTCTGTGGTACAAATTTCTCTTTAAGTAAGTAATGAAAAGAACCAAATAATATTACTAGATTTCTTGTTAAAAACAAAGCTGCAATGCTGTGTCTACAGACACGTTTACGACAATAGTCAAATGGCGGACCCGAATCTGCGATTAAGCAATAGGTGCTTGAATAAATAAATAAATAAATACATAGTTAAATAAGGACAACAATCATTGCTTTGATCAAATAGACAGTATTATGGAATCAGAAACAAACACAAAACAAGAAATTTATCACAAACAGCCAGACCCGAGAAAATGTATAAAAAATAAAATACAATATCTTCTCGCCATTCCCAATACAGGGGTAGACAGAAGTCTAGACAATTGAGTCCTATGACCCTCCTTCCACAGAATATATTTTTTGTACAACGTGATAGGTGGTGAGCCCGTCTCGTCTTTATGTCCAAGCCCACGACATTATTCGTACTTAAGCTTTTTGAAGAAAACCCATTGTTACGATTCGGCCACCTGGGGATTGAACTCGAGTCTCATGACTTTTATTCCGATCACCCAACCACTCGGCAATCGTGACTGTTGAAAATGTATAAAAATGCTTTTTACATTGAGCTGAGCCATCGTCAAAGCTAGCTACACCATGAAAACCAAAATTCCCCGAAACTGCAAACATTATTTCAATTCATTCAATGGCCTATCAAATTAATAAGTATAGTAAAAATAATGAAACTAGTAAGCAAAACTAAAACACTATTTAGTTATTTGGAATAAGCTCTTACTAAGTGTCGAAGTGGCGCGCGCCCCTCGCATGATTGTATTATTTGAATTTGTTTATCGCGGACGATACTAAGTACCAACGAGTTCAGACTGCAACACTTCGGTCACGTACGGATTCCGTTATTTCATCTCGATACTTAGTGCAACTTGTGTTATTCAATTATTGGAGGAATTCATGGGTAAATAAATAAAATAATAAATAAATACATTCTTATTGGGTGCTCATATAAGTGCTTGGGTTTGTTGTCACAAGAGGAGTCCTGGGGAAAGTCTTGAGTATATTAATAGCACAAACAGAAGGTAAGACAGCTATTTCTAGAAATTAAGCAATTTGGCCTCTTAGACAGTGATGGGTTTTTCGAAAACTTATGTACGAATCATGTCGTTGACTTGCACATAAAAACAGCGACAGGCTCGCCACCTGTCACGTTGTCCCGAAAATATCTTCGGTGGAAGATGGGTCAAAGGGACATTTACATTTTAAATTTACTTTATTACATTGAGCCGACCGGGAATCGAATCAAAGACCTCGGAGCTGTGGACACCATGATTGCCGGTGTGTACCCATCTGTCACGTCTGGCCTAAAATTCGTGACAGCAGAATCTAGGATGCAAAGTATGGACAAGATAAATACTAATAATTATAATAAATAATAATATAAAGAAATAGCTCTATAAGAGAGGACTATATTGTGCTGTAAACGTTTTTACTAGGTGTTAAAGTGAAGCAAGTTTAGCATAAAAATTCATGCATTACTACTTATTCACCTATTACCTACCATTAATTACTCGATAATTAATAAATAAAATCAGCAAATTAAAAAATGTCAATGTCAAAAAGACGGCGACGGGCTCACCACCTGTCACGTTGTCCCGAAAATATCTTCGGTGGAAGGTGGGTCGAAGGGACTTAATTGTCTAGACTCGACCTCTGTCTACCCCTGTATTGGGAAGTGCGTGAAGATAAAAAATGTCAACTAGCTTATCAATCAAGTTGCCGTGTGGTAACGGTGTAAGAATATTGCCACTGCCTTTCTTCCCGTGGGTGTCGTAAGAGGCGAATAAGGAAAACAGCCTTGAACATAGTTATTGCGACCAATAGATGGCAGGATAACCATCTTTAAAAATATCAGACCGAAGAAGAGCAGCACCGTCTAAGGTGCGTGGTGTCTGATAACTCGATCGCCAATCCGCTTGCCAAGCGTGGCGATTATGGCGAATCCTCCCTATGGGATAGACCTAAAACCTGCAGTGACTTAAGACTTTAATAGGCCGTTATGTACATATGTATGTATCAATAAAGTACATGCATACTAAATCTACTAAATCTTTCCTGAAAGATGTATAATAATCATGTTCATTCATGGGCTTGCATTATAAAGTCACTTGTTGATGACCGTTGCAAAAGTAACCATTGGACCGTGAGAATGATTGGTCGCTAATTACCTTTCTCTTGTAAATGAAAGGAAACAATTATTTCAACTTATATGCAATTATCACGAACGGAGATCTTTTTTAATGCAACGTAACGGCCTTATCTGTTTACTGCCAAAGCCTATGAGGCCCGGAAACAGATCGGTGCCAATGACCTCAATATTAGTAACAAATTATTATCAAGAAGTGCCTTACGTGTACCGCCTTATGTGATTTATAAAAATGTCAGTACTATATCAATTTTACAGATTTCTGCCGTCAATCGGCAGTCCGGGTATAAAAACTGTTATGCACCAAGAAATAAGCAAGTATAGAGGTATTTATATATACGATATTAGTATATACGATCTTAGTTCTCAGGGGTATTACATGTTACTCATTTATTACAATTTTTGAGTTTACAAGTGTCCGTGGACAGCAACAATCACTTACAATGAGTTAAAGTTTTTTCAAGACTCCTTGAAAATTAAAAAGATAGGGACAATATAACATAAGTTTATCTGATCTCAAAGCAAGTAGCTAGAGCACTTGTGACATTTAATCAGAAATAACGAAGATACATCAAACACCCTGACCCGAGAAAATGTAGAAAAATTTTCTTTTACATTCACCCGCAAAGGAATATAAGGCGGTAACTCAGAGCTGGCAACACCATGTAAACTGGTGTGTACGTTCGTCAGTCCTCAAAATTATTAGAGATGAGTTATTAAAGATGTTTACAAATACAGCTTCGGTGCAGTTCTCAGAGAAATACTAACAAACAAGACGCATAAATCTACAAGAAACGGCACGGATGCATGACCGTTTAAAAAAAACCTGTACAGTTCTCCATACTGGGAAAGAACCAATCATCGATGCTGAATATATTAAGCCTCATACATCAATCAAGCGCTTTCCTGCTAACGAGAGCATTTTCTCCGCCACATATGCATAGAGAAGCCATAATTTAGATATTGGCTCACTCCGTAACTCATAGTCCGGGCTGTGACAGCCTGATCTGGCGTCTGCGCAAATAATGGTAGCCTACATGCATATCTACCATCGCAAGCGTTCGTTAGTAATGGTATGGCAACTTTCGCTGCACTTTTCGCTTTTCAATACTGAATTAATAGCTTTTTAAATGAAAAGTCATTGCCGTGCCTTCTATGGAAGTGGTTTTTCCTTTCCCTAATAAGGACATTCTACATTACATTATTTTCACGGTTCAGGTGTTTTTATCGTATAAATTAAATTATTTCACTTAAATTCCAAGAAATAAAAAAGGATAAGAAAATTAAAATCTTCACACATTCCCAGCCCTGGGTTATACAGAGTTGTAGACTATTAAGTCCTTTCGACCCAGCTTCCACTGAAGACTATTTGAAAAATTTATTGTGGTTGATCAATTTGATATGATTCAATGAAATTATAATCATGTACTGATAAAGCTAGTTGTTTGGCATGACAACGTATAGTGTAAATCATCTATATACATTGTATGCACTAGACGTAACGAAATAAGTAAAAAATTTAAATAATAATATGAATTTTGTGCTTTAGCTCTAGACAATAAACTCCCTTTGACCCACCTTCCACCGAAGATATTTTAGGGACAACGTGACAGGTGGTGAGCCCGTCGCCGTCTTTATGTCCAAGCCAACGATAAAATTCGTACATAAGTTTTTGAAAAACTCATTGGTACTGCCACTTGGGGATCGAACTCGGGTCTCTCGACTCAAAATTCCGACCACCCAACAACTCGGCTATCGTGACTAAAATAAAATGAAGTGAAAAAAATAGACCAGCGACATCGTTTCGTCATATTATTAACAGTTATTGCGCCCTGTCGTTACCCATAGTGATTCATAAAGCATTTTCCTTACAACAACCACGTAAAAAAAAGAGGCCAGACATATGAAAAAACTGGTTCATGATCAGCAAATGTCAACGTCTTTAATAACGGTGCAGAAGTCGTCATTACAAATACGTATATTTTTTTTTATTTCAGAACAGAATTTGAAAAAGAGTAGCGTAGTTTTAGGACGTGCATAAAATGAAACAGTTTATGGCGTTAATTTAATGAAACGGTAATTAGAGATAAAATAAAATCAGATATCAAGTTGATATTAAATCTTTATTATACGTGTAATTACGGATCTTTGAAACGAGAAAGAAAATTGTGTTGATCAATAAGATAAGCGAAATGACATTTGGTTAACTAATATCGGTTAGTCGTGTCTTCGGAAGCGTCGACTTTGTGATTTGAATCATGAATATTAAAGTCCACTGACATGCAGGAAATAGACCTCACCCATATAGGGAGGTTACCCATAATAGTCACGTATGGCAAGCGGTTTGGCGATCGTGTTGGAGGGTTTGCCATAATCGCCACGATCAGGCTGATGTCTTAGACGCTGCTGTCCGACACGAGTAGGTTGAATTTTGGTGTGGTATTTTTAAGATAAGTATCTCGCTTCTGATGAAAAATGAAGAGCAAATAGAGCAGAGTGGAGATCCTCGCAAGTGCCGGCCATGTCCTTCTTGGTTCACCGTAAATAGGTAAAAGAAGAAGAATAACATTAACTTTTAAAAAATATTCAGATATTTTGTAACAAAATAAATTATTTGTTCATAATATTATTTATTACAGTTATATACCTAAATAAAAAATTTCTTAGAGATTCAGACAGCTCAATTCCTTCAATTAGAAGAGCTTCTTTTTTGTAGCAGCTCCAGTTCCAGCAGAACACATAGAAGGGCAATTTGTTATATAGAAAAGGGAGGCAAACGAGCAGGTGGCTCACAAGATGGTAAGTGATTACCGCCGCCCATGAACACCCGCAATACCAGAGGCATAGCAGATGCGTTGCCGGCCTTAAGGTCCGTCCCCCGCCGAGAATTAGGGGTGGAAGATGTGTGGGCCTTCGATTACCTGCACTCACCAGACAAAACGCAGAAGTTTGATAGACTTCTACTTCACGCCGGTATTCTATGAGGTCGTGGTACTTCCCCGGTCGAGCCGGCCCATTCATGCAACAACAAAAGCTGATTCGTGGCTCTACCACTGTTAAAAATACACGCATATCTACAAACATAAAATATAAAAGGCCCATTTATCATTTGGAAATCAATTATCCAAATTCATTGTCAATGAGCAGAAAATTTACGTTGCCCATTTCTAAAAGCGACGAATTCTTTCATAAAATCATATTTTTTGCTTAAATTCAAATAATATAGGTGAGAGAAAAAATTATGTTAATATTTACAATACTTATTAACTAAAAACTATTATAATCGTAGAGCCCTACTCTTCGTGGCATGGTACCAAGAACGCTGGCTGCATTTCCACGTTGAATGGCTAGACTTAACCGCTGAGCGAGAAAAGAACCAGCGGCAACGATAAGTCGCGGATACAATTCTTTTAGAAACTGCATCGCGCGGGGACCCCACGGACCGATTGTCTCTACGGCAAATGGAACAAATATATAGTCTTCTTTCAAAGACTCATATTTACGCCATTTACCCGATTCAGCTGCCTCTGATGCCGCCCCGGCCCTTATCGAAGTACCCTTGATATGAAAGGACGCTAATGTATCGACGCAAGTTGCGTCCCACACAAGAGCTTTGCCTCTCTCCCAAGGGACTAAAGTCAAGCCGTCGGGTCTCTTACCATCCTCCCTAAATATTCCACAAGGCTCTAAAACCGATGGAATATTTATGGAAACAAGAGCCCTTCGGATGACTTCATTCAAGGAACCGTGACGAGATAGTCTGCCGGCACTTTTTTGGCATGAAAGTCCGTGGAGGCCTAACTCGTCGACGTCGCTGCCACAAGGACATCGATGTGGTTGACAAATCGATGCTCCCAATCGTATTCCTACAGCTATACGTAAACTTTCGTTATCTAGTAATGTACCAAGGTTACTTGATGGTAAAGCATGTAGCCAGTAACTGGATTCCTTTGTCGAAACACCTAGAAAGCGGGCACGGTCTCTGTCACAGTGAAAATTGTTCAGTAAGCATTTCTGCACATTCTGAACTAACGGGATATCCCACCGTTTTTGTGAGTTAGGTTCCAGTGGATATAGGTTCAGTTGGGTTGGGTAGTGTGAAAACAACACTCACTCAACAATCTCACTCTTTCACTCACTCACTCACAAACAAGCATCAACAACAAAAGGTATCCAATTCGATAACAAACAAGGACCCCTTTAAGCATCAACTTACCTACAGTCGACGGAGAGTCTTGTGTCATAGACTATTACAGATTTACTATTAAAGATATTATAGACATGGCAATTTGAGAATTCCTTGTATATATACATCTTTACGGCATTCCCAATACAGGCGTAAACGATACATTACAGGCGCGATACAGTCGTAAATAAAGAGTTTATGAAAGGCTCTAATGTTTTAATTCAAAAACTTATGTACGATTTACATCGTGGGCTTGGACATAAAGACGACGACGGGCTCAAAACCTGTCACGTTGTCCCAAAAATGTCTTCTGTGGAAGGTGGATCGAAATTACTTTATTGTCTAGACCTCTGTCAACCCTTGAATGGGTATGGCGTGAAGATAAACGCTATATTTATATTAAGAGAGAGGAGGTCTAATCTAAGTTGATTTTTTTTAACAGAAGAGTTGATTTTTTTTTAAGAAAAAGTATTTTTAACAGGATACGAAACTCTTACAGAGTAAACACAACATTTCTTTGTTATTTTATAGTTTGCTTTTACAAAACTGAACGCTCGTGCACGGTGGCTGACTACTTCAGTTTAGAAATAAGAACATTCCACCAACATCGTAGTGGACTGCACACTCGTTTATAATACGTCTTTATTTCCATCCAGTGTACACTGGGAGTGGATCACGGTAAATAACAATCTGGGCAAACGAGATATCTTGATAGGGCTATCCGCGCATGAATCGGCGCAAATCTCGGACAAGATGTGAGCATGACGCACGTAAATATAGTTCAAGATGTTAATTGTTTGAAGTGTTTAAAGGGAAGTGCTTTTTGTTTATTAGACTAAAAGTTATTCATAGAACAAACTATAACAAGTTTAGACGGTGACAGGCTCACTATCCATCACGTCATTTAAAATAATATACTACATCTAAGATTCTTTATATATAAAAATCTTCTGTGGTGCATAAAGAATGTGGTTCAGGCGCATACCTTGTGCGTTAACCATACTTCCGGCGTCGTCTGGAACTGCGATCGCGATTCCACTTGCCAAGTGCTCTTTGACTGCTTATAATCATCACAAACTCTCATTTTGGTGTTGACGACCCACTAGCCTAGTTGTTAGTAACCCTGCCTTCGAGCCGGGTTGCGGTTTCGAATCCTGCTGAAGACAAATTTTTGTGATTTCTAGACTTAGATGTGATGTTTAAACCTCAGTGTATACCAGTATTGGGAAAGTGCGTGAATTTTAAAATCTCTTGAACTTATAATTCATAATTAAGACGTTCATAAGAATTAATAACTAAGACACACAACGTGTCAACGGTTTTTACATACCGCATCACTAAGCGTATTACCTTTCGAATTAAGTTACCTACTTAATAACCAGTGTTACAAATCAAGTACTGTCGACTCTTTAAGTGGCTCCTGCGATCACTCATAACACGATATTTCCTCAAGTACTGTTTACACTGTAGGTATACAGTACACCACACCAGAGCCACTTGCTTTTATGTGCAAAATGTTACACAGACTACTGGACTCTTCGACGAACTATATACTGATCAAAAACTAATTCTTAAAAACATGCAATGCCAGATAACATTACTAGTATTCCTGTTAACTACACCGACTAAGCTGCAAAGTTTGTATATGAAGTGGTTTACGACAATAGTCGAATTGCGGGCCCGAACCTGCGACAGTCCGCATTTTAAACCATTAGACTACTGACATAATTTTATGTGTTATGATTATAAAAAAAATTAAATATCTTCACGCAATTCCCAATACAGGGGTAGACAGAGGTCTAATCTAGACAATTAAGTCCCTTTGACCCACCGTCCACCGAATATGTTTTCGGGACAACGTGACAGGTGGTGAGCCCGTCGCCGTCTTTATGCCCAAGCCAACGATATAATTCGTACATAAGTTTTAAAAAAACCCATTGGTACGAGCCTGCCACTTGGGGATCGAACTCGGTTCTCTTGACACGAAATTCCGACCACTTAACCACTTGGCTATCGTGGCTATCTTTATTTTTATAGCATTCTTTTTTTCAAACCGTACACGTTCCTGTTGTGTATCTATTAAAGTTACATGTGTCAACATGACAACCCTTTCTCATAAATCTCTTTCTCAATATGTTAAACAATTATATGGAAACCACAAATACAGAGTGTAGATATTAAGCATTCGTACAAGTAGCAGACAGAATAGTATTTCCATACATAACTACATTATCTAAAACGGTAGTACACCGTTACACGGAAGGGACTATGATAAATGCAACATATTAATATTTCGCGCAAATATATCATCCTGTATATATACCGAAGTATCATAATACATCGACTCGCAAACACAACATTTGTAATGTTCGAGTATTCATCTTTTCACGTCAAGACCACGACATTGATCTTCATAAATACATGAATTCGTTAACAAAACATGCGGCCATCGCATACATGCCGGGTTCCCGCATTCCGTGTGCCTTAAGGACGCTAAGGTGTATTTATGGTCCGCTAACCGAATAGAACTTAGCATTTAATGTTGCATTGGGTGAATACTTACAATTCTAAAATATTTAAAGTGCAAAACCTGAAGGCCAGTGGCTTAAGTAACATTTTCATCGAATGACCTGCAAAATGCTTAACCCTATTCTATTACATATTTAACGTAATCTTACAAACTTTTTATTTTTATTGTTAAAAAAGGCCAGACATGGGCTGTTTATGTTTTGCTTTCGAGAGAGAAAAAAAGTGGTCAAATAAAAAAAATGCTAATGTTTTTTTCACATCTGCCCAATTCCTGGAAAACAATTACTTCACGGCCGTGCTAATATACAAGTATTCACACATATTATTACTATTAAAATGTTCTAATCTGGGATTGAATTTGGGTCACGCACCTTGTTTATCGAGCTCCTTGACCACAAGGCTACCCCGGCTCCATATCTATTTGTTTCTAGAAAAATTACGTAGTATCAACTTATTGACTATTGAACACGGTTACAATATAGTGGGTAGATCTTCACGCAATTTCACACACATTAAAACGCACCAATGACCCTCGTAATATTCAAATTTAACAAACTGATTCCATGTCTGACCAATTAAAAATAAACAGACAACTAACACAAATAAAGTTTTTGCAATTAAAGGAACCTGTTAGACGCGTCCACGCCTTGTCCCGTGGGCGCGCGGTAGCGCCCACGATATCGCAAGGACAATGTACCGTAAGAGGTACATATTATACAGCCTGATTTTGTAATAAACAAAACATTGTAGAGACTTAACGCGTACAGAGCGCCGTTTGATAGAACCCACGCGGCCTACAAAGTGTTGGGTTTCGTGTGTGTATTTTAAATGAAACATTTAATAAAGGAAATTACACTACACTTCTTACGAGCTTTGTGTGGTAGTACTGGTCAGAAATCGTTATGACTCTGCGATAAATTTGCATATTAAAAAAATATTGTTGTTTTCACATTACAGCATAAATCAATAATAAATAAAAGACAAATATCTTCGCGCAATTCCCAATACAGGGGTAGACAGAGGTCTAGTCTAGATAATTAAGTCCCTTTGAGGCACCTTCCTCTGAAGATGTTTTCGGGACAACGTGACAAGTGGTGAGCCTGTCGCCGTCTTTAAGCATGAAACGCCTATAATATTCCTATTAATAATAATTATTATAAATGTATTTCGGATCAACAATAAAAATAAAAATAATAATAATCATGAAAAACAATATTTAGACTAATAATAAAATCTGTGTCGTCATACAGATGACACAGATTTAACACAGGGAATTCTGAATCTATTTAAATATTTTTATAATTTATTTGTACTTATTACAACATACGTGCAAACGTACATCTATAATGTCCTGTAAAAATCTAACTGCAAAAGCTCCGACCTACCTCTCGTACCTCTTGTATTGATTCTCCCAACGAATTGGCGATCGCAATACCAGACACCTCACACTTAAGACGCTGCTGCATGTCACCAGTCTGCTTAAGAACTCGCCGCAGCACAGTAACGAAAACGACAAAGAAATAATGCGAAAGAGAGAATGAAGTAGTAAAACGCTTTTTATATCAAATATCATTTTCTGCCTGCTTAATACTGTGATGGCAATTAATGACAAACAATGAGAACTAAGTTAAAAAATATTTCTAGGACTTCTGAAGCCCAGAACCATTTCAGTTCTCTCCCCCCCCCTCCTCCCCCCCCCCCTCTCTGTATGTTCCCCTGGTCTAAAAGAAGGCCTTTGCCCTGCTGTGCCAAATTTACAGATTAATAGTAAAGTAGTACGTTTTCTTACTTATTGATAGGTAGTTATTATATTTTTTTTATACTTTGTTTGTTATATGTGATAAAAAAAAAAATATAATTCTCTCTGTCTGATGTCCCCGTTAGGGACTGTGGGTGAACACATTTTTTTTGTTTTAGGAGTCGGTGTCATAATAAAAGGTTAGTGTGTAAAAGTTAAGAAAACCGACGAATGGCAGCAGTATCTAAAGTGGAAGAGCTATCTCCCACCGAGCTATCACTCGCCGGTTACTGCTCTGTACTCGCGTATCCGCTTGCCAAGCGTGGCAAGCCTTTTAACGCCACGTAAGATGTCCATAAAAAACAACGTTATAACTATTCATATCACACAAGATGGAAAATAATGGAATGAATTTAGTTCCAATCAATATTCGATGGCGAGGCCATATTAGTATTTAATGTAGAGTAGAAGAAGCAACTAGTCTGTGGGAACAATTATAATTTTAACACCTCTTCATCGTCTATGGTAAATATGTTGATGTCATTTTTTTGGTACTTACTATATCTCACAACTAAAACTGGGCAGAAAAAGTTAAAAAAAAAGAAAAATCTTCACCCAATTCCCAATACAGGGGTAGACAGAGGTCTAGTCTAGACATTTAAGTCCCATCGATCCACCTTCCACCGTAGATATTTTCGTGACAACGTGACAGGTGGTGAGCCCGTCGCCGTCTTTATGTCAAAGCCAATGATATAATTCGTACATAAATTTTTGAAAAACCCATTGGTACGTGCCTGCCACCTGGGGATCGAACTCGGGTCTCTTGGAAACGAAATTCCGACCACCCAACCACTCGGCTATCATGACTTTACAAGAAAGCTTATAAATAAATAAATACCTAACGAATAAATATACAGCAACAACATCACATACATTACTCTTATCATAATGTAAGTAGCTAAAGCACTTGTGTTATTGAATCGGAAACAACACAGGTACCAAAAATATTCAGAATAGAGAAAAATTGGTTTTTACGTTAACCCGGAATTGGTTTTTACATTTTAATGAACCCGGAACCTCAAAGCGATACTTTTGAAACCGATGTGTATGCTATTAGATTACGGAGGTCGTCTTAATTTTTTTTATGTTTTTGAGGAATTTTTTAATTCAGAACTAATCCTGGAATCGAATAGATTTACCAAAACACATATAATTGAACCAATACGTAAAAATTCAACATGAAGACAACAAAGAAAGTGTTTCACATAGCAATTAATAGCATAGCAATTTAAATAAAAGCAAGTATAAAATAAATCGCCCTGTATTTAATCGTCCCGTAGCGTTTCCATTTCGTGTTTTATAGGGTACCGGGTAACACCTGATTATCTACTCACATTGTGGCCGAGAGCACGACTGCATACATTGCGCTCAAATGCAAAACCCTATATAACTGATTCCTTTGAATTATTTTTCCTACTTACTATTCTATAAAGCTTATTCGTTTGAATTTTTGAAAAGAAAATCGCATAGCTATGCTAAAGAAGTTTTCATTTCAAAATAGTAATATAGCATCGATGAAACAGAAAGTAACACAGAAACGGGATCAAACGAATTAATACATAATGAGAAATATAGTTCTTTTATTTGTCGTTTTTTAAAAGTCCCTAACTTTTGAAATATGACTAGTGCTGTTAACCTATTACTAACAAGTAAGCTCCGATGAAATCTGGATCGAAAACAACATTAACTGTCAGGTCCTCAGACTATTCTATTATTGGGCAATGCATGAAAACAATGCTCACCACCAGAGACGTTGTCCCAACTAAGCTTTGGTGAAAAGTGGCTTTGGCAGACGTTACTTACTACTGCAAAGCGACGGGAAAAAACAAAGTAGTAATTATTTCTTAATATTACATTTATTTTAGCTCTACTCAAAAAAATTAACATCATATTAAATAAGTTAATAACATTAAATACGTTAAATAGGTCTTCACTAATTTTAAAATAAAACAAATCATACAAAACGTTACAAATGCGAGAGTAAGTTTGTTTGTTTTTTACGAAGTAATGCCTAAACCACTAAACCATTTTTAAAAATTCTTTAACCAATAGAAACCTATGTAATCAACGAATAACATGGGCTCTACTTTTTAATAAGAGATCCCCAAAAACAATAATGTAACGCAAGGTATCCATAAATTTGCTCGTAAAATTCATTATTTGACGTGCTCTATCATTTTGTTATTTGTTAGAAATTTTGATCACTATGGAGATCCCTTTGCCACTAAACATGACTACTACGCAAAAGTGTAGAAAATTAAGGTGAAACAAAGTTCCAATAACAAAATAAAAGCGGTCATCCTATTTAGTTAATTACAGCATCAGAGGTTTATTTATTTAATTACAGCATTATAGGTATTTTTTGTGAAAAATAATAAAATAATTTTATTTACTTTCCAATGACAGTTATTTAAAGACATGAATGCGTGGAAAATCGCGAGTAAGAACTAGTATAAAATAAAAGAGCATGACATTACAGATTATAACATTAGGAGGAGGTACTTTATGAAACTTTTTAATATGCAAGAAACACGTTCGTAGCATTACAAAAGCGGTAGGTACCTAACCACTGGGGCAATTACTATGAACTTTAGATTACAAGCACTTGCTACCATTGTCTAAATACCAACCGTTTTATAAGACCACGTAATAGCAGCGAAATGGTCCATAAACGCGTAACGTGTAGACTACACATAATGGCATGAGTGACATTAGGACGCTGTTACACTAGACATGTTAATAAATAATACGTCATACGTTAATAAATAACGTCACGCGGATTGGCGAACGCAGTACCGGACATCTTGCAATACAGGCGCATTGAGGTCTGGTTATTTTACTTACTTACTTACTTATCTTCACGCACAATCCCTGACGGGGTAGCCAGAGAGAACAGATCCCCAAGTGTCACGACTTCCCTACATACTTCTTTCGCTTCTTTCAGATTCATCATCTTCTTCATACATGCACGTCTAGGTATCCGAGTACTCTTGACCCTCCCCTCTTCGAGCAATTTGCTCACATGGTCTTCGAAAGTTAGTCTCGGTCTACCTCGACACCTTTTAATATTAACTTTCGCGCTATATATTTTCTTCACCATTCGGTCTTCACTCATTAGCTCAACGTGCTCAAACCATCGAAGCACGCCCTTATCCATTTTTGTGACGTCATCTTTCAAACCTATGGCAGGTTTCGAATCTCTTCGTTTCGCTTTCGGCCGGCCATGGTAGGGCCGCACATTTTACGAATCGCATCTCCACTGCATTCAACCTGCTTTTATGCTTCTTCTGGCATACCCAAGTTTCGCTGCCATATAACAAAGTCGGTACCAACACTGCGTTATGTATTGCAAGGCGACTTTTCACTACGCCTTGCCTTTTGACTAACGCAGTCAGGGCACCATTGACTTTGTTCCCGGCAGCGACACGCCTGTGCACATCTAAATCACATCTTCCATCCCGGCTAAACGCACTCCCCAAGTATACAATTTCATTCACCTGTTCTAGACATTCCTGATTTACCCAAATTTCGCACTTCGTTCGTTATTCGTCCCTTTCAAATACCAGAACCTTAGTTTTATTAGCATTCAAACGAAGACCTTTAATTTCACATTCTTTTTTCATACACGTGATTATTGCCTGCAGTTCTGCCTCTGATGGTGCGATAAGCACTGCATCATTAGCATACAGCAGACAATTTACTTTTATGTCACCGAATTTCACAACCAAACAGCTATCTTTCAGCTTCTGTAAACAGCTGTCGAGATACAGTATGAACAACCAGGAAGACATGGCACAAACCTGTTTTACGCCCGTTTAGACGCTAAACATGGGTGACAGGTCATGCCCTATCCGCACACAGGCTTTACAGTCACAGTAAAGTGACTGCACAGCCCTTAGCAATCGACCATCCACACCATACCCCGGCAATAGTTACCTCATTTTCTTCCTTACAACCTTATCAAATGCTTTCTCAAGATCCACAAAAGCACAGAAAATCCTCTGGTTAGCAGCCAGAAGCTTCTGCGTGATCATGCAGAGGGAAAACATTTAATCCGTGCATCCTCTTCCAGAGAAATCTTTCCGATTTCTCTTGCATCCTACGTGTCAAAACCTTCGAGTAAACTTTACTTACTAAACTGGTCAAGCTGATCGCCCGATAGCACCCACAGTCATAATGTGAACCTTTACCTTTATATAAAGGCACAATGACCGCGGATCACCAATCATCCGGGACAGTCCCCATTCACCAGCACAAATTGCACAGCAGATGAGAGCTGTCCCAGACGCGAGGCCCACCATACTTGACCATTACAGCAGTAACTCTGTCTAGTCCCGCAGCCTTAGCACATTCAATCTCTTTCATACCGATGACCTCAGTGTCATCGAGGTCCGAGTCTGGCGTACCAGTCACGGCGTCACCCTCGGATCCCATACTAGGATCATCACACGCATACATTTCTCTATAAAATTCGCTCTATCGCTGCATGACGTCCGATTTTTCAGAGACAACGTCATTAGTTCCAAAAACACTTTGTTCATTCTTAAGGCCGTCGCACCACTCCGGGTCCTTTCAACCTCTTTCCAGAAGAGTTTGGAGTTCTCCTTAAAGTTGTGCGACAACCTTTCGTCCGCTTCCATTCTACACCTTTCACGCACTTCCTCAAACAATGCTTTCGTGTGAACTTTCTGCAGCTTATATCTTTCTTTCATCTTCTCTCTCATATCCTTATCATTATTATAGGTTATTTTATTTTATTACTGGTTATTTTAGTCTGATAATTTTTCGAGATGGTTATTTTTGCACCCATCGGTAGCCATTTATATTTTCAATGCTTTTCGTAGTCGCCTCTTATTGCACCCATGTGCAGAAAGGACGTGACATATTCTAAACCCGATACCAGCAAGACCAATAAATAAAAGTAATTAAATAATCCCGATAGGGACAAACATTTGTATGATGTATATATGAATATTTATCTATTTAAATACATATCTATTAAAGTATAATGTGCCGCTGACTTGAACACTAAGATATGCTTACCTACTGTCACGTTGCCCTAAATAAACTTCGGTGAAAGGTGGGTGAAAAGATAATTGTCTAGACCTCTCGTTACACCAGTATTGAAAAAATTCGCATAGATAAAAACATATTTATTTATTTATTATTTCTTATCTTCCCGCACAATCCCTGATGGGCTACCCAGAGAGAACAGATCGCCAAGTGTCACGGTCCTTACATACCTTTTTCGCTTCTTTCAGATTCATTATCTTCTTCGTACATGCACGTCAAAAAAGTCACGATAGCCGACTGGTTGCCGGGCTCACCACCTATCACGTTGTCCCGAAAATATCTTCTGGAAGGTGGGTCAAAGGGTGGATCAAAAAACAACTTAATTGTCTAGACTAGACCTCTGTCTACCCCTGTATGGGGAATTGCGTGAAGATATTTATTTATATTATTTATTTATACATGCACGTCTAGGTATCCGAGTACTCTCGACCCTGCCCTCTTCGAGTAATTTGCTCCCATGGTCTTCGAAAGTTAGTCTCGGTCTACCTCGACACCTTTTAATATTAACGTTCGCGCTATATATTTTGTTCACCATTCAGTCTGCACTCATTCGCTCAACGTGCCCAAACCATGGCCGTAATCAATTTTAGTGGTAAGGTCTTAATAATAATGCATAATATCCACAGACAACAGGATATCCATCTCCAGAAATACATATTTATAAAATGCACAGTCACGCACACAAAGTCGCAGGCAAAAACTAGTATAGATTAAAACTTAAATCAAGATAGCTATAACTCTGTGCAGAAATGAACTTTTTAATTTGTTGATGAAGTTTTTAAAACCAGCAAAACTTAAGTCATTATCTTTAAACTGCTAGTAATTATTTTTTCGAAAATCATACAACGCTCGCTACTAACAAAAAATGTGCTAAAGATTGACAATTGAAAAATCCCAAAGACTATTTTTTTTCCAAAGACTAAATAGTGTCGAATGTAACTGCCAGTTACATAAATATATGTAAGTATGATAAATTTACGTACATATAAAAAATTCCAGGCCATTCCCAGTACAGAGATAGACAGAGGTCTAGACAATTAAATCGTGTCCACCAAAAAATATTTTGAGACACCGGGATAAGTGCATAAAAGAATATACAGCTTTTAATCCTAAACAAAATGACGATGGTCTCTTAATTTGCAAATATATTTATGTTAAAGTTGCAAATATTTTAACCCTTATGGATATGTGCCTTAACGGCCCTTGTGTAACCTCACATGTCCACTTATCTCAAACGGTCACGACGCGAGATGCGAGACGATTGTTGATCTCGCGCTAAAGTTTTATATTATTTCATTAAACATTCTTGCGCCATGTTAGCGCACGTCTCTCCTACGTGTCGAGTTGTTGATAAGGTGAGACTTAGTGTGCTTGGGACCTAAATAATGAGGACATGTACAGGTCCCAAAAATTTACATAACAGTCTTATAATATCTTCACGCCATTCCCAATACAGGGTTAGAGAGAAGTATAGACAATCAAGTCCTGTCGATCAACCTTTCATAGAAGTAATCTTTTAGGACAACGAGACTGGTAGATAGCCTATCGCCGTCTTTATGTCCAAACAAACGATATAAATCGTATATAAGGTGTTAAACAACCCGTTGGTATGAGCCTGGGGATCGACCTCGGGTCCCTTGACTCGAAATTCCGATCACCCACCATCATCATCACATCACCACTCGGCTGTCGTGACTTCATTTATTCAGTTATTTCACAATTTGACACAACTTATATTTATTTATTTATTTGTTTTTTACTTTCTACGTACATGAAGGATTATTTCCCCAATCTAACTAAGCCTATCTGAACTTGGAACTTGAAATTTTAAAACGAAAATTTGGCCTAATATTATAAGTTATATAATAGCTTTTTCCACAATACTATTTTTTTCCACAAAAAAGGCAAAATTCCTGTAGAATTTTTAGGAGAATTAATAAATGAAATTTTGATATAATCCTATATCCCTAAAGTAGGTAGGGGGATATAGGCTTAGGAAATTCAGTATAATTCCTCAGATTTAATTGCAAGCAGCATATATTTTAAAATAACCGAAGTGCATATTCGTAAAACGTTTGTGGGCGCGCAGCTAAACATATACCTTTATTACTTTATTAAATGAAATCGAGATACATACATTGTTTATGCAAATATAGATATAAAGTTAATTGAAGTTGATCGTTTACTATCTACGATATCTTTCCCATCATGGGTACTTACATGATAATCGGAGAGTTCATATGCATGACATGAATATGCATGTCATCAGAATGCAAGCATACCACTATAAGATCAGAGTGGTATTCTAATTTAATAGTTTTACATTGCTTATAAGAGCAAACCTTACCAGGCGGGTTACAACCTGATTCGTGCGAGAGCGTACTGCCCGGGGACATTTTTAATGCTTCCGCTAAAGACTTAAGTATTCTAGCTCAATAGGAAAGATGTCACGTGAATGGTATCGAAGTTAAAGTATGTAAATTTCTTATTATACACAATACGCTATATACAACAGGCAATTATTGACGCATTACCGTTTTATATGGGCAATCTATGAGGGAGACCATGTTCAGCTGTGGACTAGAGATAGGTAATGGTGATAATGACGCTGTACGGCATTTACGTAAGAATTTAAATTCTTACTTTCTTACCGCCTACAAACAAATGGTGAATGACTTGTTTCTTAAAAATACCAGATCAAATTAAAGTAAACAGTTAAAGCCAAGCCGTCTAAGACATAAAATACTTGTTACAGCACTTGAAAATCAGCATGCTAAGCGTCGCAATTACAACAAATGTCAAATTCAACATGTGTCATGATAATCGCGTAGTTGGTTGATCGGCATTGGATACCGGAGTTCGATGTCCAGGTGGTAGGCCCGTATCAGTAGGTTTTATCAATACGTACGATTTTGATAGTTGGCTTGGTTAAACACGGCGACAGGCAGGCTCCCGACCTGTCACGTCGACCCAAAAAGTGTCTTCGGCGAGAGGTGTATCGAAAAGACTTAATTGTCTAGACCTCTGTCTATCTCTAGTATTGGCGTGAAGATTTATTTTTAGACCTTTACTGGTTCTAGTTCTATGTTAATATTTGACACTAGTGAATTAGTTGTTCGCAACCTGAGAGATCCAACATAGTTCAAATTTCAGACATTCAAATCATCGGTTTCACTTGTTGTTTGTGCTCTTGAATTTTCTTTCGATTCAAAAAATATTGGACGAAAATAAATTCAGTAAGAAAGAGAGATGAAGAAATCTGTTTTTATTGGTTATGAGAATAGATCGATATTACCATATTACTCCAATATCAACTGTGTTGTCATAGGTCTCAAAGTGACAAGTGGAGAATCTATCGCCATAGTGTCTAAGCCGACGATACAATTCGTAAATAAGTTTAGTAAAAACTTAATGGTACGAGCCCGGTCTCCGTTTCACTCACCCAAACATTCGGCCATCGTGGATCGACAGCAAGATTCCTCATAATCAAACCATACATGGTTAGCTAATGGAAAGCGTAAATAAATGCAAAAGGTATAAAAGCATAAACTAACACATAAAATTGAAATTGTTTTCGAGTTACAAATCAGTTTTGTTAAGCAAATCACTTTCCACTTTCTTATCTTTGGTAGCAGACGTTTTTCTCAGAATCCATGCGACGGAGAAATCGATTATGGAGAAACGTTACTATAATTAAAAGTAACATCTTATCCATTTCATTAAAAGTAATAGAATAACTTTTATGTGCAAATAGCTCAAAGAAGAGATAGTTAAGAGTACTCGGATACCTAGACGTGAGTATATAAATAAAATGATGAATTTGAAAGAAGCGAAAAAGGTATGTTACACAACTCTTGGTGATGCGATCTCTATGGCTACATGGTCAAAATATATATTAAAATATTAAATTAAGATAATATATTAAGTAAAATAATCTAAATTTAAATAGAGGCGAAATAGAGGCAAAATAGAGGCGAAGATTACGTTAGCCTAGACACAATTTTTCAATTTTACCTATAACAGTGACATTATTCTGGTCTGTAACAATTCGCAATTAAATATTGAATTTTAACTTATGGATCATGTTTGACACATTCTTAAAAAGGTTTAGGTTCTTTTTATTTTACTGTATTTGTTTTACTTACTTGTATTTGTATTTATTTTATTTTACTTTCATTGATTAATTCATATCTAAAGATTAGATTATATTGATATTAAGAGACCAAAACAGTAGCGGTGCGAGCGCTAAGCGCTATAATTTTGTTGGTGATTTTGTCAAATTCTACAGAAGAGGCTTACTCGTATATCTCGGAGTATACATATATTTCTATTGGAAGAGATTTCAATGCAATGCGTACATTGTCAAAGGATGCAAAATATGCAAGTGTAGTTAATAATAAATACCATTGTACTAACTGGTTTTCACTACTATTTCTTATGTTTCTACTACTATGCTGTATGTACATATGAAAACAAAAATACTTTTACAGTGACCCATAGTCCTTTGCCTCTCTCGTACCCGGTTCCGTCCGTTAAGGTCCCGGTTTTGCCAGATTTACCAGATGCCTTGCATCATGACCTACTGCCTGTCACCGGTCTGCTGAGTTTTCGTTTATTATTTTTTTTTTGATGGTTATACCACCATCTGGTCCGGTCGGGTGTAAAGTACTGCTGCCACATATGGGCTGGAGCTCCTAAATATCAACTGTCAGCCTTGGACTCGGAGGAGGGACGGGCCAAGCGGCTAATCGGTGATCCTGACTTGGTTACAACCAATTTGTCCATTCTAGAACACAGACGTCGGGTGACCAGTGTCTCGGTGTTCTACAGGTTACATTTTGGAGAGTGTGCGAAGGAATTACATGAGTTAATTCCCCCTTCCCCTTTCCATCATCGGACAACAAGACGCACGGCGGGTCTCCATTCTTTTGTTGTGGATATACCCTGCATTCGGACGAAGCGTTTTGCTTCGTCGTTCATAATGCATACAGCAAAGGACTGGAATAATTTGCCTGCATCTGTTTTTCCGTTCGATTACAATGTGGGTGTCTTCAAGAGAAGAGTGAATAGGCTTTTTCTAAGCTAGTGTGCCTACCAACAAAAACTACATCGCCACTTACCATCAGGTGGGATTGTAGTTAAACGCACGCTTATAATGTTAAAAAAAAATCTGTTTAATCAATTGCATTGGCACTCTGACTGGCCTCTAACGACACTCACGGGAAGAAAGGGAGTGGTTATATTCTTCCGCCGTAACCAGCCCCGCAAGTACGTACATATGTCAGTTTTTTTATCTCCTCGCATTTTCCCAATACAGGGGTAGCTAGAGGTCTAGACAATTCTGTTCTTTCGGACTACATTTCAACGCGGCTTATTTTTGGGACAACGTGGCAGGTGGGGAGCTTGTCGCCGTCTTTATGGCCAAGTCAAGGATATAAATCGTACATAAGTTTTGATAGAACTCATTGGTACGAGTCTAACTCCTAGAGATCGAACTCGGATCTCTTACACGTACACTCAAATTCTAATTACCAAACCACTCAGCTATATCTTTACATCATAAATTATCAGAAAATATATAATATATACATTTTTCATAATTATTATTGAATTTTAAAGCATATAAATCATGCCGGATTTTTGTAATTAAATTAATGAAAATTTTAAAAAGTAAAAAAAAAAATCTGGGACGGTATTCGAACCGGAATATTCTTCACTTTATGGAATGAACAGAATAAAAAACATTAATAAATTAAGAGATTGAAAAGGATAAAAAAATCCTTCTTCTCCTTGAAGAAGATAAATCAGTTGTAACTTGTATTGTTATTGTTATTCTTTTATTCTCGCAATAACATACTGTAAAAAAGGCTTTTAACATTCTGAATAACAAATTATAATAATAAGTAACATCAATTATAATTTCCGCAAAGTAACGACCAACTCTATGAACTATCTTCAACAATCTAACATACTACTAATACATGTCTATCATCGTTAATACATTCAAATGTTTATATCTCTATCATTTATCTAACAGGCCGTGGATTCGATTATCGGTACGCAGCTACCGGTACGCGAATGCAAAGCGGGCCCCGTCGTGACTGTACCGGTGACATGCGCCCTCCCCACCACCATTGAACAACCGTTTCACGACTTTATTATAAAACGTTATAATATAATATTTTAATTTACATCGGTGCGTCGTTTACTGGTATATTTAATCTTCAGCTAACAAGGGGACCTAAGTTTTGCGAAAAAAAATGTAACGTTAAGAAATAAATAACTTAATTAAAAAAATTCTAATGTCTTGATAGCCGAGTGGTCAGGTGTTCGGAATTCGAGTCAAGAGGATCGAGTTCGGTCTCCAGGTGTCGAGCTCGTATGAATGGTTTTTTCCAAATTTTTTCTTATGTACGATTTATATCGTTTGCTTGGAAATAGACGGCGGCAGGTTCACCACCTTTCACATTAACCCAAAAAATGTCTTCGGTGAAGGATGGGTCGAAGGGACTTAATTGTCTAGATCTCTGTCTACCCTAGTGTTGTGAATGGAATGAAGAGATTTTCATTATTTAAAAAATTGTATTTGTCAGCTCCGTCGCGTGACTGGAGTTTACTCCCTACGAACGGCTGTAAAATATATAGTTTAATAAATGATTGTAAACGCATTATTTTTTCCTTGCATGCATAATACATCGGAGCAAGATAAGTTGCGCACGACCATATCACATAACGTAACGGAGAAAGTTTGATTCTTCTCCCCATGATTTTTTAAATCCAACAAAAAAACACCAAACAAATTAAACTAAAAAAGTTATTGTGCCTGAAATACTATTTGCGAAGTACCAAAGTTGTCAAACCAAGGAGTCTAGGTTGGCCGAGACTAGCTTTCGAAAAGCATGTGATTAAGTTGCTTGACGAACGTGGTTTATGAAGAAATTTTAAAGAAGCGAAAGCATATTAGAATCGTGACAATTTACGATCTGTTCTCTCTAGCTACCCCGACAAGGATTATGCACGAAGATATAATAATCATGAATCAAGATATAATAAACACGGCAGCTGAGTGGTTAGTTGATCGTAATACGAGTCAACAGCCCCGAGTTCGGCCCCAAGGCTCCAATGGTGTTTTTTCGAAACTTATGTACGATTTATATAGTTGGCTTGGACGTAAAGAAGGCGACTGTTACTATGCCCCAAAAATGTAAATTAAAAGGTAGGTCGAAAGTACTTAATTTTCTAGACCTCTGTCTACCCCAGAATTGTGAATGGCATGAAGATATTATGTTTAATAATGATAAAACTAAAAATTGTTAAAAAGAATATTTTTGGTATCTTAGTCTATATGTTACAACTGTCTGCAGGGCGCCACTGTCGCTGCACAAATAAGCTGCGCAAGCGCACCCGGCCAGTCTCACATTCGCTCCCTTTATTAGCAATTCCGATATGCGAAAGCGATATTGTGGTCACATAAGTGGAACTTAGCGGGCACCGTTTCATTTTATCACTCCGATATTATTACAGATAGTGCTTTAATAGAATGTTGGAATTACGGAGCGATAAACAGTTAGTGGACGCATAAAATCGTTTGACGTAATAAGCTATAATCTGCTTATATTTGTCTAACAAATCGACCATTTTGTTAGAGGTATCTTTCTCAGAGAGAAAGCAAATACATTGTAAAATGAAAATTACACTATTATTATAAAGTTGAAAATTTGTAAGTTACATGTTGTAAGACGATCCGATAGCCTAGATGGTAGCGAACGTGCCTTTCGAAGCTAAAGGTTCGACTCCAACTGGACAAATATTTATGTGATGATAATAAATGTTTGAACTCCAGTCGTCTTTATGTATATAATATAAATACTAACTACGAAGATATATTTGTGTGAGATAGAATTATACAGTTAGGTCTGACACTAAGACGGCGATAAGCTCACCACGTGTCGCGTTGTCCCAAATAAGCATTGATGAAAGATAAATAAGTCAGAAGCACTTAATTCCCTAGACTTCTGTCTACCCTAATTCTGGGAAAATGGGGGACGACACACAGTTACCGTTGGTTGCTTAACTTCAAAACATTTAAAAGTCACGATAGCCGAGTGGTTGGGTGGTCGAAATTTCGAGTCAAGAGACCCGAGTTCGATCCTCAAGTGGCCGTACCAATGGGTTTTTCTAAAAACCTATGTACAAATTATATCGTTGGCTTAGACGTAAAGACGGCGACGGGCTCACCACCTGTCACGTTGTCCCGAAAATATCTTCAGTGGAAGGTGGGTCGAAGGGACTTAAATGGACTTAAATAAAGGGACATAATCTAGACTAGACCTCTGTCTACCCCTGTATTGGGAATTGCGTGAAGATATTTTTTATATATTTTTTTCAAAACATTTAAGGTGAATGCGCAATGGATACGATCGCACTTTGTTTTTCGAATGTCCAATTGTTTCACCTGATAATATGTAATTACTGACCCCTTTATATTCGGAAATTAATATAGGATTGCAGGTGCATTGCCTTCCTTTAAGAAATGAATAGAAGAATGGGAAGAAGATAAAAAAGGTATATGTGTATAGCATATATAGTCTGGGCCTCCGATCAAATCACAAACAGAAGGAATCACCTCAACCATGCTGGTATACTGCAAGGCTGTTGTGCTACATAGATCTAGCCAGTCTGCTGCAATTGCAGTGCCTGTCGCTCGGTTCTGCGATGCAGAAACTATACAAAGTGGATGAACAAAATAGATTGCGACTTTTTTTCCTATAAAGTCCGGAGGTCGTGCTAATTTCTAAGGGGTAGATAAATCGTGAAACATATACCTTACCATAAATGACCTACGCCACTGAATCACATTATCAATCATAAAATATTTTATAATAATACATTCTAATAATCAATTTAAGTTATAAAATTGTACAAAATTATTTTAAAGTAATTAATTATCCCATTCAATTCAACTGAAAGCATTTTTTGATTTCACATAAAATACTAAAAAAAAATATCTACACGCCATTCCCAATACAGGGGTAGACACAGGTTTAGATAATTAAATCCTTTCGACCCACCTCCTACCGAAGACATATTTTTAGACAAAGTGACAGATAATGAGCCCGTTGCCGTCTACATATCAAACCCAACGATATAAATCGTACATAAGTTTTGAAAAACCCATTGGTACGACCCTTGGAGATCGAACTTGTGTCTCTTGATTCGAATTCCGAACACCCAACCACTCGGGTATCGTGACTATATTATAAAAAGTAGTATACTACACTATAAATAAGAAGAAATATTTTTAACATATTGAATATAGTATATTTCATTTAGTAAAAATTTTGGTTTTCAAATGTACATTTTCAAATGCGGTTCCATTAACTACGAGTACGACTTTATATCTTCTAGAATCCTTATCTCTTGGGCAGATAAAAACCTGTCCCTACATCTTATTTAATATAGTTAGCTATCTGTAAACGTTCACACCTGAACATAGACCTTTTCCATAAGGATGAATTTTCATAACCATTACACTGGACAGATTGGCGATAGCAGTACCAGTTTTTCCTTATGTCACCTTTTACCACATTCAAAGGAGGATCAACACTCTGAACTGGCAATAAGCCGGCCACATAGCTCACAGACCGTTGGTGATCAAAGGTTCAGGAGTGCCAGCCCGCTCTGGTAAGCGCAGTGTAAGGATGATTCATATGTGATTCCACAAGATGGAGTAACGACTTGAACAACTTTACGGGGAACGATATACGCAGGTGGCTCGGGTCCGTTCTTTGTGGAAATAGGATCTAGGATCACCACGCTGTGGATGCAATGAAAGAACTGAGAATTGTTTTAAAAGAAAGGTTCCCGAGTGGCAGCCTTGATTTGATAAGCGCAGTGTAGGACGAAAAACACGTGTGCACAAAAGCAAGGGTGACGAACTGAAAAACATTGCAGGGAATCGATGGATTCACGTGGCTCGAGACCTTTATTTGTGATAATCTTTGGGGGAAGCCTATGTTCTGGTGTGGACTTTTGATAGATTATAAAGAATAATGAGAATGGAGAGTGGTAGATTCATAGGCCGATGGCAATGATTATCATACAAAAATATTTTATTTCTATTGCCATTTATCAATAATACTAACTACTAACACTGTGACACAAACTCCCTCCCTTCTCCTCCCCCTCTCCCCTTGCAATTACTAATGTCAGTGCTCAACATAAAAACGGTAACGTAGCATGATCACTTTTTGCATATCCTTGGCGGTTGTCTCAGTCCATCGCGCGATCTGATTGACCGTTCGTCCGTCATTACTGTGTTGTCATTATAATAACGATCCAAGTAAGGAAGACTAAATTATTTATTTGTTTTCATCTTCATGCTTATTCCAATACAGGGGTAGCCAGGGATATAGACAATTTACTCCCTTTGACCCATATTTCATCGGAGCTCATTTTGGAACGACATGGCAGGTGGTGAGCCTGTCGTTGTATGTCTAGGCCGAAGATATAGATCGTACATAAGTTTCGAAAAAAAATCACGCCATTCCCAATACACAGGTAAATTATAATAAAGAGAAGACAAAAGTCCTTACGACCCACCTTCCACCGAAGACATGTTTTGGGACAACGTGACGAGACCGTAGTGTGGGTGGTGAAACCGTCGCCGTCTTTATGTCCAAGCCATCGATATAATTCATGCTTAAGTTTTTGAAAAAAAAAAACATTAATACGATCCTACCTTCTGGGGATTGAATTCGGGTCTCTTGGAAAGAACTCTGATCATCAAACCACTCGGCTACAGTTATTAAATTATTAGCGTGGCAAGGACATTCACTTTAAAATTTTACATTGCTGTGTATCTTTTCAAGTAATATTGTTTATTTAATTTTGAAGTTAAGAATGTATTTTACGTCACATGCTTTAGATTAAAACAAGAACTTTTTGTTCTTATGTTCTATATCTCTACATTATATATCTCTACATTATTCTATGATACCGAAACCATTTTGTAGGTACACTTAATAGCAAAGAGTATAAATACATAGATGTCTGGATGATTTAATACAATGTGCAATCGTATATAAAATTTATTTTAAGCTTCATTGTTTTGAGACCATATTAAAAATCAAAATATTGTATTTTAACCAGAGTTTAGTTTTGTCTAGTTTTAAGGATTTTAAATACATTGAAATCAACACCACTATAAATTATGAACCCCTGCCTACTTTTCATTGTTAGTCGCATGTTTTATAGGAAAGTATATTATTTCTCCTTAAAAGATAATAATTCACGCATTCAAATTGCATGCCGCAATTTTTTATATCGCGTGTGTTTCGCGCCTTTTTCGGGTGCGGGCGCGTTTCTAATAAAATTAGACTGTCGATCACAGAGCTTGAAATCAATAGACAAGGCAATATTTTTAGTGACTATTACAGGTTCTTTACTTATGAATACTTTTTAGGTTTTTTTCCTAGTCATCTCTGCTAAATCCATTTTTTTTTAAATGGATACGTACATAGATTGTTCTGATCCTAAAATAAAAAGCACTTGTGTTAAGGAACCAGAAACAACGATAGTACCACGGAGACTCAGACCCAAGACAGTGTAGAAAAAGTGGCTTTCTACTTATAGATTCGAATCTGCGAGTTCCGCCGCACCATGACGATGCCCCGTCTGAGGTATCGTGTTCCTGCTGCATTAGTTTATATTTTACACCTCTCTTAGCGATATCTATCAGAAATTATACAACTTCCGACTCATCAAAATATCACTGCGACTTCTATACATAATAATGCATATTTTGTGATTTTTTAAAAATATAAACAATAAAATCATATGTTAAATAAAAATGAAATAAAATAGTATTTATCATAACTTAAAAAACATTAAAAATATATATATTTTTTTAATTTGAATAATTATCTTATTTTTAACAGACAGCTCGTATCAGAATTGTACGTGATCGTATCCCCCTAAATTGTATACGCTGAATGTTTATACGTATATATCATTATTTACTCCATCACATCTTACTCCAACATCCATCTACCAAGACAAATATAATTTTATTTATAATTTTACAAATATAATTATGATTATTATTGTACAAATTAATACCTACACATTTATAAAATACCAAAAACTAAATCCTACAAAAACTAAAACATATCTGGGCGTCTTTACACAAAATTAAGATAAACAAAGCAAACTAACTACACACTAAGATGCAGACAGACTATCTCGGTACGCAAGCTTACACAAAGCACCGGTGACAATGAAATATAACGGCATCATTTACGTACCGGCTCTGGCGTTCAACAGCTCTGCGCCATCGCGACCATAAATTCACGGATTCGCTTCTTGTCTTTGCTTGCCTTCGCCCAATGTTGATTTAACATGGTTTTAGTCTTATTGATTCTTTATTACGTGTTTGTATTGTCTGTGCGCACGCAACTTTATGTAAGGCGTTGGTTAATTAATTTGGGTTTTTGTTGTCGCTTGATGTATGAATATTGTTCGTTTTGGGGTGGCTCAGTGTTAATTTTCGAAAGTTCCATTTACTGAGCATCGAAATATATTAAATTCCACATCGATAATTATTGATTGTAATAAAGAGGCTAGACTTGACATCTGCTATTTATGTATAAGTTCACAATTATGAAAAAAGTTATCAAAACTAACAATCTTTGTTGACAACCAGACAGCATGGTTGGCAGTGAAGTGGCCTTCGAAGAAAAGGGTTATGGTTTTGAAAGTTAGTGGCAAAGACTTGTGTGATGATTATGAATGTTTGTACTAGAGTTGTGGATGTTTATATGTATAAAATATGGATATTTTTCTATGTAAATAAATATGTATGTGAGTATCTTGACCTTGGGTTTGGATACTAAGACGGAAATAGGCTCAACAATAATCACCCAAATAAGCTTTGGTGAAAAATGGACTTATTAATTACTACTTAATGAACTTATTACTATTATACTACTTAACCTACCCCAGTATGGGAAATAGCGTGAAAATATAAGAAAATCATCCAGGCTCGAGACTAAAAACGTGGCTTTCTATAATCATCCGAGAACTGAACCCGGGACCTCAGAGGTAATCCTCTGTAAACCGACGTACATACACCTCACTCGTCTGCGGAGGTAGTCGTCTAATAAAAAAACACAATGAAAGTAACTAAATTAGTTCGTAACCAAATTAGTTCTCTTCCTTCCAAACCGAAGCACTACAGTAAAAGCAAAGCTATTTTCGGCAGACGTCGATAAGAATGTGGTTCTCAGGCAGTGAACCTCTAGTCAGCGAAATAGTCTATAACCTGCTATCAAGAGTAAAGTAAATTCGTCTGCTAATATCTAGGGATTGTGCTAAGTCACAAATGACACTTGTTCAAATAGATGTAAACTAACAATACTAACATAGTTTTAATTGAAATTGTCACTAACCGGATTACCAACCATTCAATATGGATAACTTTTTTGTCCGATTCAAATAAATTATCATTATTACTATTATATCGATTTCTGGGTGTTTTCTGGAATATCATTTGGGAGAGATTGAACTTTGAACTTTCACTAAGATGCCAGATCTATCCACTAAATTAACTTTTTCAATATATACAAAAAGAAAAATGAAGGCACTCTAACGCTGTCATGGCAATAGCAGATAATGGATAATTTAATTTCTACAATTCCCATGTCAGTAAGAAATATAATAATAAAAAATACAGAAAAATTAAACCTTAAATTAATATATCAAATTAAATTAATACATAAAATAAGATAAATATCTTCACGCAATTCCCAATACAGGGGTAGACAGAGGTCTAGTCTAGACACTTAAGTCCCTTTGACCCACCTTCCACCGAAGATATTTTCGGGACAATGTGACAGGTGGTGAGCCCGTCGCCGTCTTTATGTCCAAGCCAACGATGTAATTCGTACATAGGATTTACAAAAACCCATAGGTACGAGCCCGCCATCTGGGGATCGTACTCGGGTCTCTTGACTCGAAATTCCGTCGACCCAACCACTCGGCTATCGTGACTTATGATATAGAAATTTACGCATACTTATCAAGAACCAATGAAAATACAATAATGTAATAGAAAAGGCTAAAAAAAATACGCTTTTGTTGATAGCTGAACTGAAAAGTACAAAAAAAGTTTTTTTTAGGTTTTCTTGGTTATTATTTATTTTAAACAACAATGAAATACGTCGCACTCCTAACTAGCGGTTCAAACTAATCACTTCAATTAGTTGCTTCCGCTTCGTCCGGGTAATTCGAACTTTTGCTAATAAATCGGGCGCTACGCTAAAACGTCCGACGTCACGGGACACTCGAGTACACGTCGACTACGCTCAATAATACTTCGCATAGTTTACACTTAAGTATCCAATGTAATTAGGTATAACGAAAATGCTCGTTAATCTTTAAGATTTTTGAAGTAATCTGGGCTGAGAGGCTACAGATATCTTAACGCCATTCCAAATACAGGGGTAGACAGAAGTTTAGATGACTAAGTCTTTTGAACCCTCCTTCCGCCGAAGACATTTTTTGGGAAAACGTGACAGGTGGTGAGCCTGACGCCGTCTTTATGCCCAGGCCAACAATAAATCGTACATAAGAGCCGGCTTGATGAAGATGCTTGTAGCATTAATTCCGCCTTTTATTCCATCACCGTTTTAAGGTGCATTAAAGTCACGATAGCCGAGTGGTTGGGTGGTCCGAATTTCGAGTCAAGAGACCCGAGTTCGATCCCCAGGTGGCAGTACCAATGACTTTTTCAAAAACTTACGTACGAATTACATCGTCAAGTTGTCCCGAAAATATCTTCGGTGGAAGGTGGGTCAAAGGGACTTAATTGGCTAGACTAGACTTCTGTCTACCCCTGTATTGGGAATTGCGTGAAGATTTTTTTTAAATAATTTTTCATTTGCAAATGAACTAAATCGGATGAAATTTGTTTGCTAGATAGATGAGGTGCTGGATTGGTATTTTTTGTCCCAAAAAAATGCCTCTTGATAGATCAGCATGGTCATGCTTAACATATTTGCATTTATAATATTAGATTTCTTGAGAACTTGGTGTTCTATAGGGCCCCAGTCGAGTCGGCTCTTTTACGTAACAAAAGAAACCGTCACTTGAATCTACCGCGTTGAAGAAGGTAGATTATATCTATATCCTAGATAAAGACAAAGCTAATATATCTCGAAAAAATTTATATACATGTAGTTGGTTCTAAATTCCAATCAGAACTTCTCCGCGGTATTCTGCGAGACTAAGAAGCCTATGTTTTTTTGTATTACGTTTAATTGATTTACGTTACGGCCTTTACAAGTTTCGTACAGGTCATTCAACTCTTCTATAAGAAGTTTTTATATGATCGCTACCTTTGGCAAGTCGATTTTTAAACTGCTAAATTTTGGTCTAGACTTTAAGAGATGGCTTTACCGCCATTGCCCGTAGCCATTATCATTCAAGGGTTTTCCTTAACCTCGCCTCTAACGACACTCACGGAAACTAAAGATTGGAAGATTCTCACGCATACACCACACGGTAAGTACCGCGAGAAAATTAATTAATTGCGATTTGATTTAGCGCCGTGACATTTATTTTCTCCAAGAACTCCCTCTCTAACAAAACTATTTTACAAAAAAATGTAAAATTCTACTCCTAATTATGTTTAATGTAAAATATAAAGAGATAAGTTAAGTTACATTTTACATTAATTGTATTAAATGTAATATAGATAGATACGTATCCAATTTAACAAAGAAGACGAAACAAAGAAATATATTTAACTTGAGCTCTGATAATTACTGTACAGGATGTTCAAAGAAACCCGACTCAGTCATACAAAGTTCCGACTTAAAGCCAACGCCGACCATAATTTCAACATAACGATGCACTTAGATTTGCGAAGAAATAATGGAATGCATTGCACTGCCATTCACATATCCAACTTACTAATTAAGTCAACAACCAAGAAGAAAGCTGTAACTTTGACAATGTAATTCCATACATAAGCCCCAGTATAAGTAACCAAACTACGATGATCTATTAAAATGTATTCCTTAACTTAAAGTGACTCAATTAAGATGGGTCTTGCTTTTTAGCTTCTTAGTAAGAGAGATCAAGCAAGATTGGTTGTTTCAAAAAGCGAAGCCGTTTACGTAGATCTACTACGCCTTTTTAGATGTGTCCAAATGGAGTGGATGTATGCGAAGGAGGGTTGCCATATAAAGTAAACAATGGCGCGCAAATGACAATCGAGTGCTACAGTACCCTCATTATTGCACCATACGAGCAAAACTATTACAATAAAGCGAATTTTGATTTTCGTAATGACTATATTTTGCCTATGGTCAAAGGTCCGCATAGTAAAGATTTCTTACATTTACATCTTATTATTTTATACGAGCAAATTTTTTTTATCTTCTCGTATTTCCTAGGGGTAGTGTGAGGTCTACACAATTTAGTCCCTTGGACCCAGATTTCCTCATAGGTTCTCCCTTTCTTCCCGTGGGTGTCGTTAGAGACGACTAAGGGAAACAGCCTTGAACATCGTTATGGCAACCGATAGACGGCAGGATAACCATCTCTAAAAATATTAAAAAAAAATATCTTCACGCAATTCCCAATACAGGGGTAGACAGAGGTCAAGTCTAGACAATTAAGTCCCTTTGACCCACCTTCCACCGAAGATATTTTCGGGACAACGAGACAGGTGGTGAGCCCGGCGCCGCCTTTATGTCCAAGCCAATGATGAAATTCGTACATAAGTTTTTGAAAAACTCATTGGCACTGCCAACTGGGGATCGAACTCGGGTCTCTCGACTCGAAATTCCGACCGAAGATGGGCAGCAGCGTCTAAGGTGCGTGGTGTCTGATACTGCGAACGCAAATCCGCTTGCTAAGCGTGGCGATTACGGCAAATCATCCTTATGGGAGAGGCCTATGTCCTGCAGTGGACATAAATGGGCCATTATGTATTTATTTTATGAATAGAATAAAATAGAATAGAAAAAAACATTTATTCAGCACATGCGGTTCATACATATGACAGCTCAGCATGTGCTGTGAGTATGGCCTCACTCAGCGCTGATTTTCAGTCAAGAAACCTATTCATTGGCGTCACGAACGTAGCACAGCTGTTAACAGTGGTAGAGCCACGCATGAGCTTTTGTTGCATGAATGGGCCGGCTCGACCGGGGAAGTACCACGACCTTACAGAATACCGACGAGAAGTAGAAGTTTAACAAACTTCTTCGTTTCATCTGGTAAGTGCAGGTAACCGGAGGCCCACTCACCCCCCTCCCACAATTCTGGGGGGGGGGGCACTCTAAGGCCGGGAACACATCTGCTATGCCTCTGGTATTGCGGGTGTTCATGGCAGCGGTAATCACTTACCATCACGTGTGCCACCTGCGCGTTTGCCACCCTTTTCTATAAAAAAAACCTGAAGCCTAATACGTCGAAACAAAAAGAAAATAGACTAAACCTTTTATATAATTATAATACAAAAATTAAAATAAAGCCAAAAGCACAAAAAAAATACAATACAAAAGAAATTATAAATAATCTTATACATAATTATTTATTTAACGTAATAATCATTTATTGAAATTTACTTTTTAAAAATTACATCGTCAATACGGTTTATATTGATAATCATACGGACACAACAGAAACATACAAACAATTTTGTAAATAACCATACAATACGTTATAGGAAGGAGCTTTCTCCGTAGATATTTCCACGTTGCATTTGTGCATTAATAAGATTTTTTTGGCTTGATTTTGAACTGGTGGAGATTTTTTAAACTCCTGATTGTTTGATGTTTGATGATAGTATAATATGATGAATAATTCGTTTAAAAATTGATAAATGACTATTAAATGCGGCCTTATGGGAAATAAATTTATATCATTTATAAATTTATTTCCCATATTAATTCAGGCATCCAAGGGAAATAAAATACAGAGAAGAATAATTAACGGTGCTCTTAAAGAAACTGAGACATTAATTGTAGTGGTTCTCATGTGTCTATCGGAAGCCCATCATGTTTATTAATCAAGATGAAAATATTTTATCGATAATTAATAAAGCATATAAATGCCATTATAATCCTTACTTGGAGCACTGATGTGAGAATATAAGACCCTACGAGACCAAAGATTTTAGAAAATATTTTATCGATAATAAATAAAGCATATAAATGCCATTATAATCCTTACTTGGAGCACTGATGTGAGAATATAAGACCCTACGAGACCAAAGATTTTAATCCACATGCTATGAAATTGATATAACTACGAGGTCGTGTGTTTACGGCGTTAGAAAATGTCATCCCTTTTCTTCCAGAGAATGTCATAAGAGATAATTGAGGTTAACAGCCATTTAAAACCGAAATATCAGATCGGCACGGATCGGCGAAGGTCGCGGGTTCGAATGCCGCCCGTGTCAGTGGAAGGTGGGTCAAAGGGACTTAATTGTCTAGACTTGACCTCTGTCTACCCCTGTATTGGGAATTACGTGAAGATATTTATATTTATTAAAAATTCAGCATAAATATGCTTTAAAATCAATGATATTGCATAATAAAAATTTAGTAACGAAATATCAGATTTAAAGAGTTCACAAAGTACACAACACACCATCTAGGGATGGATTTAGGAAGTCAAGCAAAGCACTGACGGGTATCTGCGCCTCTGGTGCGGGGGGTCTGGTATGCAATCGCCAATCCACTTGTCAAACAAGGCGATTACGGTAAATCCTCCTTATTTCCCATTTAAAGTCTGCGTGCTGTGATGTGCTGTTAATGGTAATATAAACAGTGAACCTGTGAAGTCACGATAGCTGAGTGGTTAGGTGATAGGAATTCGGGTCTAGAGACTCGAGTTCGATCCCTAGGTGGCCAGGCTCGCAGGTTCCAGCTGGCAGTACTAATGGTTTTTACAAAAAAAACTGATGTACGACTTGGCTTGGACACAAAGACAGCGAGGGGCTAACTACGTTCAAAAATAAACTCTTCGGCAAAAGGTAGATCGGAAGGTCTTAATTGCTCTAGCAACCCTCGTTTTTTAGAAACAATTCTACAACAGAATTGTAGAATCGTCTACAGTTCTGTCTTCTGTCTACCCTAGTATTGAGAACGGTGTGAAATTTAAAACGGCTAATATTTAATAATTTTAAATGATAGAAAACCGTGCAGAAAAATAATCATCACCATTAATTACTAAAAAACTCATACTGTTTTCACCCGAACGCCTCTTAAAGTGCTCTATTCAGTTCCGTCTGCGAGTTTATTCAGCGACTCGATAGTGTATCTCATTAAGCAAGCGCTCAGCGACGTTTTACGTCATTAAATATGTAAATAGTAAGAATACGGGCGTCCATTCAACTGACATGTCGCGACGCCCGCTCCTGGAGAGTTACACGTCTCATAGATGTGATAAGCAAGAAAATATTCACAGTTTTGATTGGTGAATCTGAATTCAAATACGAAAACTCGGGTAGAAGAATTAAGAATCGTTTCGATGAACAGCACGGCGGAGGTGACGAATTCGAATCCCGACAATGTTAGCAAACAAAATCGCTCATTTAGTTAATAATTAAATGCTAAGCGTGGTATCATACAAATTCAGAAGGTTATCTTTAATTCCACATGTTCATTTATTAAATAGGTTCAATATAGGCCGGCCTCAAAGATTAGAAAGGATGTACTCGTAGATTATATCCTTCATTAAACATAGTCTGGAACTGGGATCGACAATCCACTTGCCAAGCATAATCATTGGGGCAAAATCTTCATGTCAGATAAAAATGCATATAGTACAATATCAATATAAACAATCACGAAAACAAACGAAATACTGAAATACTGATTTCTAAACGTTAATTTCAGTCTCGATAGTGTGGTTTTTCAGGCGAGTAATTTTGAACCATTTAAAAATGTCTAGATATTTGTAAGTCTATGGGAACGCTTGTAGTTGCATTACGCCCCGACGTATGATATCGCTAAACACATTCTAGAAATTTTAATCACGCATTTGTAGCGCCATAACGCTAAATAAAAGTAACGTACTAAGTACCTGTCGAGATGTCGCTTACATGATGTTATAAATATAACTCGTTTTGATATTGTTTTATCTTCGGTGGAAGGTGGGTCAAAGGGACTTAATTGTCTATACTTGACCTCTGTCTACCCCTAAATTGGGAATTGCGGGAAGATATTTATTTATTTATTTTGATATTGTTTTTATTCTTCATAATTATTATACAACGGTCAAATGATTACAACACATCCTTGCTCATCTAGATGATCGAGTCGAATTAAGTTTACTATCGAATAAAATTAAAATCGATTCTATAAATATAATTACACAGTCACATCCTTATCAAAATATAAAAGTCTCCTAGTGTTCACAAAGTACACAACACAATGGTAGAGCCACGCATCAGCTTTTGTTGTTGCATGAATGGGCCGGCTCGACCGGGAAAGTACCACGATCTCACAGAATACCAGCGTGAAGTAGAAGTCTAACAAACTTCTGCGTTTCGTCTCGTGAGTGCAGATAACTGGAGGCCCACGGGTTCGAATCCCGCCCGTTGGAGTTCATATAGTATAATAATTTAATACACAATGAAGTAAATACACTAAAACGCTCTCATTTGAGAAAACTGTTTTAAAAAGCCGGAAATTTGTAGATCTCGAGTCTTCTTATTGGGGAAGCTGTGTAAGAGCTTTGTAAGATACGAGTATCTTACAAACTACTTGTTCTTTTTTTGTACTGTAGTATCTACCATCCCCTCCTCTTCTTTTACCCTTTTTAATGTTAATTGAGGTACGCGAATTCTCATATGTATTTTTTCATTTTTTCATTCATCACAAAATATTTATTACTTATCTGTAATCGATTCTTAGTACGTGGAAAGAGAGGGTGGTATCTTATAAATAAAAATATAGGTTATTTATCCAAAATAGAAATACGTTTACTAAAACAATATAATAATTTAATACCACTACTTCGGGTTTATGGAATAATCCATATTTCTATGTGAATGTTTGTCACTCAAGGACGTCTTTGTATATCATATTAATGAATGCGTAGCGCTAGAATGTGATCTAACTACAAAATACTTTAGTATTGCCAGCTGACCGCTAGAGCTGCAGGTATCAATTTAATGCGAGCAGTTAGAATTAATAAGATCACACCTGTTCCCGCGGTTCCTCGCCATTCACAATCAACAAATTGCCTCTTGACCACGACTATCTTGTTCTTGAAATTGATTGCTTCATTCTCGGAATCGTAGTACTGTTCGGTGAATAGGCCTAGTTTTACATTATATTGACTTGTGTTCGATTCCTGAGTGTTCTAAAATAATATTAACTGCTAAGATTTTCATTTGTAGTTTTCTACACGCACTTGTCTTCATAATAGTAGGGTTTATAATACTCTAATACTAGGGTGTCGAAGTTCGAGAGAAATTAGTTCTTTCAACCCATTTTCCGTCAGAAATTATTGAGACAACGTGAGAGGCGGTGAGCCCATCGCCCTCTAAAGTTTAAGTTATCGGTATAATAAACTTATATAGATAAATAGTTATATAAAATACTATTATAAATAATCATATTTATATTGACGTTGTCCCGAAAATATCTTCGGTGGAAGGTGGGTCAAAGGTAAGTCCCTTTTCTAGACTAGATCTCTATCTACCCCATCACACAAATGTTTATCTCTAGCGGGATTGTAATCCACAACCAGCTTCGAAACTTCAAAGAACTGGGACTTCAGAATCAGGATCACTACAGGTGATTACTATTTTTACCCATTGGTGTTATAAGAGGCGTGGTGAGAATTAATGGAAATAACAATCTCCAAAAAACAAGACCAACATTAAGCGAAACTGTGCCTAACAGCCGCTTTGTATATGCGACGTAGTACCAAGCAGTACTACAATTGTGAAATCTCTTATTCTATACAACTTGACAGATGACTTTTCTTTTGTTTACATTAAAGCAATGTGGCAGAGGTTTTCGGATTCCATTCTCTCTGAAAAAATTCATCTGGGCAAAGGTGAATTTGAAATTCATCTTTGCCCAGCTTAGGGCATTAATTTACGATGAACGAATGTTATTATTATTACGTATATAGTACTATTAGCTTTATTATTATTACATTTTTTAATCACTACACATTCAATGGGTTCAGACAAGACAAAATAGAGTTTTGTAAAATAAATAGAAGAGAAAAATAGAGTAAAGCTCTATTTTTCTCTTCTAAACCTACCACCATTTCGTCATGAATCTTTTTTTAACGGAAAAGAAAGTGGCAAATGAAACTACGTAGTTAACTATTTTATGATCATATTTTAAAATAAAAACAAATCACTATAGCCTAGTGCTTGGGTGGTCGAAATTTCGAGTCGAGAGACCCGAGTTCGATCCCCCAGGTGGCAGGTGGGAGGTAGGTCGAAGGGGCTTAATTGTCTAGATTATTGTATATATTTTAGTATTGGGAATTGCGTAAAGATATTTATTTATTTGTTTATTTATATTATATTTACTTATTTTTTATTGTATATGGATTTTTTTATAAAAATTATACATAAGATAGTTTATAGATTTTGTAGACTTAAAAAGTTAAAAGAGTAATGAAACTAGGAGTTTGCGCAGGGGTACAATTGCACAGCTTCGGTTAGAAAAAATAGTCTCACAGACAGTCCAAGCGTATTCTATTTTTTTAAGAATACTAGTAAGGCCAAATAACATTACTGTTAAACTGTAACATTACTGTTAACTGTATTCCTGTTAACCACTACACCTAAGCTGAAATGACTGTTTTGCGAGTTGGTTTAGGACAAAAGTCGAAAGGCAGGTCCAAATCTGCGACTTCACATTTCGCACGTGTCAAAACCTTAAGCCAGTAAGCTATTGGTAAGTATGAAAAATTTCGAACTGCATCGCCGTCGTAGTCTCAACGCCAACGATACAATGTACGTACATTGTTTTAAACAAACGCATTGGTATTCGAACTCGAGTCTTCTGATTCGAATTCCAATTGCCCAACCGCTCGGCTACCTTGACTTATTCTATTATACACAATAAAAGATACATAGATTTTATAACAGGAGGGCATTCATTAGGAACAACTACGGCAATCAGCGAGCCAGATAACTTAGACAAGTTAATGCCCGCTATGTACGTATTTAACTTACAACATCCGTTCAAAATCGAAAGTCTCGTTGTGTGTCTGGATCTTGTCGCAGGTTTATAAGTAGCCTTCAATCATAGTCCTTACTTACTTATATTCACGCGCAATCCCTGACGGGGTAGCCAGAGAGAACAGATCGCCAAATGTCACGATCCTTACATACCTCTTTCGCTTCTTTCAGATTCGTCATCTTCATATACCTATGGACGTCGAGGTATCCGAGTACTCTCGACCCTCCCCTCTTCGAGCAATTTGCTCGCTTGATCTTCGAAAGTTAGTCTTGGCCTACCTCGATCCCTTTTAATATTAACTTTCGCGCTATGTATTTTTTGCACCATTCGTTCTTCGCTCATTCACTCAATCAATCATAGACCAATTTCTTAGTTATCCACCTCCGAAAGAAACCTGAAAGTCATTGTTATAGATACGATTCGGTGATTTGGACAATATTTGTCATTTATATTACTTAATATAATATTTTATTTTAGAAAACCTGATTCGTTTATGAGACGACCTCTGTAGACGACACTCACATACACCGGTTTTCATAGTGTCCAAAGCTCTGTGGTCTCTGGTTCTATTCCCGGACGGCTCAATGTAGAAAACCTCCTTTTCTGCCTTGTCTCGGCTCTGGATGTTCGTGGAAACTTCGTTGTTTTCGATTTCGTAACACAAGTGGTCAAGTTATTTGGATTAGGGCAATGTATGTGACGTTGTCCTAGATCTATGTATATGTTTAATATTATTCAACAAAACATTAAATATAATTTATTAAAAAAAATATTTTCTATCATATTTCCTTACCTATCTATAATATTACCTTAGCAAACAATCATAGCGTTATTAGTATCTAATACAAAAAAATATTGTTATTAGTATCAATCTAAACACTTAAAGCTATCAAAACTACAACCAAATGTAAATGAAACTTTTAAAACTTTCGTGAGAAATTAATAACTAAATAATTAAAAACGGTTAACTCACGACTAATTGGTGTAAATACCGACAAGTTTCGGACATGTCAGAGATTCTTTATCAAAGTGACGAATGAAAGACAGAACGTGATCGTGAACTAATAAATTACCCTTTTTTAATTATTTATTTGAGACACTTGACCGTCTGTTCTTTCTGGCTACCCCGTCAGGAACTACTTTTTTTAAACAATAAATAAATAAATATCTTCACGCAATTCCCAATACAGGGATAGACAGATGTCAAGTCTAGACAATTAAGTCCCTTTGACCCACCTTACACCGAAGATATTTTCGGGACATAATGACAGGTGGTTATCCCGTCGCCGTCTTTATGTCCAAGCCAACTATATAATTCGTACATAAGTTTTTGAAAAACCCATTGGTACGAGCCTGCCACCTGGGGATCGAACTCGGGTCTTTTAACTCGAAATTCCTAACCCAACCACTCGGCTATCGTGACTTTTTTTGATACTATAATATTTAAGCTTGAGCTGGTTACTTTGGAATCAAAGCAATGTATATGATATTGTCACTATCTATATATGTATTATTTATTTATTTATTATCGAACTGTCACATTCATTGATATGTTAAATAGGTAGTATATACTCTAAGTAGTCTATACCCTACTTTGTATTCGCAATTATATTTAATTAAAAATTGTTCTTTGCTAATTAAAAGCCCGCGATCGTTAGGAAGTGGTTATCAGGAACATACAATTTTATCTAATGTACTCGTAATACTGGCCGTGTCAAGTACTCGTAACATGTTATCGCGTAGCTCAAGAAGTTGCCGGGTGGACAAAATGAAAGTTTATAAAATACACGTGGGTTTTGCGGTGCAGCTTACCCTCTTATCGCCGTGTTGTAATTGGAATGATGTGAAACGATCTAAAGTTGTCTGCGAATTCAATGCTAAAATTATTTTTCCGTTTAATAATACATAATACTTGTAAAGTATGTCTTGTTTTCATTGTTACTCTTCGTTTCTTCTTTCCTCCCTCACATGTCTCATCTCTCACGAATAAGGTGAAGAAAGCTGCATATTAGGTATCAATATATTATTTTATGAAAACATTTTGGCTCCAAAACACTAAAATATTTGAGAGAGACCTTCGAGAGGAACTAAAACTGGTAGTTTACTTTCTTCTTCTTTTGCTGAACCTAGACCTTCTATAGAGGTAGCTACAAAGAATGGTCTCGATCCATCTGTAACCGTGAATTTTCTTTAACTTTAGAATATTAAAGAAAAGTGTTTAAAATCCATAAAACAAGTTATTTAAAAGTCAATTGAATAGTATAAATTGAATAGTAAAAAACTAAACACAATTTTTCCCTCAAAATTTATTATTTTTCAATTACATTTTCAGGGTTGTTTTGTTGACTATTATTGTTGTTAGACTTTGAATAGCCGCCCTTCTTTCTGTCTCCTTCTGGAGCAAAATACTTTGTATTCGTACAAATACATATATACTTGTATAAACAAGTATGACAATATCGATAGAGTTTCAATGGCTATATAGCAGGGCAAGCGCACCTCGCACGCAGCCTCCGTCACTTTGCCGAGAAAATTACTTTACCGCGCAGCACTGAGACGTCAAACGGAACACAGTCAGGGTTCAGTCAGCATTGAACCCGCATCTTTAACTTTTCTTTTAACACTTCGATACCTATTTGGATATAAATATTAAATATCTTCACGTAATTCCCAATACAGGGGTAGACAGAGGTCTAGTGTAGTCCCTGAGACCCACCTTCCACCGAAGATATTTTCAGGACAACGTGACAGGTGGTGAGCCTGTCGCCGTCTTTATGTCCAAGCCAACGATATAATTCGTACATAAATTTTTGAAAAACTTTTTGGAACTCCATCTGGGGATCGAACTCAGGTCTGTTGACTCGAAATTCCGACCACCCAACCCCTCAGCTATCGTGACTGTGCCTATGTGCATATGTGCCTGACCTATTTTGATATGGTCTTTATGTGGTAAAAAGGTTTTAATTAATAGAATTTAGCATTGTTAAGTGTTAACAGATTAATCATTCTTCATTATGAACCGACTTGGACAGAACCACGGTCTCGTAGCAGACCGGCACAAAGCAGAGGCATCTTGTGCCTATACTTTATAAAAAATATTTTCTCATTCCAATGTTGTGGTAGACAGTCTAACCAGTTAAGTCCTTTCGGCCAACTTCATTAACCAAAGACATAATTGCGACTATTTGACAGGTGGTGAGCCTTTCGTAGACGATACATAAGTTCGTACATAAGTTCTGAAAAACCGCTTAGTACGAGCTTGCCACCTGGTCGGACTCGGGTTCTTGTCTCCCATTCCGATCACCCAACCACTTCATCTCTCTTGTTTTCTGTGAATGATATAGCCGTAGGCACACACTCACTAGGCAGACAATAGACACAGCTTGCTGAGGAGGGCGATGGCTAACACGCGTCATGCTTGTGAACAGGCGCTGCTTATGAAGGTTAGTCATCTCGGGTCATTGATATTTTTTTCTTTCCCTCATATCATTTTTGATTGTCTATGGAACTGATCTTTGCTACCTTCCAAAAGGGTTTACGACCGGTAACGTCGATACCCACGAAGTTCGGCTCGGAAAAACTAAAGGATCCAAAAAATTTATAAAATAAGTGTACGAAGCCACGGGCGAAAACTAGTCATAAAGTATTTTTGCCTAAAAAAACCTTCTGCTTTCTAAACTTGGTTACAACTACAGCAGCCGCTGAAAACAAAAAAGCCTTACAACATTAAATAAACCCAAACGGCAAAAAAACATTTCCAATTTTTATTGACACTTCACAGCTACTTTATGTGTTATAGGTATAGTTGTTTGTGAATTTACTTTGCTGAAAAATATACTTGGAGATGTTTTCGATGGATCTTCTTTATTATTTGTTTTCTTTGTCTTATATATTTAGATTCTTACTCATCGTTAATATCGTGCTAACACATCAGGACTTCAAACAAACCGTAAAACGCCACTCCGTAAAATACTTTCTACTAATGAAATATTAGTAGAAAGTATTTTACTTATAAAAAAATATCTTCACGACATTCCCAATACTGAAGTACAAAGTAGTCTAGACAATTAAGTCCTTTTGACCCACTTTTCACCGAAGACATGTTTTAGGACAACGTAATAGGTGGTGAGCCTGTCATCGTCTTTTATTCCAAGCCAACTATGTATAACGTACGTAAGTTTTGCAAAAACCCATTGGTACGAGCCTACCACCTGGCGATTGATTTCGGGTTTCTATTCTCGAACTCCGATCCCCCAACTCCTCGATTATCGTGACTTATTTATCAGCTAGTAAAATTCACTGATTGGTCGGGCATCTAAAAGGAGATTTCGTCATAATTGCCACGCTGGGCAAGCGGATTTTTTTTATTTTTTTTATTTTTTTGGGGCAAGCGGAGTGCCGTACCAGAAAAGATCTTAGACTCTGCGGTTTGTTTAATCATCGGTGTTTGATCTTGCACTGTCAAAATGCTTATCTCATCATCTTTTAATTGTACTTCCAATGGTCTTCTCCTCTTACGTCAACCGCGGGAAGGAGAGATGGCATATTCTTACTACGTAGTCACACGGCCAAATTCCTACTAATATAACCAAATGTGTTTGTCTTTGGATGTTTGTATGTTCAGACCTTAATTATTAAATAGCGCTAATACGTTCTTAGCTTGTTTTAACATACGTGTATATAACAGGTACTTATTATCCCTTTTTACATTAGGAAAGATTTTCGGCCTTTTGAGGTTCTGTACTGACTTTATGTGTCGCTTATTACTCCGGAAGATAAAGGATCTTTCGTTTTTTTCAATACACACGAAATTATGATCATAATCAATACTAGATAATGTTATCTTCGGTAAAACTTACTTAGTCTACAGAACTTACCACAAATCGACGATAAGATCACTCTTGACCATTTTCTCCATTGCCGCTAAAATTAGCCGACGGATTGTCATTGGTTAAATTATTCAAACGGCGTTCGATGGCTTTAAGTGAATTTTGCGATCGACCGCCGGTTTTTCTAGTCTGATCTGCATACTCTAACGTCCGACCTCACGCCTGGTAAGACACTTACATAGAATTATTTATAAAATCCTATGGTTTTATATCTTCCTATTCTCCTATTCTCTCTTCTTCTCTTATTCCTATTCCCTTATCTATTCTCCCTTTTATCTTCACGCCATTCCCAATACAGAGATAGACTGAGATCTAAACGATTAAGTCCTTTTGACCCACTTTTCACCGAAGACATGTTTTAGGACAACGTAATAGGTGGTGAGCCTGTCATCGTCTTTAATTCCAAGCCAACTATGTATAACGTACGTAAGTTTTGCAAAAACCCATTGGTACGAGCCTACCACCTGGCGATTGATTTCGGGTTTCTATTCTCGAACTCCGATCCCCAACTCCTCGATTATCGTGACTTATTTATCAGCTAGTAAAATTCACTGATTTTCGGGCATCTAAAAGGAGATTTCGTCATAATTGCCACGCTGGGCAAGCGGATTTTTTTTATTTTTTTTATTTTTTTGGGGCAAGCGGAGTGCCGTACCAGAAAAGATCTTAGACTCTGCGGTTTGTTTAATCATCGGTGTTTGATCTTGCACTGTCAAAATGCTTATCTCATCATCTTTTAATTGTACTTCCAATGGTCTTCTCCTCTTACGTCAACCGCGGGAAGGAGAGATGGCATATTCTTACTACGTAGTCACACGGCCAAATTCCTACTAATATAACCAAATGTGTTTGTCTTTGGATGTTTGTATGTTCAGACCTTAATTATTAAATAGCGCTAATACGTTCTTAGCTTGTTTTAACATACGTGTATATAACAGGTACTTATTATCCCTTTTTACATTAGGAAAGATTTTCGGCCTTTTGAGGTTCTGTACTGACTTTATGTGTCGCTTATTACTCCGGAAGATAAAGGATCTTTCGTTTTTTTCAATACACACGAAATTATGATCATAATCAATACTAGATAATGTTATCTTCGGTAAAACTTACTTAGTCTACAGAACTTACCACAAATCGACGATAAGATCACTCTTGACCATTTTCTCCATTGCCGCTAAAATTAGCCGACGGATTGTCATTGGTTAAATTATTCAAACGGCGTTCGATGGCTTTAAGTGAATTTTGCGATCGACCGCCGGTTTTTCTAGTCTGATCTGCATACTCTAACGTCCGACCTCACGCCTGGTAAGACACTTACATAGAATTATTTATAAAATCCTATGGTTTTATATCTTCTTCTCCCTTTTATCTTCACGCCATTCCCAATACAGAGATAGACTGAGATCTAAACGATTAAGTCCTTTCGACCAATCCTCCACCGAAGACATTTTTCCAAGTCTCAGTCAGATATCTAAACATTTTAGTCCTACCCATACCACTCCCATGCTCACACCCTCGACTCACATTATATATATATATATATATATATATATATATATATATATATATATATATATATATATATATATATATATATATATATATATATATATATATATATATATATATATATATATATATATATATATATATATGTATGTATATATATATATACACCCAGACCCAAGGCAAAGTAGTTTCATAATCTTTCCGCTAATCGGACCCCGGATTTCAGAGCTAGCAGCACCATGAAAACCGGTGTATACGGCACTCGTCCACGGGGGTGGTCTAATGGATATAATATCGTGAATACTTTCGGATCACGTCCCATGTTAACATAAACAAATACATTAGAATAAGTCATGTCACATTTTCAAAGTTAAAACGTTTACGATTGATTCTAAAACCTGACGATGCCAAGTCACGTAACGTTAAATTGACGATGCGACCTTTTAGTTTGGTGATTTACAACAGAACCCCACAAATATTGGCCTTAAAAGCCGCTACACTCATCGCGAAAACTATCATAAATTTAGCACTAAGTACCACTTCAAAGATTCATTCAATATAAGCGAAATATTTTAAAACCTACCAACGCTTGTAACATAAAAATAAACGATGGCTATTTATATATATTTTTTTCGGTAAATTTTATGTAATTTTAGGTTTTTGAGGTACAAAATAAAAGTTAAACTCAAAAATAGCATGAAACATAATCATTTTTAAAATAGATGTAAATTTCTACGCAACACGTGACGTGATAAAGTAATTCTTGAAGTAGTTAAAATCTAAATTTATTTTTATATTATATATTCATTTATATTATAATTGAATATATATTCATTCTTCAATTAATTAAATTAATAATTATTTTAATCCTTCATAAATAAAAGAATAAAATATCAAGTATTGTTCTATAAACAACGACATATTTAACCATCAAAATATTTATTTTCAAAGTTAATTCTTCAGACACGAGTTTATATTTGGACCAAGTTTGAATATAATGCGACGTTAACGTGAATGTCATGATATCAGCGTAAAGTGAAGTAAATCTATCGCGAAAAGAACGAATAATAAAACATAGCCAAAGAGAAAAGATGAAAAGATATGTGTATAAGTTCAAAGTCATGTTTTAAAAGTTCAAAGTTCTCCTGTTTTTTGAATAAATATATTGGCTTTGACTAGAGCGATGATACTTTTTTCAGGTTTAAAAATAAAAGTGCTGCATTGTAACGTACATGTAATGTCCACAAAAAAGTCCACTGCAGAACATAGTCATCTCCCATAAGTAAGAATAATTATGAAAAGTTGATTGCCAGAAATCTTGCACCTTTGATGCCGCTGTTCCTCACCGATCTGTTGAATTTTGGTCTAGTATTTTTTCAAAATCATTATCCCGGTATGTGTCGATAGCCAGTGACGTTTTAAAGACATTTTTCGACCCTTATTCGCCTAAGTCTGCAACTACACCAAATATAACGTATAGTATAGAAAAAAAGGATTTTCCATTACCCGTCTCATAATTTTATACTGTAACATACGGTTATAAGTAATCACATTCGCCATTTTGTAACATGCAACCACATTAAAATCGGAACAACCGATAATTTTAGAGAAACCGAAAATTTTCATTTTTCGAATGGAAAATAACGGTCGCGTGTCGCGAATCGTAAAAATCAGAGCGCGTATTACGAAACTACGTATCAGCACGTATAGTGGGTTTTTGGGCAATAAATCACACCACTTAATATGCTCACAGAACCCTTCCACCGTCGGCATTCGGCTGTAATTAATAACTAAAGCATGCGATAGCATCTTCCAAGCAAATCCGTGGCACGCACTGTTTTTCATGTTTGTACACGTTTCGAATTTCAAAGCATGTGAGTTATAAAAATTTTGTTTTGAACTATCCTATGCATCAGCTTAACCACTGATAAAAATAGACGACGAACATGAATTGATACAAAGTAAATTCGATGCAGTACAGCCCATACAAATCGAAGCAATCCGACGTCTTTGTGTACAGGAAGTCATCGTATTGTAGTCAACAATATGTTATGTACGATGTTTCTCCTTCAGAAAAATAAAAATCTCGGCAACAAAGGCAATATGGGCGTATCTATCTAATGAAAAAATATAACTAGAATAATTGCTAATCACAAAGGCGAAATATGTGTAATAATAAGCCTAATCAATTCGTTAGTTCCGTTTGATAGTATATAAAAAATATCTTCACGCAATTCCCAATACAGGATATAGACAATTAAGTCCTTTCACAATCCCAATATAGAAAATTAAGTTCCTTCCGCAATAATTACAACCTCTTTCTCGTCTCAAGACGACTAAAGGAAAAGGCGTGAAAAAAAAAGAAATTGAAGAAATAACTTAATTCGGGTGTATAATAAATTCCGGAAAGACGTCATACAAATGGACTAAACTCTCAAGCCCTCTGACCACATTCGAAACACGGCCACTTGAGGGTTTTTGTTTTTTTTTTATTGCGAAATAATGTCTACGTAGCATGACATTGTCAAAATTTAAGTCTGTGCTAACAAGAAGAAAATAAATGGCAGTTAATAATCCTTATACCACACGTCACAGAAAAAGTATAATCTAAAAATAAAAAAAATATATCTTATTTTAATACGGAGGTATTGTGCATTGTACGAGCACTTCATTATTTTCAGAGGCATTTAATAGGGCAGTGATAGAGAGAGTAAGTCGTGTTCACACATTCTAAAATCATAGATTAATTGCCCCGATAGAACTTTAGTAATTTTAGACCAACAATAGAGCGCAATGAACAACAACTTTATGAAACACAAATACCAATTAATTATAAATATATTTTTATGTGAGCGTTGTGTTACAAAAATGACTAAATGTTGGCTAATATTACAATTACTCTGTTTTAACTTCCTGCATAAGACTATAAAAATTCTTTCTAAGCGCCAATTTAAATGGAAAAAAATTCATGGTATATTTACTCATATGCCTCAAACATGACAGATTTATAGTGGGTAGTGACCCTGCTTTCGAAGCTAAAGGTTTCGGGTTCGAACCCCACTAGTGAGAGAATATCATGTGATGAACATGAGAGTCATGGATATATGTATATATATTAATATTCACATATGCAAAATGTATGTAGGTACATTGTACTGTTGGCTTGGACATTAAGACGGTGATAAGCTTACCACCTACACGTTGTATAGACAAACCTCTGCCAATAAATGTTTAATTTTGTTTTATACCGATAAAGAGATATACGTTTATTTCACCAAAGCATTGTTTAACGGGTAAGGCCTATGACTAACCGAGGGCTTTTACAGGATAAGTATATAAAGTAACCAAAAGTATATCACTTTGGATAGTTTGGTCAATATTTTTATTATATATATAACATACATAACAGCCTGAAATTCATAAGGAAGACGTTCAGTTTTTCGACTAAAACCATGCATTGGTTTTGCATGCATTTAAAGAATATATTTTCTTTACAATACGGAATCCCCAGAATATCAGAAATTTTCCTATAAAAGGAATTATTGCATTGGCGTTTTATTTGTCAAGATAGACGAGTTGTTGGGTGGTCGGACTTTCGAGTCGAGAGACCCGAGTTCGATCCCCAGGTGGCAGTACCAATGAGTTTTTCAAAAACATATGTACGAACTTCATAGTTGGCTTGGACATAAAGGCGGCGACGGGCTCACCACCTGTCACGTTGTCCCGAAAATATCTTCGGTGGAAGGTGGCTCAAAAGGACTTAATTGTCTAGACTTGACCTCTGTCTACCCCTGTATTGGGAATTGCGTGAAGATATATTTTTTTATTTGTATTAGATTACCATGGAGATCATACGGCACATAACATTGAACTATATATAACTAAAATATAGTATATGTAAGTAGAATAAGTAAGTATGTTGGCGGTCGGCTCACTATTCAATTAAGTATAGCATATGCGTTTGAGAATATTTTTATAATATAATAATTTTTTTCCTTTCACTTTGACGTGGGTAAAAACCATATACGTATATAACTATCACAAATAATGTAAGTGCAAATAAATGTAGATGTATTTTGCTGTCTCGAAACGATATCATTTCGCTTCGATTATATTTGATTTTCTGATATATCGTACTTTTCCGTTCAACTGTCATAAAATAAGTTAAAAAAAATCCCCCACCGAGTTACGTACTCCTGCGGTTTCACCTCGCAACTGATCAGTCATGATATTACCAATTCACACGTAACCACACCTGACCGCAATTCGTACAATTATTGTTTCAAATTATTGTCTTTACTGTTTATAACTTGCGTTGAAGGATTGTTAAGACTGAATGTAAAATGGAAAACGGCAAAAAGAATAAACTTAAGGCTATTTACATAAACCTATATAGAGATCTATATAAATAAATATATAGTTAAAAATATCTTCACGCCGTTCCCAATACAGGGTCAGACAGAGGTCTAGACAATTAGTGGTTTCATCCCACCTTCCTCCGTAAATAATTTTGGGACGATGTGACAGATGGTGAGCCCGTTACCGTCTTAATGTCCATGCCAACGATATAATTCGTACATAAGTTTTTTTTTAAATCCATTGGTAAGAGCCTGCCACCTGTGGATCGAACTCGGGTCTCTTGACTCGATTTCCGACCACCCACCCACTGGGCTTTCATGACTTCTTACAATTACATAGATATATATCTATATAAACGACCTCCATGGACGAATCTAGAAACAGTTACGACGGTGTTGATCAGGGAAACCACTTTTTCTACATTGTCTCTGGTCTGGGTGTTTGTGGTATCTTCGTTGTTTCTGATTCCCACACAAGTGCTTTACCTACTTACTTTGGGATCAGAGCAGTGTATATGATGTTGTCTCTATCTATGTATTTATTTATTTCAATCTCTTCTATGTAAATGAAAATAATCGCCATATTTATGCCAGAATATCACCTGCTCGCGCGATTAATTTAGCTGATTTTTTTGTTTTGTCCAACCTTGACTGACGAATTGTCACAAAGAAGTTTCGCAAATAAATTTTGCCTATTTTTTCTTTCTTTACACATTTCCTATAACATTTCATTTCAGCGAACAAAATGTGAAATATGGGTAAACCAGGAATGTCTGGAAAGGTGAAAGAAATTGTACACTCGGGGAGCGCTTTTAGCTGGATGGGAAGATGTGATTTAAATGTGGACCGGCGTGTGGCTGCCGGGAAAGAAGTTAAAGGTGCCCTGACTGCATGAGTCAAAAGGCAGGGTGTAGTAAAAAGTGCACGCCTTCCGATACATAACGCAGTCCTAGTACTACCTAGTTCTTGCAGGATATTCTCTTAAGTAAAAAGTGGCCTGTACTTTTGTAATTAATTATTTTTTAATTTAAACATTACACATACATACATACGTATATACATACATGCATAGAGACAACATCACATACTCTCATCCCAAAAAAAACAACTTAAACACTTGCATTATGGAATCAGAAATAATGAAGGTACCACAAAAACCCAGACCCGAGAAAATGTAGAAAAAGTGTTCTCTGCAATGACCCGACCGGGAATCGAACCCGGAACCGCAAATCAGATCAAAACTATTTTCCGAAACCCCAAAACCAGTTACAAAAACTGCTTTCTCCCACGAGGACTGTAGAAATTATCGAGAAACCAGTAACTGGTAAAAGTTGTAACTTTTAACAATATTAATTCTTTATGACAACCCTATAGCTTAGTTGGCAGTTGCCTTGCTTTCGAAGGTAAGGATTGAGGTTCGAATCCCGTTAGAGGTGAGAAAGGTGTATGAATATGAATGTTTATACACGAGTCATTTATGTATATACACATGTATGAATATTTATAAATATCTATGTTAGTGTACGTTCGTTTTGACGCTAAGACGGCGATAGGCTCACCACCTGTCAAATGCCAAATAAACTTCGGTGACGGTTAGTCGATAGGACTTAATTGTCTAAGTATAGTTGATAGATAGTTGCAACGGACGATGCGGTTGGTACAGCATTAGCTGATATCCAGGATAGGGCAGGCGATTAAGACAAATCCTTTTTGTAGATGAGGGCTTTGTTTTTATAAACTATGAAGGAAAAATTACATTATACGATATCCTGTAACGTACCGTACGAAGCACGAAGTTGCTTGCCCTGTGTGTATAACAAAATACTCGACTGTTAAGCTATTTAATATGGAATCGGATCAATGTATGTGATATTGTCCCTATCTATCGCTTTTTCATCCCAATTACGAGCCCGTGATCAAGCGGACGAAGTTACGATTCGCTTCTGATATATTTAACTATTCAACCAGCCTGTATCTTCATGTTGTGACCGCAAATTTCCTGTTGCTTCCGCTCTGATTGCAGGATTCACGCTCCACTCCACTCACCTGCCTCCTCATTGTGTCTTGCGGCTGTATATATACTCGTAAAAGATTATGCAATACATATACTGTACTGACGACTAGCTATGTATTTGAAGAGTCGATATTATATAATATTCCAAAATAGAACATAGAACGCGAAAGAAGTGTATTTTTACGTGAAATCGAATATTTGCTTGTAAATGTTGTTATCTATAACTTTTATTTAAATGAGTGTCTAATCCATACATTTTTAAAAGTGTCAACTGGAGCATATAAAAAGTAGCTCAGACTTCGCTTAGTGAAAAATGTAATGCTACATAAAGTCACGATAGCCGCTTCGTGGGGAAATCAGAATTGTAGTCGAGGGACCCGAATTCGATTTTCAAGTTATACCAAATTTTACAAATACAGTCACGATAGCCGAGTTGTTCGATCCCCAGGTGGCAGTACCAATGAGTTTTTCAAAAACTTATGTACGAATTACATCGTTGGCTTGGACATAAAGGCGGCGACGGGCTCACCACCTGTCACGTTGTCTCGAAAATATCTTCGGTGGGTCGAAGGGACTTAATTGTCTAGACTAAGACCTCTGTCTACCCCTGTATTGGGAGTTGCGTGAAGATATTTATTTATATTTATTATTTATTGAAATTTTACAAAACTAATGTATGATTTATATTGTTGGCTTGAACATGACAGATGGTGACAGGCTCACCACGTATTACGCTATTCCAAAAAATGTCTTCAGTGAAAGGTGGGTCGAAAGAAACTAATTGTCTAGAATTCTGTCTAACCCAATATTTTGATCATCATGAAGATATTTATATATTTTTGTTTATACCTATATATCATAAATTACCTCTGAGAACACACACAACACACACACATTAAATGCAAAAATAAATTAATTTATATACATATTAGATACTCCACTGGTGTAATAAGATAATTTGCCAGACAGCAAATAAATAAAAATTATGTCATATCATGTCAACGTACTTATCATTTGTGTCGGTTAAGTGTGTTGGATGTATCACAACTTCATCTGACAGAATTAACGACCACGGTGGAAGAGTCTACACCAATTATCAATGTGTGGACCGTTCTGAAGTCCCGAGTTCGATTCCTGTACGAGTCTATGCAGAAAACTACATTCTACATCGTTTCGGTTCTGTGTGTATGTGATGCTTTCATTGTTTCTGTTTTTTGTAACACACAAATGATTAGAACAATATATGTGATGGAATTTTATTGATTTTTAAAGCATATTTATGCTGAACTTTTATGTTATTATTTTTTTTTTCTCTTTAATTTAATAATATGTGACGTTGCCCTATTTCTACGTATGTATATTGCTATGTACATATTTAAAAAATAAAAAAAGAATTTCACCCAAAAATTATTTTAATTTCAGTTCAATCAGGCTATGTTGTTTTTTTTTTAATATACTTAATACGTTTTACTGAAACTCGAACTTGAAACACGTGACCCGCGTACGGGAATTTCGACTAACCGGTATTATATTTACTGAACATTACAAACAATCAAATCAATAAATCCAATTTGTAACGTTATGCGGTATTTGGATTCAATAAATATCGCACACGTACCGTTTACTTTAATGTCCTGTTACTTTCTCGTCTGTTCAATTTATTATCTCGATTGACCGCTCGTTACTTAACCGGACACGGTTATTCGATTAATCTTGAAAAAAATAATATAATTATGAAGCGTCTTAATGGTTTAGAATATGGGCTGCGAAATATGTCGCGGATCCGAGACCGCATTGATTGGTGTCATTCAATTAGCGCTAACATGGATTTTGAGCGTAGTATACTTTCTTTAAGAGACAAAAAACACCTCATACCTTCCTAAAGATTCCCTTCATCTTTGTAACTGGATAGATTATGTACTAGATATTCAGGACTCTAAATATATTACAGTACTTTGAAAGTAATGCATATTTTGTCTCATTTATGTTCATATAAAGACGGAATAGTAGTCACGATAGACGAGTGGCTGGGTGACAAGGATTCGGATCGAACTCAGGTCGAGTTCAATCCCATGCTTTTTTTTTTTTTTTTTAAAACTTAAGTACAAATTATATCGTTAGCTTGACGTTAAGAAGGCGACGGACTCACCAGATGTCAAGTTGTCCCAAACAATGACTTCGGTGGAAAATGGGTCACGGTTCTGACTTAATTGTCTAGATCTCTGTCTACCCCTATATTGGGAATAGCGTGATGATATTTATTATATAGACTGAACCGCGGTTTAAAATCAGTCTTTTAGTAACTATATCAATAACATATGGACGATGACACAAATTTTTTATCGAATAACCACAGAGGTAGAGGTTCATCCTCCTAATGTGTAAGTTTTTTTTCTAAAAAGCTGAACAAATTATTTCAATTTTTCCTAAGTAACTTAGCCACAAGGACATAAGAAACATAGTTTTCTTATTTGTCTGGCATAATAGTTCCGCTATTCTCACCGCGCCAAGACGAATTCTCCTTTCCGGCAAGGAACGTGTTGATATGCGGCTGAAAAATTATATCAAAAGTTTTATTATACGCTGCTGTGTATTTTTAATTTCATCTTATCCACCTTAAGTGAAACTTTTTATTCAATCAGTCTTCAAAACTGGCATATTTTACAAAGCTACTGGCCTTGTTTATTTTTGTTACTGTAGTGGAGCTCGGGAGTGCTAACGTACCATTAATTTTTTACTTAAACTTAAGCTTTAATAAAGCATCAATAGCCTAATGGTTTAAGGTTCGGACTGCGAAACATAACGTCGCAGGTACGAGCCCGCCATTCGACCATCTTCTCCATGCACATGCATTGCAGTTATTTTAAATTGCTAGTAATGTTTTCAAACAAAAAAAATGTTTTTACGTGGGTTTTTTGTGGTTAGTTAATGGTTTACCTGTTTCACGTAGGTCAATGATTACTGGTTTGTCCTAATGTTGGGCAAAGGGTAATAGGGTAATTTGTAAAAGGGTAATTCTTTCTTAACTTGTTAAATTCTTCGCTATAATTATCAATCTCTTGGCTGTATAAAAACTGTTTCGGTTCATTCCGCCATCTTTTGATTAGTGTCTCACGTACTGTTTCAATACATTATAACACAATAACTGTCATCATTATACTTTATACGACCAGTAGCATATTTTTTCGTTTGTAACTGCCTTATACATTGCATTCTACGTGAGATGTCACACTCGGTCACACACAATTCCATTGAATCCGCGAATTGTGACCGACAGACAGACGCGCGACACGCTCCACCTCATTTTGTCGCAATGGTCTTCTTAACGCAACACCTTTTCAATTTCACACTGCGTAAGCCTCTATTTCGAACGCTATAAAACAGGCTTTCGTGTAACACTATTTAACACTCGACAATCAGTTTCAGCGGTACTTTTTTTTTCGAATTAATTCCTCGGCCTTTTTTCTGGTCAGTGACAATTTGCGTTTTCCTAGAAGTGAACGTGACCGGTGTAATGACATCTACTCTCATTGCTTCGTCGGCTTACTTATTCCGCTGAATTATCTATACAGGACGTACCCTGTATAGATAATTCAGCGGACTACTACTAACATTATATTGTTATATTATATACTAGAGACTCACCCCGGTTTCAAGTACAGCTGTCTTTTTTAGCTGTCATTTGGGATGTGTGCTGGATTTCACCGCGGCAAAATTATACAATCCTGCAGGAATAACATGTCCTCACGTCGCCTCCGCATCCTGTACTCACTTTATATACCTCTATACCCTGTGTTGACAGCCTGCGATAAAAATCTGGTAGCGATTTTACAAATAGAGCTAAACTTCATGGGCTTTTATTACTATTAATTTTGCCTTCATGTATAATCCCTGACAGGATAGCCGGATTTGAACAGATCGCGAAATGTCACGATCCTTACATACCTCCTTCGCTTCTTTTAAATTCTTCTTATACGCAGTTAGGTAACAAGTACTCTTGACCCTCCCCTCTAAGAGCAATTTGCTCTAGTGTTTGAAGTTATATTACAATTAATCAGGTCAAGATAGCCGAGTGGTTTGGTAATCAGAATTCGAGTCCAGAGACCCAAGTTCGATCGTATTGTATCGGCTCATACCAACCGCACATAGGTTCAAAAACCTATGTGCGATTTATATCGTTGGCTTGGACATAAAGCCGTCGACGGGTTCACCACCTGTCACATTGTCCAAAATAGTCTCCGGTAGAAGGTTGGTCAAAAGGACTTAATTGTCTATACCTCTATCTACCCGACAATAAGTTATATAATTATATAAATATATAATTATAAAATTAATTATATTCACGATAATTAATTGATGTAAATAATTATGTATAATATAATATAAATAATTATATTATAAGCGCGATAGCCAGTGGTTGGGTGGTCGGAATTTCGAGTTAAGAGACCCGAGTTCGATCCCCAGGTGGCAGTATCAATGAGTTTTTCAAAATCTTATGTACAAATTACATCGTTGGCTTGGACATAAAGACTCGCGTTCCACCGAAGATATTTTCGCGACAGTTGTCGCGAAAATATCTTCGGTGGAAGGTGGGTCAAAGGGACTTAATTGTCTAGACTTGACCTCTGTCTACCCCTGTATTGGGAATTGCATGAAGATATTTATTTTTATTATATTCACTCCCTGATAGTCGACTTGGTAGTGACCCTGCCTTCGAAGCGAAGGGTTGCGGGTTCGAATCCTGCTAAGGGGCAAATATTTATGTAATGAATATGAATGTCTATACTCGAGTCGTGGATGTTGATATTTATCTATGCAAATATATATATATATATATATATATATATATATATATATATATATATATATATATATATATATATATATATATATATATATATATATATATATATATATATATATATATATATATATATATATATATATATATATATATATATATATATATATATATATATATATATATATATATATATATATATATATATATATATATATATATATATATATATACATATATATATATATATACATATATATATATATATTAATGCCGTATTATTTATGTATTAGTACCGTAGTAGCTTGGACACTAGAACGTCGATTCTCACTACCTGTCACGTGGTATCAAGTATATGTCACCCAGACACGGATGTGCTGTAATATTTCTTAAATGAAACGATTTTCGGATTTTATCGCGTTTTTAATTAGTTTTTACAAACTATTTTTATTTCCCGACGTTTCGGATGCTTTACAGCATGCGTGGTCATGTAAATGCAAGAAATCATGAAGTACATTAATATTTACCTATTCATAAGATGTAAACAGCATTCCCTACCTCCTGCTGCAAGAGGATAAACGAACATAATATGCCCATATTTCATTATTCCTTTCCTGAGATTGAAACGTGAGGGTATGGGGACCAAAGCAAACAAAACGCATCTGTAGAGCCTTAATCACAGACTTCAAAGAGGCCGTAATCCAAAAAACACACCTCTTCTCCATCAGATCCTTTAATACGTCGTAAAAAATAATCTGCGAAATTCCGACGCACGCGTAAAGGTGTAACATGAGGGAGTATACGCGAATGCCTCGCGAATAATAAAAAAAAATAAACGCGTTCGCAAAATCCACAATGTCAAAAAAGTCTCCGTCAACAAACAAAGTGAGTGTAGAAAAAAAAGCAAAGAAAAAACACGACGAGTTTCACATTCTTAATTTAACTTGAGTCACTCTTACATCCCTACTTGAGCATGCACTGGTAATTTCAGACACACCGCACCCCCCTCTCTCCGTGCACTTAATAACATCTCAGATGTATTTGTAAGTGTACTAGGAGTTCAAAGTAAACTGGACGCGTGATAAGGGGGCGAGTGTAAAAAAGTCCCCATTTCTTCAGGCAGTACGGTTACGCCGTCTTATATGTATGATACTTAGACAATTTCGTCTTGGGGTTTACCTTGACACTCCGTTTGTGGTAATATAAACCGTGAACTGAGAAATTGGCCTGTGTTTCATTTATTCTGTTTCTCATGTTTGATATCTCATTGTTATTTAGGAACAAATTGTATAATCGTTTACTACAAACTTTAATAAATTACAAATTAGGTAAGCGCTCCCGACGCAGTAACTGAACGATCACTATACATGTGATAATATAGTACTTTTAATCCGCATACCACCAGAGCTAACCATATATAGCACAACATGACAGATAGTGAGCCTATTATCAATTCAGTTTAAATAAACAATTTTAATAAAATAAATAATAGGTTCACGCAATTCCCAATAAGGGGTAGAGAGAGGTCTAGTCTACACAATTAAGTCCCTTCGACCCACCTTCCACCGAAGATATTTTCGGGACAACGTCACAGGTGAGCCCGTCGCCGTTTTTATGTCCAAACCAACGATATAATTCGTACATAAGTTTTTAAAAACCCCATTGGTACGAGCCTGCAGGTGGATCGAACTCGGGTCTCTCGACTCGAAATTCCGAGCACCCATCCACTCGGCTATCGTGACTTGTCAGTTTTAATAAAGATTATTATTATAAGTTTTGGCTTATCGTTCCAAGCCGTCGCTGGTAAGTTAAAAAACTCTTGCAGTTCACCCAACAACTTTTCTATCGTTAATATCATCTAGTTCTTTCTAATAAGTCCAAATCTAGTCCTTTATATGACAAAATAATAAAAAAAATTGACATATCAAGAGCCACAAACAGAGAGTTTGATGCCCAGGTGCAGGGCCGGTCCAATGGTATTTTTTTTAAACTTATGTACGATTTATATTGTTAGCTTGGACATAAAGACAGCGAAGGACTCACCATCTGTCACGTTGTCCCAAAAATGTGTTCGTTGGAAGGTGGGTCGAAGACATTTAACTGTCTAGTACTCTGTCTACCTCTCTATTAACAACAAAGAAATAAATATAAAATTGATCATCGATAGGGAGATTTAAATCTACCACTGTTTCTTGATGAGATTCTTCTAACAGAGAAGAAGCGTATTATATTCCTTTACCATAATTAATATATTGTGCTATGGAAATAACTAAAATAATCAATTCTAGCTGTGTTTACATCAGTAAGGCATCTTATCTTCCTTACAGCAAAACTTAATCTTTTACGTGTTTAGATATATGGGAGTTATTGGAGCTTTGCGTAAATAGTTATTCCAAAAAATAGTCGTATCCACATGGCTTAAAGCTTTTCCTTACATAATTACATTGGTGCCACCAAGGAGCTTAACATTGAGTGTTGCAAGTTTTATACATTTGCTTTTAATGTCATTTGAAAGCAAATTGTTTACATTAAACCAATAAAGTATAGTCACGATAGCCGAATGGTTGGGTGATTGGAATTAGAGTCGAGAGACCCGAGTTCGATCCTAAATATCGATCCCCATTTTTTTAAAAACTTAAGAACTATATATATATATATACATATATATATATATATATATATATATATATATATATATATATATATATATATATATATATATATATATATATATATATATATATATATATATATATATATATATATATATATATATATATATATATATATATATATATATATATATATATATATATATATACATATATATATATATATATATATATATATATATAATTAATAGAACTATATATTTATATACAATACTGTATTATGTTAATTCCACCTACCCGGTACTTCGGTATTCCATCTAATGCTACATGCACGGAACAAAATAAATTGACTCAAAAGCTCACGATCAATAATACAAACGCTTTAATAATCAACCCTTATCAAACGTCACATGAAACTTAGAGCCGTCCCCCTATATGTGCAGTCACACACGAACATGCACACACATGCACGCACAATCATTATGAGGGTAACTAATCACTGAGCTATGGGAGAAAAAATTTTTTTTATTCATTAACCGCCCTCCTTAGGAAGCTGTCTCCAAATAACAGAAAAACTATGGAGCAAACTTAATTACCTATTCTTTGTAAACTTTTATTTAAATCTTGTTTCGACTTGTTGCAGATTTTGATCTTTGCACCGAAAACATAAAATATACATATAAAATATACCGTATAGCGAAGAGTTTTGTTGTTCAAAATGATATTTAACGGTCGTTTCAAATATAAAATATTTTAAAAATCAATAAAATGATAATCAATTAATAGTCAATTGACGCAAATGTAAATCACAATGACGCAAAAAATTCATTGCAACTATTGAAAAGTAAATCTTGACTGCCTTCGTTGTCATCAAGATTTTTAATACATTATCTTTACACAACCTCAAAATAGAAAATAGAAGGTTCTATAGTAACAAAAATGTTGGCATTAAAATTATGTGCATACATTCCCTTTCTGATATACGTTTTGGGTACAACTATTTCTCTGAATCAGCTAAATCTTATAAATGGTATTCAGCTAGAAATCCTAAAGTCCTGTTTATTATCGAACTAAAACTATTATATCCCTTAGTGGAACAGACGACGGGCTGCATGGTTAAATCCGAGAGATGTCAGGCATTCGCAAATCTGTTTACTAACAATACTAATGGATTAAGGCATATTATACTTACAATCGTTAAATACATAAATTGAAAACCGCTTTCTTATATCACAATTATTTTACTTTCACTTATTAGATAATCAATACTATTCCGTACTCCATACGCGAAAACATCTAAATCCCCACGAAATCTTTAAATATCCCGGATTAAAAAGACAGCCTGTATCACTCATGTGTGCAAAACTTCATTCAAAATCGTTCAGCACTTTTACTGGGATTATGTAAAGCATGCTGGAAAGCATCCGAAACGTCGGAAAATAAAAATAGTTTGTAAAAACTAATTAAAAACGCGATAAAATCCAAAAATCGTTTTATTTAAAAATGTGTCTCTTTCATATTCTACAAATACACAAACACATAAATTTTAATTAATAATATTAACATGGCAACAATAACGACTCCACGTATGTCGCAATCCGATCTCTGCACACGGCGCACACTCGCATCCGTCGGAGTAAAGCATGAATTTGCATATTTGCGAGCTCACTAAGTGCAATAGCTTGTCTGTACGCACTCTCTAACATTCTTCCTATTTACCCCACTTTTAGCTTAATTTATGAATCGTCAATTAATGCCGTTTTTGTGCTCGAGCGTTTACGTTGGATTGGAAATGTTACGTCCGATTGGCATCTCTGGGAAAGTGTTGTCAAATACAATGGGATAAGAAACTGTACAACATGTTTTATTTTTTGCAAATTTTTTAGCGCATTTTTTAATGTTATTCAATATCCCACTATTGGAGTAGGCTGGGGTCTAGACAATAACATCTTCATCTTTTCACCGAAGCTCATTTGGCAACGTGACATGCGAGGCTGTCACTGTCTTAGCATTAAAGCTGACGATACAATATATGATATGAAATAAAATGAAATTTATTTGCGTAAGTATGGTAGATTTAGTTGACAATTCAACAGAGGTATCACATACTTAACCAAAGGTATAAAAAGGTATCACATATAAACATATACTTAGATATATGTATTTATATACGTTTTCCAAATTTTCGATTTAACTAACGGCCGATGTTTAGTTCTTTCGACCCACATTTCTTCAAAGTTTACTTAAGACAACGTGACATTACATTTAGTAAACCTGTCACCGACTTAGTATCCAAGCCAAGGATACAAATTGTAGTTTTGAAAAACTCATTCGTGCGACCTTTCGTCCTGGAGATCGAACTCCATTCTCCTGGTTGAAATTCCTGTCTCCAAAACACCCGGTTATACCTTTCTGTAGTAACTAGCAACTGTGCCTACCTATTGTTATCTTTATGAAATAAGCAATTCTATAAATTGTCAATCCCTAAAGAGCCAGTAAGGTTACTATGGGCTTCGTTAATTACAATTTTATGTTCAGAGATTCTTTATATCGTTATTTAGAAATTATTGAAGGCTACATCATGAGGTCATAAAAACATAGCGACTAGCGTAATAGTCCACTGCTAGACATAAGCCTCTTGTGTGAGGTGGTTAGCCATAATCGCCACGATTGGCGATCGCAATACTAAACATATTGTGCCTTAAACGGTGCTGCCCGTCACCGGTCTGTGTATTTTGATTTGGTATTTTTTCGAGATGGTCACCCCGCCCCTTGTCGGTAGACAATGATATTATCACGGCTTTTCTCTCTATCGCCTCTTACGACACCCACGTGAAGGAAGGTTTGGCATATCCTTAAGTCCATACGACCGCGACCAGTAGTTCAATACAATTTTGAAATTAAAATTCCATTCCTAAGCGTGGTACAATGCCATACCAATGCAGATTTCCATGACACGCAATGTTCCTTTACCATCATAGCGATTGTGGAAATATTTAGGCAGTTAACTCTTGATAGGCTGTAATGAAAAAGAAGAAGAAGATCTATTTACCTACCTATTATAAGTTATAAACAACACTAACTTGGACATACAATAGAATACGAGTTATAGTACAAAGGTTTTTCAACAGATTTCGAAACACTTCAGAATCGATTGATCCTAATCATACTAAACTTTTACTTGCCTTAGATATCTTCACCCAATGTTGTCACTATAGCCGAGTGATTGGGTGGTGGGAATTTCGAGTTTAGAGACCCGAGTTCGATCCCCAGATGGCAGGCTCGTGCCAATAGATTTTTTCAAAAAAAAACTTATGTACGTATTTATCGTTGCTTGTTGTTGCCATTGAGATGGCGACGGGCTCACCACCTGACACGTTGTCCCGAAAATATCTTCGGTGGAAGGTGGGTCGAAGGATCTTAATTGTCTACACTAGATCTCTGTCTACCCGTGTATTGGGAATTGACTTAGATATATTTCCCTAATTTAGAAACATATATTGTTTATTCTCAGAATATAGATGAAACGTATAAAGCGACTCTCACTTCGTCGCACCTTATATTGATTAAATACCTTCGCTTTCCATCGGACGTATTAACTACAGCTCAGCCGTCAAACAAACGCTTTTCTTAAGCAAAGCAGTGCCTAATTTCAATATCCGAACGGAGTGCGGACCATTCGAAAACTCTCCTCGGGGAATAAATTATACTGTCTATTCAATATTTCATCAGGGCGAGAGGCCGACTCTGAATATTCAAAACTAGAGGAGACACGTAAAGGCACGCGCAAGCCATTTTTCGCGCCTATCATCTCGGTAACAAAACGCACTCGTAATTACCCCCCCCCCCCCCCAGCCCTCCATGGGACTTCACCTAACCCCCATTGCTTCGGCGGGGTGAGGAGAGCCGCCCAGTGACAATTATTGATCAAAAATTCTCTCTCTTCTTTCGCAAAAGAAAACTTGGACGGGTTATGTGTCAACCGGTGTAGCTTGATCGTTGTAATTAGATATTTTTTTGCTGTAATAAGTATTTTATTTAATTTTAAACAAACTTCAAGTATGTCATAGGGAAAATCCTTAAATATTGCTATGGCTATATATATATATATATATATATATATATATATATATATATATATATATATATATATATATATATATATATATATATATATATATATATATATATATATATATATATATATATATATATATATATATATATATATTATATATACATATATATCTTCAATAAAGAAACAGACTAAGTTAGTCTGTTTAGTCAAGCTTGCCATGCGTTGATTTTTTTTGATTTAAATCTTTCTTAAGTTCTTATAAAATTGTTTGTTTTCAATTCATTAAGAAAACGACTGATTATGATTTATAGTTACGATAGCCGAGTGATTGGGTGGTCGGAATTCCGAGTCAGGAGACCCGAATTCGATCCCCTAATGGCAGGCTCGTACCAATGGGTTTTTCAAAAAACTTTGTACGAATTACACATCGTGCCATAAGACGTTGACGGGCTCACCACCTGTCACGTTGTCTTGAAAATATCTTCGGTGGAAGGTGGGTCAAAGGAACTTAATTGTCTAGAGTACACCTCTGTTTACCCTTGAATTGCGTGAAGATATTTCTATATGAAAAAAACGTCTATATAAAATAACCTACATCCAAACAAAACAAATCATCAAGTATCCAGATCATTCCGTCGCTGTAGTCGCGGCCGCCTCGGCATATTAATTGCACGCGGCGCTACCGCGGGAGGCAAGACACGGGGAGGCGCGGCCGCGAGGTCAACCGTCGCCGCGCCATTGTTTTGTGCGTGCCACGCTACGTATATACAATGTCCTATGTATTAATGATTGTAATAATGTATTTTTGGGCGGGAGAAACGAACTGGCTCCATTCGACTTCGTGCTCTCCTGTAATATTCTTTTGTCTCTCGTCTCGTATAAGAAATAGCGGATTGACATTTCATAAATGGAGAGTGAAGAGGGAAAAACAGGCGTTTTTGGATATTTACAATGAAGATTTAAGTTATTCGTTAACTGCGCTGCGTATTTCTGCAGATCTTTATACATAACGATGCGCGATTACACCAAAAGATCAAATAGGGCAAATCTCGGTCTAAAAAAGTTAAAAGTTTTTCTGTAACATTTTTTTAAACTAAAAGCTTCAAAAACCGTATCGTAGCCATAGAATATACATATGAAGAACATACCTTACCTTTAGTAACAGTTTTATATGTCCTGTACAGAAAATATGCCATTCCTTTTAAAGGTATATGCAACAACGATATTTGCGAATATTACCATATATCAGGCACATTTTTCTCCAGCTTATAATACATTTGTGTAACGTTCATTTTTCGACATGCTTACCCCGTTAGTAGTACGTAGCTATTAAAATTCTAAAGTTTCTTCTCTCTTAATAGTAATAAAGAATTAGAGGTATTACGCCCACGGGAACAATACCTCTCTCATGAGCATACACAGCATATATTGCCGTGTATATATAGGCATAGAAGTGTTCCTTTGTAGTCATATAAATACATTTAATAAAATACATAGTTAACATATTTTATACGATGTTGAAAAATAGGAGAACGTTTGAAAAGTATTTAATAATATAATTCTTGTTACAATACTAGTCTGAACCCAGTAATTATTTTTTGTTTGGGTAGACAGAGGTCTCTAGACCTTACTTTGTCAATTAAGTTCTTTTGATGCACTAGTGGAGAGCCCGCTGCCCGATGTATGTCCAAGCCAACGACACAAATCGTACTTATGATTTTTAAAAAAACGCATCGTTACGAGCGTTACGATACATATACCTTAGTTACTTAGTTTTTAATTATTTATAATTGACTGTGACTTACAATGTAAATAAATTCCTGTACGTAGACCGATGTGGACAACATAATATACAAAGTCCTGATCCCAAAGTAGCTGAAACACTAGTGTTATGGAATCTAAAACAACGAGACACCACAAATACCCAGACCCGAGGCAATACAGAAAAAGTGAATTTCTACAGACCCGTCCGAGAATCTAACCCGGGACCTCAGGGCTGGCGACAGCATGTAAACCGGTGTTTGCGCTATCGGTCACGGAGGTCGTTCTATGTAAGGATTACATACGTCTGAAGTAAAAGTAAAAAAAATACACAACAGTTGTTTCTAAATTATAAAAGAACATAGAATTTGATTAATTTACCTAAAATTTTACAAATAATGAAGTCTTATAACCACAGCCTAAATTCAACTTTATGTTCATTTATGTAGACAGGCTGACATCTATATTTTCCTCGTCACAAACTCGTTGTGACGTCCGAGCTTCGAAGTCCACCTTTTCGTATAATTTTTTATTGTATTTAGTTTCATGTAAATTCCAAAACTAAATTCCTATGTTTGGGGAAACCGTCCCGATTAGATCATTAACCTTTCGGGTTCGATTCCCGGTCGAGAAAATGTAGACAACACTTTTTCTACACTGTCACGGGTAACTTGTGGTAACTTCGTTGTTTCTGATTCCATAACACAATTGCTTTAGCTACTTTCTTTGGGATAAGAGCAATGTATGTGATGTTGTCCCTATCTATGTATTGATTTAATATATGCAAGCATAAAGAGCCAGTGACGGGCAATGAGGTCTCCAACTTGACTCTCAATGGTAACAACGCGTCCGTCACTTTCTTCCTTTTCCTTTTGGAAGTTATTTGTATGTGTTTTCAGTAGCCATACTATCAAATCAACTATAATTCACTTTTTCCGCTTCAATCCCATATATTGCCTAGACCCCTATCTATCCTAGTATTAAAAAATTGCGTGAAGACCAAAGATCCTGTAAATATGTCAAGTTTTGAACTCCTCTTTTCTACAAAACTAATTAGAGGAATGTAAGCTGCCCAACAGACAAACCGAGAGTGACTCTAAGTTCTCAGTACTCATTACTTATTCCTAGGTTTTTCAGCAACTTAGTTTATTAATTTCGTTCAATTTCTTCAGAGTTTTGTGTCCGATTGCCTAAGAAAAAATTATCATCTTCATAAATTTACGTATCGCGCAAGAACCTTTTCAGAATTGAACCAGATGCGAACATTACAAGGAAAATTTAATTTGGTCTAAATACTTGAAAAGTATATTGTGTGATATCTTAAGAATGATGTGGCTAAGAATCCATATCCTCTCTTCCTAAAGGTGACGTAAGAGGTTACTGAGAGACCGTGGTATAACCATATCGAAAATACCACATCAAAATTAAATAGACGCTGACGGGCAGCAGCTGCTGTACAAGTTATCAGATACTTTGGTCACTGTTTCGCTCGCCAAGCGTGGCAACTATGACAATCGTCCTTCAGGGAGACACATAAGTCCTACAGTGGAGTTTTTCATGCCCTAAAATAAGTATAGCAATGACTTAAAAATAGAACCGACCGGTCTTATTATGTCTTATATTTCCACAACATGTTTTCATCGACAAACTCCAGTAGAACCGACCCAAAATTTTCCGCTATAAAAATATCGTTAAAGTTTCTTCCTTCTTATAGTTTTTTGTATACCGGTTTATTTCAGTCGACAGGCGAACATATAAAAATAATTACTTTATAACTCTCTAATTTCTACTTTATGCGACTTCGTTAAAGTTACAAAACTTTCACAATAATTACACAGTTTGTTTTGTTTTTAATCGAAAAGCTTTTTTAAACTACGTTACTTCACTAACTGTTGCTTAACTTTTGTGCTTAAAATATGAGGGCTATAATAAGGTACTGGCAACATTGGTCGAAATTTATTTAGGTTACTTAACAAGCTTATGAGAGCTAGTATAGAACTAAGCAATTACTTCAAATCTTTAACTTCTTCACAAAGATGTGAAAGATAATTAAAATACCAAGAGGTAATTTAGTTATCTATTTATTTCAACTCAATAGCTTAGTTGAACCCTGCCTTCGAAGTAAAGGTCGCTAGGTGCAAATATTTGTGTGATGAATATTGTACCGTTGACACTAACACGGCCATAAGTACACCTAGAGTTATGTTGCCCCAAATTGGCTTCAGTGAAAGATAGGTCAAAAGGACTTAATTATCTCTGTCTACTCCAAGACAGGGAACATACGTGAAGATATTTATTTATGATTACTTATGATCTAATGTTTGTCAGTAACATAAAAATATTCATATTTTAAAACAAAAATAAAAAACAAACTATGATGAAAAATGCTAAGGCCACAAGCGATCGGACCGAAATGCATCCAGCGCATAACGCAAAACGGAAAACCGATCGCGTCCCGGCTTCCTTCGATTTTCCGCGCCTCTGTCCATTATTGTGTTTGTGAGCGAAGCATGTATGTAAATCATTCTTCTTTCCCGCCACACACAAACACGCTCCGTCCCTTTCGCTCGGACCGAGATGATGCAAGTTGGAAGGGGACAAAACCGCCAAATCCACGGTGTTAATTTACGTACAGTTGGCAATTATAATTTTCGTATTCTGCCCGTGGTCGTCCCTTTCCTTCGGGCGAATTTTTTATAGCCGTCTCGTTTTCGTAGGGGGGGCTGGGGAGGTTAAGATAAAGCACTGAAGACGCGCGAGATATGTAGAAATTTTTAATAAAAACCTACCGCTTCTGTGTGCGCTAAGTGATATGACTTGTTCTTTTTAATTTCGTTTTGCATTGCGAGCGCAGCCGCGGGATCATCTATCATGTTTCTTTTTTTTATTATTCTCGCCGTGTGCAGCTTCCGCATGGGATGATTTCGCGTGGGATATGAATATTGATTGTCCCGCTAGCGACTAATGAAGGCTTGATTGGTATTCGCCGTCGATGTGTAATGAACCCGACGGGGAGTCCAAGGGGACGTGAAACATGTTTTTTTTTCATTTTCGCCTTTGTTATGAATATTTTTAAACGATTGTGGGATTGTGTGTGTATGTGTGTGTGTGTTTTTAAATGATTGTGTTTTTTTGTTATTGACAGACACGACTAAATTGAGACATTAAATACACACTTTCTAGTGATGTGAACGTATGAACATGGGCATCGGTATTCACTTATCTCTGTGAATAGATTTCTCATTTATCATCATACTACATTAAAAAGCCCGTATATGTGGCATGGACTCTTTAGCGTAGACATGTGAAAGATATCAACGCGTGAACATGTGCTACGAGTACTACGTGCTTTTACATATTAAATTAATCAATCCAGTCTTAAAATAGTTATACTAAGAAATTAAATATGGTAACAAATTAATATACTTGGATGCAAAGCTCGGGCATGTTGTTTTCTTTATACCATTAGTATTTTTTAAGTCTAGTGCTGAACATACTCGTAGGTCCAGACAAGAAAGCTTTCTAGCCAGAACTAGTGTGAGCGCAGTTTTTTTATTGGAAGAGAAATGTACTTAAAATTAAATGTATTTAACAGATTGTTGGTAGCTATTACAGCTCGTTGACATCAGCAAACAATTCCTATCACGGAGAGATTAAGTGTGATTGTCGTATGATGTGTACTCAAGATAGACAGTATTATTGTCGGCAGAAATTTATAAGAATTAACTCTTTTTTTTATCTGATATTTTAATATCAATTACTGCCTGCAATTTTTTCATTTCTCTTATTGTCATACGGTATTCTTTTTAAATAAATACATATCTAGATGGAGATAACACCACATACATTGGCTCCGATCCCAATGTAAGAAGCTAAAGCACTTGAGGTATGGGAATCGGAAACAACGAGGCACCACCAACACCCAGACCCGAGAAAATGTAGAAAAAGTGGTTTTTCTACATTGACCCGACCGGGAATCGAACCCGGGACCTGGAGATGGCGTCTCCTTGAAAACCGGTGTTTACGCCACTCGTCTACGGAGGTCATCATAGATATTCACGGAAGCCTAAAGAGAAATAGTTATTTATAACAACCACATAGCAAAGAATTAAGTGACATTTATTTATTTGGTTTCAACATACAAGTTCCGTGGAATTTATTCCTCCATTGATCAATACAAGATTGTCGGCAGTGACTGTGCATTTCCTTCACACCCTCGCGGCAGTCGGGCGTGAAAAAACTATCTGGGATTGGAAATGCTTGAAAACACACGATACTTCAATTATCACATTACATTTGTCACAACATAAACCTTATCTAGACGGATTAAGATCTACATTTTTCTATTACCCCATTCAACGGAAAGGCTTGAAGAAACATGCCAGTGGAAAATTTACTTTGGTGTAATGTTTTAAAGTTTGCTTTTAAATGTACATTAAGGAAGGTGTGAATAATGGTCAGTGTATTTAAAGCTAGAATGTTCTGGTCTGAGTAGAGCGGGACGAATCGTCTTCCGGCCACCGACGTGATTTCTTAAAGAAAGCCGTGGCAATGGAACGCGTTACGAGGTGGACGTTGGCCCGCGATTGTATATTAAAAGTCTATAAAACTCGCGGTCGGAGAATAAGTAAATCAACATAATCGCTTATATACGCAATAGCACTTTTGTTGCTTAGCGATGAAGAAAAATCTGACCGATAATAAAGTCAAATAAATTATTTAAAAAAAAAATGGCTGATTTCGGTCTTGGCTAGGCTAGATTGATATTCAAATCGAATTAAATAGACTCTACTTTTGACTCCAGACTCAGCAAATAATTAACCATTTTCAATAAACATCTTCACTCGATTCCCAATACAGAGGTAGACAGAGGTCTAGCCTAAACAATTAAGTCCCTTTGACCCACCATCCACCGAATATTTACGGGACTACGTGACAAGTTGTGAGCCCACCGTCGTTTTTATGTCCAAACCAACGATATAATCGTACATACGTTTTTGAAAAATCCATTGATACTGCCTGCACCTGGGGATCGAACTCGGGTCTCTTGACTCGATATTCCGACCGCCCAACACAAAATTAAATAAATTATTTATTTCTACAATTAGTCTTGTTGGTATTGACACTGCCAGAGAAGGGTTGCGGTTTATAATCCCGCTAGGAGCAAGCATTTGTTAATTTGTACTTGAACCGTGGATGTGTTTATATAAATATTAAATATAGTAAATAAAAAAAACTGGTGGAATTTGAAACTAAATCGTCTAGTACTCTGAATACCCTTTGAAAAAAAAATATTTTTTCATATTCTTTATTAAAATATACATTTTATATTTATATTATATTATAATACACACAAGCTCATCGATTTCATTAGATCGTTATTTTCGTGGCTTCATCTATAACCCTAGTTAGTCCGCTGTGAGAGCGTTAGTGAATTGAAGTTTTTTTTTATGACGTCGGGGATAGAAATCGATTGATAAACTGTAGGCTATGGTCGTTTCATAACTTTACTTTGTGCACGGCGTTGGGAAATTAAGTCGCTTAAGTGACTTTGAATGAAGAAAATCTTTATGTGTTATATAGATCTCCGAAGATATTTACGAGACATATATTATATGTCCCGTAAATATCGTGGATGATGGGACGAAGGGACTTAATTGTCTAGACAAGACCTCTGTCTACCCCTGCATTGGGAATTGCGTGAAGATATTTATTTATTTATTTAAACTACTTCAATTCAAATATACACGAAGTTAATTAATGAAACACATAATCAAATTGTCAAACATAATTTTGTAATCTATTGCCGTTTCGGAATGAATGAATTAACGAAAAAGAAACGAGAGAAAAGATTCTCATGGCACTCGAAGATATTGTTTAGAGATTATAGATAAATCAATTGTAATGTATTGTTGGTTCTTTAATTGTCATATTTAAAAAGACTAACCGTTGTAAAAGGGCCACATCTTCCAGATATTCTATAATTTCTAAGTCCCTTTTTGAGCACTGTCTCCTATACGAGGTGCTAAATAAAAATTTGTTTATTATGTGGTCTGAACATTCAGACAAATTCACTACTCCGTATGTTATACCCTGCATTAAGAAATTTATTTTATTATATACAATACGACACGTTTAATATCATAAAAATTCGAGATTATTATTTATTCGGTTTGCATGGGTTCATCAATTTAAATATAAAGTTCATACCTACTCAGCTTTAATCAACTCGAAATTCCGACCGGCCAACCACTCGGCTTATGTGACTTATAATAAAATTAAATAAATTATTTTTCATCAATTTAAATATAAAGATCATTCCTACTCAGCTTTAATAAACAACATGCAAATAACCTAAAATAAGGCTAACCATAATGATTTAAATTGAAAATTAATTATAGTTGTATATTATATTATTTTACAATTTAAGCAATGTTCAATAAATTACGAGCACCTTACTTACTAGCTACACCCCGCCGCGCTTTGAGTTCCTAGTAAATTTGTAAAATTGTATTGATTTTACTAATTAATACTATAAGATCGGAAAAAATATATTTATCAGAAATAATAACAGACCATGCGGTTATATTATCTGACGTGGAAATGTATAAAAAATAAAATTTATGTGATATGTAAACTTTATTTTTTATACATTTTGGGTGTTTTTAATAAAAAAAAACCGTTCCTGTGGGATCTTCGGAATACAAATTGTGAACAAACACTCTTAGGTAAATATGCAAGGATGTATTAAATTTCAAGTAATTCCATACACCACTTTTCTAGTTTTGCGGCCACAAACATACGGATGCTGTATTTTCAATGATATTTGTCAAGATATATTTAGAAAGAAGGTTGTATTCCTTAATAATTTTAAACTTGTAGAGCTTGATATGTAAAAGTGAAAGTCATTATTAGAAGAATTTTTTATATCCCTGTCCTGCGACAGAAAAGCGTTGTATACATTATATGTTCTATAAACCTATCGTGAATGGACGTTGCTAAAATAAATATGGTAATAATAAGGGTCGCAGTTTCTTTTGACTCGCAGTATAATTTTTACCGCTTGAAAACATAAAACTTTTTCAGACTAAAGTTTATGACAGGAGGCAGGATGAATGCTTCATTGACAATGTCGCATTTTTTTAATAATTCATTAAAAAAATGCGACATTGTCAAAAGAGGAAAATAAATTTGATAAATATTTAATAATTTATGTACACACAATGTTAATGAAAAAAGAAATATTATAAGAGGAAAAGTTTGTACAAAGGTACTGCTTATTTCTTAAGAAATATCTTCCAGCAGCAGCATTGATATTTATAATACATGTACAAAAAACTATATTACATATGTATATTTTATGTTCTTCAAAATATATATTAGTATTGCATAGGCGAACTTGAACACAATTGGCCTTTATTTAAAATAAGAACGATGCTTTCTTACAACTGAAATACTCAGTTTTTCTCTCTTGTAAGACTATTCTTAAACTGTAACCATTTTAAAAGTGCAAAGTGCCAGTGACCCAGAGACTTCTTTTTAATTTCACTAGTGGGGTCACGGGCACGGCGTCGAGGGGAGGAGACAGTTTTATGATCAGCTGTTCCCTCTCAATGCCGCCAGATTTTCTTGAAAAAAGAACGTACTTGTTGTGATTCGAATTTTTAATACAAATTGTTACTACATGTTTTTAACAATAAACATAAGTCTTGTTAAAAAGGTTTAGTAAATTAGTGCATTCAATTTTTATTGCAAAAATTTATATCCCAATTAAACAACTATTGGAAATTGTTTTGTTTTATATCTCATAACCGTTAATGTTTCCGATAATTTACATAGACAAAACAAATATAATAGACAACAGGAACTCTTGTTTCTTGATAATAAAATAATTATAGATACAACTTAATTTAAAAAAAAAATTCTCAAACCGATAAAAGTAGCAATAAAGTCCGTCGCAAGCAGAGGGCAGCGTGCCCCTCCCCTAAGTGTCGGTCATCTCCCCCTTTTTATCTCCGCAAGTCAAGGGCGCGTGGGGCAGGTTCGGCCGGCCGCCGGCTATTGACATTCCGTTTTCAAATTTACCTACTTTCCGCATTGTCCGTAACTTTTTAATGTTTTCAGGGTCGATGAACTGAGTGGCCAGTGAGCCCTTGTATAATCTGTTTGTTATTATCGTAAACTTTTTGAGGCAAATACGTTTAAAAAATATGAGGCTTTCCCGTAAGGAAAATAAACAAACAACATATTTTAAAACGTATCAATTATATTTTGTAAGTAAAATTCAATGAATCATTTTATATGTTTATCGTAGTTGTCTAAATTGCACGCAGATAAATAAATATCATCACGCATAGTCCCTGGCTAGGTAGCCAGAGAGAATAAGTGTTACTCCTTGTATTCTCTTTCGCATCTTTTAAATTCATCATTTAATACACGCACTTCTGGGATAAAATATTAAACATATAAATATCTTCACGCAATTTCCAATATAGGGGTAAACAGAGGTGTAGTCTAGTCAATAAAGTCCCTTTGACCCAGCTTCCACCGAAGATATTTTCGGGACAACGTGACAGGTGGTGAGCCCGTCACCGTCTTTATATCCAAACCAACAAAATATTCGTAAATAAGTTTTTGAAAAACCCATTGGTACGAGCCTGCCACCTGGGGATCAAACTCGGGTCTCTCGACTCGAAATCCCGACCACCCTCGTTGCGGCTATCGTGACTTCTAGGATAGTAATGAATTAAAAATTTTAGCTGCCAAATATACATATATTAAAACTTTTATATTGGAAATTCCCCTTTTCTAGATAATGATATACTTTTTTCGATTTCGGCCAGTCACAAACGACTGAAATATTTTTATATAAATTGTTATTTTTATCATATATTAGGAGCTTGCCAGTGCCAAGATCCAATGGTAGTAACTCGAAATTTTCAAAGTTGACCTAGCAATCATAAAAATATGTTTTTAATTGAATCGTCTTCAAAAAGAAAGCAAAAGCTAAACTTGTTAATTATTAATTTGAACTAAGCGTTCTAATAAGCACTACTTACTGCTATGGTGGAAAGTGTTGCATATGATATATGCATATATGCTGGTTACATGTGATGAGGCAGACATCAAAATGTAACAAACTTAAAAAAAAACATACAACAGAATTGATAACTTCCTCTCTTTTTGAAGCCGGTTAAAAATTTTTGAGTGAATTTAATATACATATGATGCTGTGTGGTTACGCCCTTAGAATTTAGGGGGTGGCCCTATCATCTCGTTGGTGTCGAAGCGACTGAAAAAGAAGCCTTGAAATTGCAATTGTTTGTAATGGGGTTTTTCAGGCTGTTATTATGATATGCTGATTGAATATATTTGCAAAATGTTCACACTGTCAACTGTTGAGACATAGAATAATAGCTGCTTACTACCAACGTATCACAAAGGAAGGTGTTAAAAAAACCTAGGTTACACGTCGACCGCTTCAGATGAACGGGATGGCCATCGTCTTTACACAACTTAATACAATTCAGTGATAATTATACGTGGCAGTGATTATATACGTTTAAGAGATTTTTAAAAGAATCTTTTTTTACCTATGCATATTACGGAGCCTAGTCTAAAACATAAAGAAATATTAGGATAAAAGAAGCAATAAGAATAAGATCCGAATTCGATCGCCAGGTGGCAAGCTCGTACCAATGGGTATTTCAAAAACTTATGTACGAATTATATCGTTGGCTTGGACATAAAGACGGCGACCAGCTCACCACCTATCACGTTGTCCCAAAATATCTTCGGAAGAAGGTCGGTCGAAGGGACTTAATTGTCTAGACTAGACCTCTGTCTACCGCTGTATTGAAAATTGCGTGAAGATATTTTTTTTCTAAAAATCTATAACTACATTAAAATAAAACATGTTCTTATTATCGTATAATATACTATTCTTTCTTCGACTGGGTATCACAATAAGCAACCAAGGGAAAATCCTTTGAAAATGCTACCGGCCACCGAAAGATGGCGGGTAACCATCTAGCAAAATACTAGACCTAACTTCAGCAAATTGTTTTGGCAACTGGGCCTAAGGCTATTCATTTAAGAGAGGCGGCGATTATGACATACCTTTTTACGAGAGTGCTACAGTACACTTTTACAAAACGTTAGTCAAAAATACCTGTGTTAAAATATATTTTTTTCTCATATTCCATTCTAAAATTAAAACACAATTTCAAACAGTTCATAATTTGCCTCAAATTATAACTATACCACAACATTGATATAAATCCGAATAGATGAATAAACTCCGAAAAGTTTGAGTGACAGGACCGCCATCGAAAACTCAGTATCGATAGTCGATACGATAACAACAAAGCACCCGCCATCCCATCTCTATTGACAAGACGGCTAGAGCGTGTGCTACGTGTGAATGTTATCGATAGTATCGAGATATGTCTAAGTCGATAAGTCGACCATTACGTGCAAGTAAAAATAGCTTGGGAAACGAAATGAGCTCGATGTAATCGAATGAATCGCTTTTTTGTATTACATACCCGTGATGAGTGCCTGCCTTCACATGATTCTGATTCTAAGTTAAAAATAAATATGTCATCATTATTCACGATATGATATTATGTAATTCTAAAGCATGTAAGTCATGCTGAAATTTCAGGACATGCCCATGTCCGATGTTTTTTTTTATATCTTCACGCAATTCCCAATACAGGGGTAGACAGAGGTCAAGTCTAGACAATTAAGTCCCTTTGACCCACCTTCCACCGAAGATATTTTCGGGACAACGTGACAGGTGGTAAGCGCGTCGCCGCCTTTATGTCCAAGCCAACGATGAAATTCGTACATAAGTTTTTGAAAAACTCATTGGTACTACCACCAAGGGATCGAACTCGGGTTTCTCGACTCGAAATTCCGACCACCCAACAACTCGGCGATCGTGACTTTTGTAATTAACATTTCTTTTAATAAACTTCGAAGTATTTTATTCCAGAAAGTATACCTCAGTGCCATATTTGGGTTCATTTTGGAGATAATATCCGGAACTAACGATCCGATTCTGAAAATTATTCTACTAACAGGAAGCTTCGTATAACCCTGAGTGCTACAGACTACAAATTATAAATTTACTAGCTCTTTGCCCGCGGCTTCACCCGTGTTGTACCATTTTGACTGATTTGTCATATTCCGTTCCCGCAAGTATGACCTATGAAGATGCAATTTGGTACAGAAATATATAACGACGACGATAACTAAAAATCATTTAAAAAAATTATTTTAAACACCCGTAAAGGTGGGGATGAGGATGAAATTTCTGGACTGGAGAATACTAGTATTGATAGCTTTGATTTAAAGAACAAGAGAACTATTTGCAAAATTTACAATATCCCATGAGACCGGCATATAAACCCGAGAGAAGACTCTGGCGGAAGGCAAGTTTGTTTTATACCCTTGTTTTTACTAATTTTCTGATATACGTACGTCTTTTATATTATAAAATTAGTAATAGCAGTTTGTTAGTGAGGTAATTGGAAACCTTATTAACAACTTCCATTTTAAAAAAGGAACTTTTCCTGTACAATATTTCTACTATTTAATTTATACATATAGTATATATCATAACATCATACTAAAACAAATTTTTTGTAAATTAAAAATCAGCCTTCTGACGATATATAGCTTGGGTTGAATCGGAGGAAAGCTCACTGTCAACAATTAACTTCAAATCAATAAATTCAAGTTTCAGGGCTGCTATGCAGGCATTCTCCAATACATTGATGAAATTGTTTTGGAATTCGTTCTAGTCAAATCTACTTCTACATGCAAAAGTTTCATTGTTTGTCTCTTTAAAAGGTTACTCTAGAATGCATTGCCAAAATGTTATAGTTTTTAATCCAATATTCAATCAAAACAAATGTTTATTTTTAAATGACAGATTAAAGGTCATCGACCCGCATTTGGCGGGAGAGCGGCGCGTGCTACGAAGTCAGATGTGCCAGTCACGTTAAAAATGTAATGGCGGCCAAAAATAACAAGATAAACTCTATCACAGAGATATATCGCTTGGATTACTTTACGAATTTTAAGGACAATTGAGTTGCTGTTGAATCGAAGCGGCAGATGATTTTTATGATATCTAATAATGAAGATTTATATTCCTTAATTTTTTTTTTGATGCTTTTGTATGCTTGCCTAAATCTGTGACGCTTCTTTAAAAAATATTCATCAGTTTGTCAAATCACAACGAGCACGTCTGATATTCATTTTCTCAAAACATTACTACTGTAAAAAAACAGATATTAGAAATTCAAATCGAAAATATTTATTATTGTTCATATTATTTTCTTTTCTTTCAATAACGACAGATAAGAGACGGCGACGGGCTCGCCACCTGTAATGTTGTCCCGAAAATATCTGAAAATATGTGAAAGGTGGGTCGAAGGGACTTAATTGTCTAGACTAACCTCTGTCTACCCCTGTATTGCGAATTGCGTGAAGATATTTATTTATTTTGTTTATCATCAAGAGGAGGAGGATAAGGATTTTCCTGAGTTGCTTCTATATACAACCTCGGGAAAAAAGAATCATCAGTTTCCTATCTTGACACCCTATTGCAATTTTACACCTAAAAAGATTTCTTTTTATCATTAACTAGCTTACTCCTGCGATTTTATACGTGTTAAAAAATCCTGTACTTAATAAATAGTAAATAAATATCTTCACGCAATTCCCAGTATAGGGGTAGACAGAGATCTAATCTAGACAATTAATTCTCTTCGACCCACCTTCCACTGAAGATATTTTCGGGATAACGTGACAGTTGGTGAGCCCGTCCCATCTTTATGTCCAAGCTACCGATATAATTCGTACATAAATTTTTTGAAAAACTTATTGTTACGAACCTGCTACCCGGGGATCGAACTCCGGTCTCTCCACTTGAAAGTCCGACCACCCAATCACTCGGCTATCGTGACTGTCCTGTATTGATTATATTAAATTTAATTCAATTAAAAAATAATGAAATTCAATTTACTACTAAATTCTTTAAAAACAATATCAACTTACTACCCATTAGAAGATATCCGAGAGTTACAAAATTATATTCTTGGGTATAGAAATATGAAAAAATAGGTAAGGTAATTTTTTTATTATTATTATTTATAGCTGAACCAACTAAACATAATTACTACTGTGAATACGAGTAATACAATATATCTGTTATGTCTCTATTGACGATTTCTCTGCAAACGTAAGGTGGGCGTGTGTAGCGGATGGAAAAAACATATCACTCCCACTCTACACCGATTACAGATCAACAAATGTATCGCGCGTGCCGTCTGAGTAATCGTGGACTTTCTTACGTCGAGATAAGAATAAGATCGAATGCATAGCTATCTTTGCAAATATGCACGGAGCGTACCACGCCTCGACACTCGTCATTGGCAGAAATAAAAACGGCGACCACGCGTAACTCGTCACGTCTCGCCGGACAGTGAAATCGTGCGACCGGCGACAATGTGTCACATCGCCAGTTAAATTGGACCCACCCTGCCCCGCCAGCACCTTGACATATCGGTAGCTTAAACGAAGTCACACCACTAAACGCGGCTCCATCGTCACTGGACGCCAACAATACAGTTCTGCATTCGTGCCATTGCGTCGCCGTGGCTTATGAAATGACAATTGAAGCTTCAATGAGCAAACGTTTACCCGCAAGAGAAAATTTCATCGATCACGCTCTGAAATTGCAACGTAACTATCAAGATGTAAATCGCTCGGCTACCGTTATATTGAAAAATCGATTCTGGTTAATCGATTCGTCACAGTTGCGTTCCGTTTACGCAGCTGCCGGTCCCACGGTCGATGTGGGATAGAGTGGCAGCATTGCGCGACGCTGTAAGACCTGTGTGTCCGCGCTGTGACGACCCTGTCTCAAATTAATCGAGCATAAAATCGAGGAATTAGCCATACTGTTTCAGCACAACATTAAAATTCCACGGACAGAGCAGTTGCGGAATATAACTTTTTTATTCCTACAAAATTACATCGGACAACTTACGTCACGGCGTATAATAATTATGAGTCAATTTATTTAGCCAATCTGTATGTATATAAACATAGCATCTTTATGTTTGTAATTGCGATTTAATAAGCCAATCTGTACGTTATATAAACGCAGCATCTATATAGGCCACAAAACTCAAAAATACTCTATGGATAGGCATGAAAATTTGACGGTTTGATACATTTTAACACAAGTGTGTTTGTAGATACTTTATGTCCAGAAGTTCCCGCAAGAACGAGAAACATTTCATCAAAAATAATATGTTGTAAATACATTTTAAATAAAACGATTTTCGGATTTTATCGCGTTTTTACAAACTATTTTTATTTCCCGTCGTTTTATTTAAAATGTGTAGTATTCGCGTAAATACAAAAAATCATTATGATAACATAATGATTTTTTGTATTTACGCGAATATTAAAATATTAAAGAATTAAAATTAATTAATTCTATAAAGATACGTTAATTCTTTAATAGATTGCCATGGTAACCATCATTGGTGCCCAACATGTAACATTTCTGACAAAAAATGGTATTTTCTCCTCATCAACCAAAGATTACTATTTTCGCTAACTTTAATAACAGACTAAAGCACAGCGAAGAGTCATCGCATTTAGCTAGTTAAGTATAAAATAATTATAAATTTGCAATCTAGCGGATGGGTATACGATAAATTTTGTCATCGACGAAAACTTATTAGAAAATAGTCCGGAACCAAATACAAAATTTCTGATATGCTAATTTAACGCTAACCTCTACGTAATAAGGTTCAAGACATTACCAAACACGTATTTGCTATCATTTTCTATTATATATAATATGCTCATCAATTTCGAGGATTGTGACAGTCACCACTCGTGCTGCCGAACCCCAAATCCCGTTTCAATCGTTTAAAAGAACGACGTCAATGTCCTGGGCGCCTACGTGCAGAACATTAAATTAAAATTAAATATCTTCATGCCGCAGATGCTAGCATGCAGAGGAAGGCCGTATGACACTAAACGGACTCTATCAGACGCACTTGATGTGTCTCGCAATACACAGTCACATAGATGATCTGTCATGATGCATGGTCTGAATGTACAGACTCACGTTGACGTTTGATTCAGTCGGGAATCAACCTATAGCTACTGCACAGTTGTTAGTAAAATTTATAAAATTAAAATATGAATACATATCTTCACGTCAGTCCCAATACAGGGGTAGACAGAGGTCTAGTCTAGACAATTAAGTCCTTTCGACCCAACTTCCACCGAAAATATTTCGGGACAACGTGATAGGTGGAAAAGCCGTCACAGACTTTTTGTTCAAGCCAGCGATATAAATCGTACATAAGTTTTAAAAAACCCATTGGTACGATCCTTGGGGATCGAACTCGGGTCTCGTGACTCGAACTCCGATCACCAAACCACTCGGCTATCGTGACATATACGTGGTAAATAAATGCATTAATAGCAGTTATACATTAGTATAGCATTAACATCAGGCAACATAGTATATATGGGCTTAAACTTGACATTTCATCTTGCGGTGAGCAACTATCTGCCTAAGAAGTTTCCACATGAGGTTGGAGGACCTTTGTCTCGCAGATGTCAGTTCTGTGAGCCATGTTCACAGTGGTATGTTTATTTATGTATTCATGTTGTTTCACAGTGGTAGAGCCACGCATCAGCTTTTGTTGTTGCATGAACGGGCCGGCTCGACCGGGGAAGTACCACAACCTCACAGAATACCGGCGTGAAATAGAAGTTTAACGAACTTCTGCGTTTCGTCGGGTAAGTGCAGGTAACCGGAGGTCCACACACCCCCTCCCCCAATTGTGTGTGTGTGTGTGGGGGGGGGGGGGCACTCTAAGGCACGCATCTGCTAAGATATATATCTGCTAATACCAGAGGGTATTGCGAGTGTTCATGGGCGGCGGTAATCACTTACCATCACGTGAGCCACCTGCTCGTTTGCCTACCTTTTCTATAAAAAAAATGTGTTCGCGTTAGAACAGGGTCTTTGGGTTCCAAGTTTATTTCATATATATATTATTTGGCTTAGACCCTACGAAGGTGATAATAGGCTTCAATGAAAGTTGAAAGGACTTGACTAGACCTCTGTCTATCCCAGTATTATAAATGGCGCAAAGATATTGAAACAATACCGATTATAAATCGCACATTCGCCACTATAATCGCTGTAAGGTATATATCCCGTTCTGTCTTGTTAAGTGCCTATCACGAAAGGGGCAATACCCAAAAAAAAAGAAACAAACAGTGCACGAGTAGAAACGTTAAAAGTTCGGAAAGATTTTTCGTGAGGCATAGATTAGTAATCGCACACACACGTGAAGGCAGACGGGCAATTATGCGGGTGAGCCGGCGCGGCCTGGCACCGCCCGAATTTGCGCCGCCGCTAACATTGCTCGCACAGAGTGCTTTTTTTTTTAATCGCGACAGGCAAAGGCTTAGGTCTCATGCTACTGCCATAGATGAGATATTGTGTTATCAAACGTCCAATTTCTCCATACATAAATAAATAAATATCTTCACGCAATTCCCGGCAAACACAGGGGTAGACAGAGGTCTGGACTAGACAATTAAGTCCTTTCGACCCACCTTCCACTGAAGTTATTTTCGGGACAAGTGATAGGTGGTGAGCTGGTCGCCGTCTTTATGTCCAAACCAACGATATTATTCGTACATAAGTTTTTGAAAAACTTTAGTACGACCCTGCCAACTGGGGATCGAAATTCCGACCGCCTAACCACTCGGCTATAATGACATTTATTTATACTTACTTACTTTTCTTCATAACATAACTTAAAATAAAAATAAAAAATAAATATCTTAATGATATTCCCAATAATGGGGTACAAAGATCTTGACGATTAAGTTCTTTCGACTCTTATTTCACCGAAGACTGTTTGAATAAAATGACAGGTGGTGGGCTTGTCACCGTCTTTATGTTTAACCAACGATATAAATCAATGGCTTGGACATAATAATTTCTGATTTTATTATTATTTACGACTTTTTTTAAATAAGATGTTATATTACAGTAGCTGTGTTTTTTCTGTATGTAGATATTCGGTTAATTTAAATATCTAAGTACAATTCCACGTACAATATTAGACAACATTTTAGATACGTTTATCATAAGGACACTTGAAGGAATTAGTATTTATTTAGAATGTGTGCCGTGCCATTAATTCAAATTTCATTCAGAACTCAAAATGTGTTATAGTGTGTAAAAGTTTTAAAAAATTCTTTCAAACTCTTACCTAATATGTTATTGTTGTTATTATTAAAAGGTTTCGGTGTTAATGGTTGGATCAGAGGTCGAATTATGAAATTCTAGTACGAGTTCTCTATGTAGAAGGCTTATACCAACCGACGAGTATTTTCGAAATATTTGCAAATTTTTTATCGTTGGCTTTGACTAATCGGGCGATAGGCTCACCTATGTCGCGTTTCCAAACAAAATCTGATGAAATATCGATGGAAATAACTAAACTGCGTTGATCTCTAACTCCTTCAGTTTTAGAGAATATGGTTAATTTCTTCGTGAAGCTCGTTATTCTGATATAAAAATCAATGATGTAAAACTAAAATTCCCATTAAAAAATTAATTTAAAAAAAAGTCAATTAAGTTTGAAATTTTAGTTTAAAACACAAAACTTGGTTTTCATACAAAACTCCAAATTTAAAAAAGAAAAAATAATTTTCAAAATTTTGATTCACCCTGTTAATAGTTAACATGAAGCCTATTCATTTGCATTTGTCGTGGATAAGGCACGTGTGCTGAGCTCGCGTGCCAGCGATGTATTATGAAAATTCGAATGTAGCGATACATCCGTATTCAGTTTTAGAGATTAATATTTAAAACAGAGTTATCATTAGGCATAAAATAACTACAACAGTTTCACGACTGTAACCTTAATCCCGAAGCGGTCTGAGGTCTAGTCAGACATTTGTTCTCACGTGTACGTGATTGGTGAAGAGTGTCCCATTCCAACATAGAGACGAATCGTACAAAACTTTTGAAATAAATATTGCTACTAGGAAAGGAAGAGGTAGGCCACATGGCGATTTGCGCTAGATTTTTTTCACTTTTAACCCTTCTTTATGCTGTAGTACTATATGGTAAACTATAAATAGGTATTGTCAGACATGCGTCCTATTAAAGTATGCAATAGCGGAGCAGCAGAGAGCCAAAAAAATGTGGTAAAAAATCATTGTTTAAAACCGGATTGCGATAGACAAGCAACACATACATAACATCAAACTTAAGCAGTAATCTAAAATAAGTTATATTTTACAAAAAATCCTCTTTAGGAGAAAGGCCTATGTCTTGAACTGGATTTTTACAGATCGTTATTAAGTATGTAATACATACATACATACATACATACATACTAATATACATACATACATACATACATACATACATACATACATACATACATACATACATACATACATACATACATACATACATACATACATACATACATACATACATACATACATACATACATACATACATACATACATACATATATAAATACATACATACATACATACATAACGGCCTGTTATAGTCCACTGCAAGACAGGCCTCTCCCATAGGGAGGATTTGCTATAACCGCCACGCTTGGCAGGCTAATTGGCGATCGCAGTAGCAGACCACTCGCACCTCAGACGCTGCTGCCCATCTTAGTCAGATTATTTTCGTCTGATATTTCTAGAGATGGTTGTCCCGCCATCTATCGTTTGCCATACCATTTTTCAAGGCTGTTTCCCTTAGTCGCCTCTTACAACACCCACGGGAAGGTAGGGAGTGGCAATATTCTTACACCGTTACCACACAGTCAAAGTAAGTAATAAAGTACGAAAATAAAACATATCAGCCACTTTCCTTGCAATAAAGTTTATTAGTTAGTAATAGTTAGCAATTTATTCGAGTATTTTATTTTAACCAGGCCATAACCATCTTTATTCTTCTGGTGCTGATAATACCACTGTTGTTCAACCGTGTACAGTTGACTATGTATTTTCAATGGTAAGTTTTTATTGTGTTTCGATTTCGAAATACCTTTTGTTTGTTTATTTGAAAGGGACGAGACGGACTGCTCCACGACCTAGAAGGACTACGCCAGTCACCGGTTTTCATGTTGTCGCCAGCTCTGAGGTTCCGGGTTCAATTCTCGGTCTGGTCGACGAAGGTAATCCTTTTTCTACATTTTCTCTGGTCTGTGTGCTTGTGGTAACTTCGTTGTTTCTGATTCCATGATTCAAGTGGTTAAGCTGCTTACTTTGAAATCAGAGCAATGTATGTGATGTTGTCCCTTTCTATTTAATTATTTATTTATTTACATATTTATTAGTATAAATAAAATGATAGTTTGCTTTTACGAGTACAACATCGATAACCTTACTTATTCTATGCTTTTCTTAATTGTTCTTCTTCTCCTAATCTTCTTCACGCAAATCCCAATACGGAGTAGACAGAGGTCTAGTCTAGACAATTATGTCCGAGTCCAAGACAACATGACAGGTGGTCAGCCCGTCGCCGTCTTTATATCCAAGCCATCGTACATAAGTTTTTTTTAAAACCCCTTGGTACGAGCCTGCCAACTGGGGATCGAACTCGGGTCTCTTGACTCGATATTCCGACCACCCAACCACTCGACTATCGTGAGTTCAAACTTCTCGTAATCTTTATACCTTAATTACATCACATTATTACATTGATACATTGATATAAAAATACTTTAATTTTTATACCTAATGGCGTATCTAAGGAGGCATTAACGTTGTTCTAGAATCAAAATAAAAACAAGTTGTCGGCCCATTCGCGCCTACGATATATCGCCCTTAATGAATCACAGCCCCGAAACGGCTCCGTAACCCTCATTAAAACCACTCGCGTGATCAATATTGCGCAATAGACACCAATTTATTGTCTCCAATCCGTACACTCGTGAATTATTGGTATCAACACTTGAACTATGTTGTGATTTGTGACTGGCGATTATGTTTTATCAGCTCGCAAAGTTTTACGCAATTGTTATTATAAAATTTAAGCGCTAGCAACACTGTCTTGCTTACTTAAAGTACACAATCACAATCATATAATCAATATCAACCATGTGTAGTTGGTAGTGACCATGCCTTCGAGGCTTCGGGTTGCGGGTAAGATTCCCGATAATGGCGTTAACATTTGTAATCGATTAGTGGATGTAAAAGTTACGATAGGCCAGTGGTTGGGTGATCGGAATTAAAGTCAAGAGACCCGAGTTTGATCCTCAAGGCTCGGGTTTTTTTCAAAAACTTATGTCGTCGGCTTGGACATAAAGACAGCGTCGGACTCGCCACCTGTCACGTTGTCCCAAAAAATGTCTTCGGTGGAAGGTAGATCAAAGGCACTTAATTGTCTAGACCTCTGCCTACTCCAGTATTGGAAATGATGTCAAGATATTTAATGAAAATTTATATGTATATTAAAAAAAATTTATCTATTTAATGAATATTTTTATTATTTTTTTTATATGTATATATGAATTTTTATCTATACAAATATAAACCTATATGATTACATTGATGTCAAGATATTTAATGAAAGTTTATATGTATATATGATTTTTTATCTATACAAATATAAACCTATATAATTACATTGTACCATTTGCTGCTGCTTAATTGTCTAGACCTCTGTCACCTCTAGTAGTGGGAAAATGCATGAAGATAAATCTCAACAGCACATCAAAAAACTTCAACGTTGTTTACGTTAAAACTATATTATTTGAATCACCAAGCTTAGTTTGGCTTCAATGGATGGATACCTTTTTACCAACACTAACTCACGATAACAACCTTTTATAGATTAGTACACAATACTACTTACTCTTTCCTTTTTTTTTTTGGAAAAAAAGTAAGAGTGTCTCATTAAAACTAAGGTGATAGCCTCCTTTTCTGCCAGCGAGGCGAAACAAGTACAGCCCATATGCAGTAACTTACTGGCCTTTACAAGGATCGTAATTAGAAAAAAAAAAATCTCCATGTGGACCGTTGAATTCCACGTACCACAAAACATTTCACACAACTGCAAAACAATACTCTCAGGTAGAAAATAATATAAAGGTATTATGGTCCGCAGTTTAATTTTTTTGCTTAATGAACACTGTTTACGGCATAAGCAATAAAAATTACCTACGCAGAACTTACACGCCTTGTCTTCATTGGAAAAAAAAGGTGTTTGGAGACTTCAAAGAGATGTGGGACAATACATATGGCATTTGTGTGTACTTATTGTAAAATAGAAATATGGAAAAAAGCGATTTACGTATCTGAAAGTTTGTTTAGGATATTTTAACAGGTTCCAGTGTTTCCGGTGTTTATTACATGCGTGTTGTAAAAAGTATGATGTAAAAACTAACATGAATATTTATAAACCGACTGCCAGTAACTTGTGGGTTCATATCTCGCAATTTACTGAACCGATTTTGATTAGACTTGCACGGAGTTGAGCTTCCCTAAGTTGAAATGAATCTAAGCCCAATGAAAAAAAGTTTTATAATTTGTTGAATGACTCCGGAATTTTTAGAAGTAGAATTATTTATTTCCAATGTGGTGGTTACAATGTTGTCAATTTTACAATAACAGCGTCACACATTTTGCCATTAATGGCGTAGAAATGTATCCTTTATATAATAAAAAGTGGGATTAAAAATTGAGCAATGTAAAATATATTAAATTATTAAATTGTATGAATAAGTCCTCGTTATATTTATTAATTTTAAAATGTCAATCAACAAACATATTAATCCTGTAATCTAGATAATTTTTGACATAATAAAAACATTTCTCTAACAAACTTTTTTTTTGATCGTTGAATAATAATATAATATCTTTAGGCACTTTATTATCTATTTTATTGTCATGTAGGACTATACATTGTTGCTATAAATTTGTACTCTTTGGCGGGATGAGAAAAGTTTGGTGGGATTCCTGCTGCTGTTTTTTTTCCTAATATTGCAGAAAGTTGAGGAAAATGATAGGGAATATTTTAACGATTAAACAAAGTTTGAGTTTGTATTGACACGGCAAGGGAAGGACTTCTTAGTTCTTTAACTATAGGTGTACAATAAGCTCGATATGACGTCCCAGCCAAAGCTCTAACGCACTTTCTCTGAGCACGAAACGCTCTAATTGCATCTACCGAATTACCCCATATAGGCAAACCGTATTTAAGTGTTGACGCTACGTATCCGTGACAAGCTATTAATTTTTGGATGAAATTAAATGTTAGCAACGAAGTGCATATGCAAAAGTTTAGTGCAAGCTTTTTTTTATGTGATGCTTCCAGCTTAACTTTTGGTCAATATTAAGCACTAAAAAATTGTACTGTCCACTTGCTGTAAAATTTTAGTTAGTAATGTAATCAGTAATGTAAATCGATTTAAAACAAATTAAATTAGTTTTGCTTACATTTACTTTTAGTTTATTAAATGTTAGCCAATTCATCGGAGAAAAGCTGTGATAGACATAATATATCTACTAAAATGTGTATATCTGTTAGGAAGCTTTTGTGAATTGATAACACTTTTATTTTTTTACTTAATACCTAATATATGTAAATAAAAAATTAAATAACTTCACGCAATTCCCAATACAGGGGTAGTCAGAGGTCTAGACAATTAAGACCGACCACCGAAGATATTTTTCGGGACAACGTGACAGGTGGTAAGCCCGTTGCCGTCTATATGTCCAGGCCAACGATATAATTCGTACGTAAGTTTTTTGAAAAAACTGGAACTGGTACGAGCATGGCACATGGGGATCGAACTCTTGACTCGAAATTCCGATTCCCAATCACTCGGCTATTGTGACTTCTAGATACAAATGAAAGATAACTTTATATACACTTTTTGGAAATATTTCATTAGAATAATGTTCTAAATTCTAAGTTCCACTATTAATCTTAGCGTCCAACTGTTTACAGTTTACACAATTATTAACGCGGAGTTAAACTGTGTTTCCGTGGACAGTTCGAATGAGCCTCCGCTGAATTAATGTCGCGTTTATGATAGTTAAGCGTTCCTATAATGGTGGACGATTAATATTAACTTCTGATGTGGTCGAGAACCCGATGGATTAGTTGGTAGTGATCCTGTCTTCGAAGCAAAGGGTTGCGAGTTCGAATCCCGCAGGGAGCAAAAATTTGCGTGATGAATGTGATGTAAATTTGGATTTAGATTGGATTCCAATGACTAAAAGAAAAAGCCCACCTAGGTTTTTTATAGAATAATTTACAAACGAGTAAGTGGCTCACGTGATGGTAAGTGATCACCGCCTGATTATAGATTGATTATAACTATATATTAATTTAAAATGTCAATCAACAAACATATTAATCCTGTAATCTAGATAATTTTTGACATAATAAAAACATTTCTCTAACAAACTTTTTTTTTGATCGTTGAATAATAATATAATATCTTTAGGCACTTTATTATCTATTTTATTGTCATGTAGGACTATACATTGTTGCTATAAATTTGTACTCTTTGGCGGATGAGAAAAGTTTGGTGGGATTCCTGCTGTTTTTTTTTCCTAATATTGCATAAAGTTGAGGAAAATGATAGGGAATATTTTAACGATTAAACAAAGTTTGAGTTTGTATTGACACGGCAAGGGAAGGACTTCTTAGTTCTTTAACTATAGGTGTACAATAAGCTCGATATGACGTCCCAGCCAAAGCTCTAACGCACTTTCTCTGAGCACGAAACGCTCTAATTGCATCTACCGAATTACCCCATATAGGCAAACCGTATTTAAGTGTTGACGCTACGTATCCGTGACAAGCTATTAATTTTGGATGAAATTAAATGTTAGCAACGAAGTGCATATGCAAAGTTTAGTGCAAGCTTTTTTTATGTGATGCTTCCAGCTTAACTTTTGGTCAATATTACACTAAAATTGTACTGTCCACTTGCTGTAAAATTTTAGTTAGTAATGTAATCAGTAATGTAAATCGATTTAAAACAAATTAAATTAGTTTTGCTTACATTTACTTTTAGTTTATTAAATGTTAGCCAATTCATCGGAGAAAAGCTGTGATAGACATAATATATCTACTAAATGTGTATATCTGTTAGGAAGCTTTTGTGAATTGATAACACTTTTATTTTTTACTTAATACCTAATATATGTAAATAAAAATTAAATAACTTCACGCAATTCCCAATACAGGGGTAGACAAAGGTCTAGTCTAGACAATTAAGACCGACCACCGAAGATATTTTCGGGACAACGTGACAGGTGGTAAGCCCGTTGCCGTCTATATGTCCAGGCCAATGATATAAATCGTTCATAAGTTTTGAAAAACCCCATTGGTATAAGTCTGCCAACTGGGGTTTAAACTCGGGTCTCTTGACTCGAATTCGATCACCCAACCACTCGACTATCGTTTCTTTTTAATGTTGAGATATTGCATGTCTTATACGTCGACATAATTCTACAGAAATACTTAGCTTAGGTGGTCAAGTCCCTTCTAGATACACGAGTGACCCAGATTCAGTCCTCGGGCCAGCACCATTAAAATTACTTATAATGGTTTGAGGTGCTGAATTTACCACAAGCTCGGCGAAAATAAATAATAATGAAAAAATATGTATTCGTGGATGTTAGAGTTCTGCCAATCCGAAATACTTCTCGAATAAAATATATAAAAAATTAATATCTTCACGCAATTCCCAATACAGGGGTAGACAAAGGTCTAGTCTAGACAATTAAGTCCCTTCGGTGTGTCTCAGACTTAAGTTAGATATTATCGGGACAACATAACAGGTGGTGAGCCTGTCGCCGTCTTTTTGTCCAAGCCAACGATATAATTCGTACATAAGTTTTTGAAAAACCCATTGGTACGAGCCTGCAACCTGGGGATCGAAGTCGGGTCTCTTGACTCGAAATTCCGTCCACCCAACCACTCGGCTATCGTGACTTTATACTTCTCGAATATTCTTTGAAAAAACGCATTTGCCAAGATGTGAGCATACACAAGCTACCTAAGACGTTAATCTTAAAATCGCCTTATTCAGTTTTAAATTTATGACTTAACGAACTTTTTAAACAATGAGAGATCGAACACGGCATAAATTTAAAACCATTTGTATGGGAATCAGTATTTGTCATGTACTTACATGTTTCGAAATTAAAAAGCATATTAGAAAAGATTTTAAGTCATGCATTGTTAATATTTCGGACCGGAATTAATCGTTCTAGGAATTACGACGTGTGGATGGTAAAACGCAGGTAGAGTGGTCCATTGTCTTTAACAAACTCGCATAAAAGCGAGCGTACCCATTTGTTTGTCTGTTTGTCCATTTATTGCAGTCGCTGTAATATCCCTAACGGCTTTCTAATGTTGAGGATCACGTATGTTACCTGCGGATGCAGAAAAGGTCTTTTCAACTTGTGCTCTCATGCGTTGTAAGAACTCGTAATATTTTCTACGTAATACGTATTTGTTCAGATTTCAATATGTTGTTTTGACTTAAAAATTCTTAGCAATATATTTTTATTAGGCTGTGGTGGTCGTTACCACCAGCCGCTGCTTAAGAACACGCCACCACCTTTCTTCTCGGTGGATGTCTTAAGACACGACTTAGAGGAAAAAGGGGACTAAGAGCCTTGACACTACCAATGGGTACTGGCAGATGGCGGGATAACCATGTCGAAACCAGACCAATATGAGCAGACCGATGACGGACAGCAGCGTCTAAAATACTGACCAATACTGGGGTAGACAGAGGTCTAGACAATTAAGGTCCTTTCGACCCACCTTCCACCAAATATATTTTTCTTGGGACACCGTGACAGTGTAGTGAGCCCGCCGTCGTCTTTATGTTCAAGCTAATGCCATAATTGTCACTTCGTTCAGGGGATCGAACTCGTGTCTCTTGACTCGAAATTCTGACTCGGGTATCGTTTTATATGATGATTATTTATGATTGGTAGGTGATGCTGTCTCCATCTATGTATTTATTTCTTACAAAAAATACATACATACATAGAAACAGCATCACATACATTGCTCTGATCCCAAAGTGAGCAGCAAAAGCACTTATGATATAGAAACACAACTTATAAAAACCATAAATAAAAATGAAATCCATATTCGAAAATTTAAAATTACCGAAAAAATCTTCAACAAGAAACTGAACAGAAGTTACGAAATCTTTTATTATGCAAAAAAAATACTAAAGTATAGTCTGAAATTTAACATTGCTGAACTAAACTAGCTTTAGCTTTAAAGAACAAAACAAGACACCCCCTATACGAAATCTACGTTGTGCTCGTAAGTAAAACAAAACTCCGAAAACATAGCAAGTTAACCGGCCTCAGCACGTGTCAGAGCCCGGGGCCTGTCGTGTGAGCGGGCCTTAAACGGCCTACGTAAATTAACTTTATTGTTAGACCTTCATGTGCGAATCATATAAAAACTCTTTTTATTTAGCAATTTAACGCTTCCATTTTATGTGACGGTTTATTACAGAATGTTTGAATATGGAATTTATGAAATATTACTATGTGGTCTAAAAAAGAGCAGCTTTAAATTCAATTTGCATGTAGATTTTTTTTCTATTATAACGCTTAATGTAATGTTATATTTAATAGCAATAGCTGACTTAGCTGAAATCAACTACTTGGTTTTGAAAAGGTAATATTTTTCGCTAAATTGAAGACCTGGAGATGCTATTTGCGACCATATTACTACTAGATAGTTTGTATTGTTCTTTAATGACTTACTTAAGAGGTTCAGAAGAATCACCTGAGGAAACTAATTCAGTATTTAGTTTTTGTTTTTTGGTCTATTCTGTCATTATTGTATCACTCATTGGGTTGACTTTTGTATTATAAAAAATCTCGTAATTAACGTGTTTGTGACTATGTACTCTTATATTAAAACAACACATTAGGACATCAAATAATTGCTATTTTAACTTTTTTTGAATATATTTGATAGTCACGATAGCCGAGTGGTTGTGTGATCGGAATTCGAGTCAAGAAACCCATGTTCGATCCCTACGTGGTAGGCTCGTACCAAAAAGGTCTTTGAAAATATCTGACAATTATAACTTTGGCTTTGACTTAAAGACGGCGACAGGCTCACTACCTGTCATATACATATATAATGGAATTTCATGTATAAGTCACGATAGCCTAATGGTTGGGTGGTCGGAATTTCGAGTCAAGAGACCCGAGTTCGATCCCCAGGTGGCAGGCTCGTACCAATGGGTTATGTGCGAAATTCGTACTTATGTACGAATTATATCGTTGGCTTGGACATAAAGACGGCGACGGACTCACCACCTGTCACGTTGTCCCGAAAAAATCTTCGGTGGAAGGTGAGTCGAAGGGACTTAATTGTCTAGACTAGACCTCTGTCTACCCCTGTATTGGGAATTGCGTGTAGATGTTTATTTTTATTTAAGTATATGTAATAAGTTACAAAGCCACATCCAAATTATTTATAAATTCGTTCCTGAATCTGTTGTGTGCGGTACATGAACTAGGTACAATTACGTACGTGCAAAGCTAAGTATACGTAACTGGTGAACATTGAAAATTTTCGACGCTTATCGCGCCCGGGCTTGAAACTTTTATTTCGAGCGCTCGGGGCGGGTCCCGTGTGAGCACGAATTTCGTGAAGACCTATGAAACATATAGATATGACATTTTTAGACTAAAAGAGTATAGACAAAACGCATTCAAAAGAATATAAATTAATTAATGTATGGGTGAATTCTTAACGAAGTCAAAGTTTACGTAGGGCTTAAAAATCTGAAAACTTTAATAGTTTTCTTAGCATTCCGTGAGAACACTTTTTACAAAATTTAAATAATTTTAATCTCACTTTTAGTCACATGTGTGACTGCAGTAAAAGCAGTTGGCTCAATACGGAAAAGACTTTCGCTAATTACCAACAATTAACAATAATTCTAATCTGTTTCATAAACAAACTTGTTTGTGTAAGAGTTATATGATACATCAGCATTACAGATGTATCACAATATGATGATTAATATTCGTTATGTTTTAACTAAAGTTGATAATTTATTAAGCTTATTGATATTAATGATATTATACCTATTATATATTCAACTTGCATTAGCCGTCAGTAAACACAGAAATGTATAATTTGATAGCACAAGATCCAAGATCATACCCCTTGTATTATCCTAAGCTGCATACATATGTTCTATTTGAAATACGGATTACTTTAGTGTAACATATTTATTAGTTTGTGCTACAAAATTAAAGAAGTCGCGACAGCCGAGTGTTTGGGTGATCGGAATTCGAGGCGAGAGACCCGAGTTCAAACCCAAGTGGTATATTCAGTTTTATCAAAAGTTTTGTACGATTTATATCGTTGGCTTGGCCATCAAGACGACGAGAGCCTCACCACCTGTCACGTTATCCCAAAAAAATGTCTTCGGTGAAAGATGAGTCGATAGGATTTATTGCCAGAACCTCTGTCTATCTCAGTATTGGCAATAGCGTGATAATATTTTTTCCAAAAAAATTACGGGCCTTAAAAATATAAAATTCCACTTCTGTACTTTACACAGGCCGCGTGCTAACTCACGCGAGCCAATATTTACGGCGTGCATTTCGGCCGTATGTTCTCACACGCCGCCCGATACACATCTGATTCATTACCGCGCTCTCTGCCCCGCGCGGCGTTGTCTATGCCGCGGCATAGACATCCCGCGGCTTCTACACACGTCACCGGCCGGCGTAAATCATAACGTATGGGCCCTGGATTTATATGATAACATGATTAACGTAGCGTATAAAGGGCTGTAAAAATTGAAAACGGCGGTACACTTCAATCACGAAAAAAAGTCACGATAGCGATGTGGTTGGGTGATCGGAATTCGAGTCAAGAGACCCGAGTTCAAACCCAAGTGGTATATGCTCGTAGCTAGCAGTTTTTTCAAAAGTTTTGTACGATTTATATCGTTGGCTTGGCCATCAAGACGACGAGAGCCTCACCACCTGCTACGTTGTCCCGAAAATATCTTCGGTGAAAGGTGGGTCGAAGGGACTTAATTGTCTAGACTAGACCTCTGTCTACACTTTATTGGGAATAGCGTGAAGATATTTATTTATTGACTGCAATCTTTGTGGCTTTTGGAAGAACAATCCAGAATCGTAATAGAAATATGGAACAGTAATGAAATAATTATTATTGTTTGTTTATTATAAGTGTTAAATTATTGTTTGTTTTGTTATAATTTTTTAATTGTTAATATCATGTTAATTTATATTTTTTATTCCATATTTTATATTTTTTATTCTTAATTTGCACATGTCACCTGCTTTTCACTACTACAAAAGGTGACTGGTTGCGAATGCCACCAAACATTACAGTCTATTACAGCCCTTAGTTTAAGGTGAAAATAATCCTGTATTATGGTAATGGATAACTTTCGTAATGCTTAGTACTTGTAAAATTGTGATGCGATTGGCGATTGCACTACCAGACAGTACACCTAGCCACAGCACGAACCTATCCGTCGAGGATCAATATACTGTATGTCTGATAGATTTATGATGACCAGCCCGTCATCAGTCGGAACTACTATTTCTCTTCTGATATTTTCTTTAATCGATGTACAACATAATGATATTTGGACAAAAAATTCTTTTCAACATTGCTTAGTTAAATGAATTACAAAATGTACTAATATTTTAATGATATCTTATTTGGTACCAAAATTTTTCAAAAAATTACGGGCCTTAAAAATATAAAATTCCACTTCTGTACTTTACACAGGCCGCGTGCTAACTCACGCGAGCCAATATTTACGGCGTGCATTTCGGCCGTATGTTCTCACACGCCGCCCGATACACATCTGATTCATTACCGCGCTCTCTGCCCCGCGCGGCGTTGTCTATGCCGCGGCATAGACATCCCGCGGCTTCTACACACGTCACCGGCCGGCGTAAATCATAACGTATGGGCCCTGGATTTATATGATAACATGATTAACGTAGCGTATAAAGGGCTGTAAAAATTGAAAACGGCGGTACACTTCAATCACGAAAAAAAAAGTCACGATAGCGATGTGGTTGGGTGATCGGAATTGCGAGTCGAGAGACCCGAGCTCGATCCCCAGGTGGCAGTACCGATGAGTTTTTCAAAACTTATGTACGATTTTCATCGTTGGCTTGGACATAAAGACGGCGAAGGGGTCACCACCTGCTACGTTGTCCCGAAAATATCTTCGGTGAAAGGTGGGTCGAAGGGACTTAATTGTCTAGACTAGACCTCTGTCTACACTTTATTGGGAATAGCGTGAAGATATTTATTTATTGACTGCAATCTTTGTGGCTTTTGGAAGAACAATCCAGAATCGTAATAGAAATATGGAACAGTAATGAAATAATTATTATTGTTTGTTTATTATAAGTGTTAAATTATTGTTTGTATTGTTATAATTTTTTAATTGTTAATATCATGTTAATTTATATTTTTTATTCCATATTTTATATTTTTTATTCTTAAATTGCACATGTCACCTGCTTTTCACTACTACAAAGGGTGACTGGTTGCGAATGCCACCAAACATTATTCTACAGTCTATTACAGCCCTTAGTTTAAGTTGAAAATAATCCAGTATTATGGTAATGGATAACTTTCGTAATGCTTAGTACTTGTAAAATTGTGATGCGATTGGCGATTGCACTACCAGACAGTACACCTAGCCACAGCACGAACCTATCCGTCGAGGATCAATATACTGTATGTCTGATAGATTTATGATGACCAGCCCGTCATCAGTCGGAACTACTATTTCTCTTCTGATATTTTCTTTAATCGATGTACAACATAATGATATTTGGACAAAAAATTCTTTTCAACATTGCTTAGTTAAATGAATTACAAAATGTACTAATATTTTAATGATATCTTATTTGGTACCAAAATTCTTTTCAAAAAGTCACGAGTGGTTGGGTGGTCGGAATTTCTGGAAGGTGGGTCGAAGGGACTTAAGTGTCTAGACTAGACCTCTATCTAACTCTCAACTTATATGTCCGTGACAATCAATAACAAGCAGAAAACGAAAACTATACAGTAAAGATTTATAGGTCAGTGGATATGCTTTTTGTCATTTAAGTTCAGGCTACAGTGAAAAAAGTAAGGTATAATTAGAAGAAATAAAGTATTATATAAATCGTAAAAGTCACGATAGCCGAGTTGTTGGGTGGTCGGAATTTTGAGTCGAGAGACCCGAGTTCGATCCCCAGGTGGCAGTACCGATGAGTTTTTCAAAAACTTATGTACGATTTTCATCGTTGGCTTGGACATAAAGGCGGCGACGGGCTCACCACCTGTCACGTTGTCCCGAAAATATCTTCGGTGGAAGGTGGGTCAAAGGGACTTAATTGTCTAGACTTGACCTCTGTCTACCCCTGTATTGGGAATTGCGTGAAGATATTTTTATTTATTTTTTTTTTATAATTGGTGAATTACATCGGAAGGTGTAAGTGGTTGGTCACACTGAAAACCAGCGCCATGACAAAACGTGTCATGGCATTATGCGGAGTGTGTTCTAGTCCCCAGGTGACGCTTTGACACATACGAGTATGGATATTTGTATTATGTACTATATGTTATTTTACTTTATTTTTCCTTAATAACTGTTTTTTAATGTTTTATTTTTGGTCATAATTTGAATTTCAATTAAGTGTCACAGCGTTAAGTTGGCGAATAAACCTTTCTTTCTTTAAATTTTCAAAAAAAGCAAATCAAAGTAAGGTCACTAATCAATCTCAAGGCGTCATTGTCTATGACTAAACGACTCCAAATGAGACCCTCCTATCTAGTACTCCAACGTAATAAAAAATGCAAAATAAAATATCGGTCCACAGTCTTATTTTTTTCTCGGCACAAAGTTACAAACAACAAAATGTAACAACAACAGAATACACAAAAGAAAGGCACAGCCTAAAAAGACGATCCGAAGGCGATTTCGTTTCTTTACGTTCGACCCAACGCCCGTAAAACTTTAGGAAGTACAGAACTTGGGAAACTAATCTAAGTGCCAAGCTTGTATAACTTGGCAGACAAGTGCCGACGTGTTTTTTTTTTATTCAGCTTTCAGCCTTCAGCGAGCAGCAGCCCGCCAGTGATATGAACACAACATGCATGGATGGTTTTGCGCAGAGTAAAAAAGTTTGGAACAGAATAAAAATTTATGTATTACTCATTTTAAAATTAAACAAAAAAAAATAAGCTCATCGCCGTATTCCGAATGGGAATGGGACAGGGATGGCCAGGTGTCTAGACTTTCTAGTATTCTAATGGTTTCTAGACTTCTTTGGAATAATGAAGGCTGTCACCGTCTTAGTGTCAAACCCAACATGCAAATCGTACATAAGTTTGAGAAAATAAAACTAATGAACTTTGACGACCTCCGTGGTCGAGTGGCGTAAACACCGGTTTTCAAGGTGTCGCCATCTCGAAGCCCCGGGTTTGATTCCCGATCGGGTCAATATCGAAAAACCTCTTTTTCTACATTTTCTCGGATCTGGGTGTTTGTGGTACCTTCGTTGTTTCCGATTCCCATACCACAAGTGCTTTAGCATCTCACATCAGGAACAGAACAATATGTGTGATGTTGCCCCTATCTTTATATGTATTATTTATTTATTTAGCCTTTAATTATTCCCCTTCTAGAAGATCGAAATTATGTCTTCCATATCGATTTCATAGGTAGTAAAACCAAAACAACAGAAAGAATTTTAGAAATGTGTAACGAAAACGTAATATCTAACTACCACGTCATACCTCATTACAATCATTATTGAAATCAGGTTCTCTCCATCTTAAATGTTCACTCTGTATTTTGATTACTCTGTATCTAGTTTTCAAGACAGCGAGGCGTCAAGGTGAGGCCGAAATATTGCTTTCTCTGCACTCCCTCAGCTGTTCGAACTAATACGTGCTTTACTGTTACAGCGTACACACGTAGCACGTAGTATATACACGTAAGCAACGTATATATACACATCACAATATATACAATGAAAATATATACGTTGGTATAATATTTACATTGGATAAAATCTTATTTGATTTTTTTTACAAATGTTAATTTGAAATGTTTCATTAGCTATTCGGTGTAATTGCCAACCAAACTCATAAATAAATAAATATCTTCACACACTTCCCAATACAGGGGTAGGCAGAGGTCTAATCTAGACGATTAAGTCCCTTTGACCCGCCTTCCACCGAACACATTTTCGGGACAACGTGTTTATCGACAGTATTTTTTATTTTTTATCTACCACCGTTTCGTAATGAGGTTTCTCTTATAGAGAAGGAAAAGGCGAAAGAAACTCCGTAGATATCCTTTTTTTAGGTCAATCTCTTTTTTACAATATTTTCTTTCGAATAGATTGGGAACGACCACTTCATTCCCACTCTCATTAACGTTTTCATTTATATTTTATTAACCCTTCTTATAAATGTGGCCTTTAATTAATTTACTTACACCTATTAATAGGATGGGTTTGTTCATTAGTATGTCGTGAGATATATAGTAGTAGTGTATATAGTACATGTATATGTAGTAGTAGACATATATACTTCGGCCATAGCTACTTGGACTATTCCCCCTCTCCCGTATGTCGAAGGTCTTCGCTTCGTTACAGGGTTCGAGTGCGTCACGACGTTGTCTCTTTTCTTCTTTTACCTGCGGGCCTTCGTTCTCGCAGGTCTCCTCAGATGACGCTGTAAAGGCCTCCGGGCCAACAGCATCCCGTGCATGGTTTTTAGTCGGTATGTTTCTCCTTCTGAGATCCGAGTCCGACACTGTTGGTTTCGATGGCCTCCCGGTCAGGAAACGTTCGTGCTTCAAAGCATTTTCCTCCACGGTTACCAAAAAAAAAAAAAAAAAAAACTTGACTATTGCGAGCGTCGTTCGTGTGCTCGCAGGTGACTGACGTAACCGATTTTTGCGCTGAACGTGCGAGGACATTGAGCGCAAGTCCTAACCTAACGACATAGATGGGGGTTCTAATACGTTGTTAAGAATTATTCAAATTACAAACATATTATTACATCAAGTGACCACTTGGTAATAATGGAACTAAATAATTGCATTCCGCCTCTAATTATCCACAATAGTTACGAAGCATAATACAAATAAACATGTTCCGAAGAAAAATCGGGCTCTCGGTGTGCTATTAGGAAAACTGGGTGGGAAGCATGTTCCGAGTTTTATTAAGTGAGGTCAGGTTAGTATGACCACGCGTTCGTGACTTGGGGACTGTTTAATTATCTGGACACCACTGTCTACTCCAGTATTGGGAATAGCGTGAAGTTGTTTTTTTTTCATTCAATTACTTTATTTACAGAAACCAATTGACAATACAGGGGTAGACAGAGCTCTCGACTATTAAGTCTTTTCGACCCACCTTCCACCGGAGATATTTTCGGGACATCGTGACAGGTCGTGAGCCCGTCGCGTTCTTTATGTCCAAGCCAACAATACTCGAACAATTCGTACATATATTTTTTAAAAACCCATCGGTACGTGCTTGCCACCTGGGGATCGAACTCCGGTCTATCGACTCGAAATTCCGACCACCCAACCACTCTGCTATCGTGGCTCTATTTTTCTTTTATTTTATTTTTTTATTTTAACATAAATTCGGCAAATTATCTGCCTAGTCCTGGTCACCCTAAACCAGATGTTATCGCACGTGGTCACATACTAATGGTAAACACGTAAAGGTAATTCCGTTTGATGCATGGGGCACGCACCGGTGGGGTGTATCACGGTGGAAGATCGCAACGAACTAAAAATATATCTTCACTCCGTTCCCAATACAGGGGTAGACAGAGGTCTAGACAATTAAGTTTTTTCAGCCCACTGTCAATGGAAGTCATTTTTTGGAGTCACGTGACATGTGACCGTCGCCGTCCTATTGTCCAAGCCAACGATATAAATCGAGAATCGTACATAACTTTTTGAAAAAACCCATTGATACGAGCCCTGGGATCGAACTCGGGTGTCTTGAATCGAATTATATATATAATATAATGTTTTTCATTCCCAAATGTTACATTCAGATGTCTCCAGATTCGATGAACTCAATCTCTCGTTAACCCACCGGAATAAATGCATAATATGCTAATATGCGGAATAAATCAAATTACATCTATGACACATATTCCTTGCCCTAGCAGCAAAGAGAACAGAGCGCCAAGTGTCACGATCCTGGCATACCTTTCGAAATCAAAGTAAAAAAGTTATTAGTTTATACTTTGCAGATAAAATGACGCCTTACTTTTCCTCACGTCTTTTGTTTTTCTGCTTCAATGACGCCATTAAAATTCATTTATTTTTTTCACTTTTTTAAAGCTTCTTCTAAGAAACCGTCTCCGCGCGTCTCTCTTCACCCAAGTGTCCAATGAATAGACTAAAGTCTTGGGAATGCTAGTAACAAGTTGCCATGGCAACAGAATTGACTCGGTTAACTTCTAACCGTTACATTCTTTCGCCTCAAGAGGCTTAAAACGATTTGTGAGCATGTCGCTTATTCGTATTGAATGAAAATCTGTTACATCTACTTACGCTTAATACTACCTACGCCTATTGTAATAACAAAGATACATTTTACGCTAAAAATTGTGTATTGGCGATCACAGTACGAAAGATCTCGCACCTGAGACCTAATAGACTTCCCACTAGAGAATATAGTCTAATATTTTACGTATTTTTTCTGCCATCTACTGTTAGCCAATGCTTATTCTTTAGACGCCTCTTACCACTATCACGATAAGAAAGGCGGTGGTAGTGGTATGTGACGTGAACATACCACCACACGGCGAGGTCTTTAGCCCTCGCCCTATCTATATATTATTATAAAGTGTTAATGTTCAAAAAAATATTATACAGCCCGGGAATCGAACCCAGATCTCGTAACTCGAATACCGATCACTCAACCGTATCGTGACTGTGAATATAACAGTTTGTTTATCACGCTTTCAAGGCTAAACTACTAAACTGATTTTCATGAAATTTGGTATAGACTTAGCATTAATTCCGGAAAAAAAATAAGATAAGTTAAATCCCCAAACAAAATAAATCTCAAGACAAAGATTCTCGGCACGAGCGAAACTGAGGACATATATTTACGTGTTTAAAATGAGAACCAGAAATAGCACAACACCGGCACACACAAGTGGCACGCATAATGGCATTAAGGTGGCAACAAAACGCCCGGGCTCGATTACATTGCCACGCGATCCCGCTATTAACCACATTAACTACACATGGATTTATTTCGATTTAATCACTTCAAACGCAGCGAGAAATGTAAATAAATTGCTGAAATTATTTCACGTTAGGACCTCCTCTTATTAAGTTTTATTAACGGACGCTCGTTCGCTTCGTTCATTTATCATTTCGAATTAAGATTTCTTTTATTAGAAATTATTTTGATTTTTCAACTAGCAACACTCGTGTTATATCTGGCCGTATAGGAATTTGATTTGAACTTTTGTAATTTGAATAATCAGTAATTTCATTGAGTGCAGTTATTATTATGTTATATTCATTAATCTAATTAAATCAAATATTTTTATTGCTTATTACATAACAATAACGGTCTTAAATATAATAGTAGTAGTTCCTGTGATACCCCATTGGGGCAGTGCAATAATAATAATAGTTATATATATTTTAATTTTATATTTATTCGTAAGTAAGTACGTAGTATGTATATCGCTCAGTATATTTAGTGTTTGTATATACACTTTATAAGTCGTTTTTTTATTAATATCATTTTAATTTGTTATTTTATTTTGTAACCGCCTTCAATGTTTTCTGACGGGTTAAGATTGACTGGCACAGAATGTTTTTAGCATTCAGTCCGCCTTTGTTCCTTCACATATTGTAAGGTGCCTAAAGAACAAAAATTAAAAAAAAAAACATCGTCCATTTATATGCCTGGTCAATATATAATTATCATTATATGTTGTATGAATATATAATATACACGGCGTAAGAATGTACTACCTCGTTTCTTCCTGTGGTTATCGTAAGAGACGACTAAGGGAAAAAGCTTCCAAAATATCATTGACTGCAGATAGACAATTATCTTGCAAAATACCAAATAGAAATTCATCAGACTGGTGCCGGGCAGTAGTCCCTAAAATACTAGATTGGAGATACAAGATACTTACATTCAGAGAGAGTTATGGAAAACTCTTTCTTACGGGAGACGCTTATGTCGTACAATGGACTTTCACAGCCATTATGTGTGTATTTAAATAAATATCTTCACGCTATTGCCTATTATGGGGTAGACAGAGGTCTAGACAAATTTAACTTCTCGACTAACCGAAGACAATTTTGGGCAAACGTGACAAGCGTTGAGCCTGTTGCCGTCTATGTCTCAGCTAATGGCACAAATTGTATATAAGTTTTGAACAAACTTATAGGAACCTGACCATTACCTGGATATCGAAGTCAAGTCTCTTGACTCGAATTCCGATCACCCAATCACTCAGCTATCATGACTTTAATAATTGATTTAATAATTTAATGTGTATTTATTATATTTATTTCGCCGTTAGTGTATAGAGAAGTATTTTATGTTAAAAACCACCAGTTGAACACAGCTACCACGAGGAATGCAGAGAAGAGTACCACATGTTTAGAAGGAGCATAAATCACATTAATATCAAGGGAATTGCCTATAACCCTCGAGATAGCAGATATATTTGGCAGTGTGCCATAATCGGTGCAAACGCATTCTATGTATTATCTGTGAAAAGCCATTCTACGTAATAAGCTCTTCATGGAAAGGACATGCGAATGTTTTGGACTTGTGACGCCTGAAATTTCTATAATAGATATAAAAGAAATATCTTCACGCCATTCCCAAGTCAAGAGACCCGAGTTCGATGCTCGAGTCCCGTTCGCTCGAGGAGGTCGAGGCGTTGGGCTCACCACTTGTCACGTTGTCCCAAAAAATGTCTTCGGTGAAAGGAGGGTCGGAAGGACTTTATCGTCTAGACCTCTGTATACACCTGCATTGGGAATGTATTGAATTTTTGTATCTATATACGAGTATAATATAGATTAGATATAATATGGAATTAATATTTTTTTTTACAAAATTAATAGCAGATGACGCAAGAACTTGTTTACTGTAACATCATATTTACATAATTAAATCACTTTTTAATAGTTTTTAATCTTTTTAGCATTAAACACACATCTAATTACCAAATGTTAGTACGTTAATGACATTCAAATTCAATTACATTTTAATTTAAGTTAACTTACGTGTAATTTAAAACTTTATCTCCTATAAGCCGATGAGTATGTAATGTGAATGTATGTATGTGATAAATTGGAAAGAAATAATAATAAATAAATATAATAATAATTAAAATTCACGATAGCCGACAGGTTGGGTGGTCGGAATTTCCACCACCACCTGTCACGTTGTCCAAAATATCTACCCACCGAAGCGACTTAATTGTCTAGACTAGACCTCTGTCTACCCCTGTATTGACTATTGCGCGAAGATATTTATTTATGTATTTACATTATACCAACATTAGCCATATCCATGTACATACATAGATAGGGACAACATCACATACATTGCTCTGATCTCGAAGTAAGTAGCTACAGTAATTCTGTTGACATCTAATAATCTAATCTTCAGTAATTTGTAACATTGTCCCGTCCGGGAATCGAAACCGGAACTCTGAGCTAGCGATACCATTAAAACCAATATATACATCACCATACAATATTCATCATATTCATATATATATTGTATACACTATTATACTTAAAGAGTATTTTCTAAAGTTCAGAGATAACGATTGTAACTAAGTATTTTTAGTCTTAAAAAGTGAAAGAGCGACTTAAATTGTTTGTTCATTACATAAGACAATACAATTTTACAAACGATAAAACAGATTATAATTACATTTTTCTTTTTTCTTTTATATAGCTTCTTAAAAATAAATCGGCCAATCCAAATTTTTATTTTTAATCCAGAATCTATGGATTATAAACATATAATTAACCATTTATTAAAAAATAAAACCATATGTTACGTGTTATAATATTTAAAAGATTTAAAATGGTTAAATCTTTTAAATAAATGTTCTGTGATGCCATTGTTAATTTTTATTTATAAAAGAGATGTGTTCAAATTCCGCAAGTTTTTATTTCATAATAATCCAGCCAGCATTAGAAAGTTTTTACCAGGTGTTTTTCATTACTCTATGGCAAGTAACACTTGGTTACGTAAAATTATTCTTTTTAAATGTTCAATGACGTTTCATAGATAACATTATTTCTAGTAAAGTAATAAAGTTCTTTGCATACTTATACAAATTTAAATTCCGCAAACACTAATAACTTCTTCCCGGAATCTGTTATTCAGGCGATCTTCTTTTGTTATTCAATGAGCTGATCCGTTTTTCCCCGTTATTAAATATCATCTACCTGTCCTAGCGTCGGCCTTCCAAACTTGTGAATCATAAATTTCGCCTAAGGTGTATGTATGTTAATACTTTTATTTTGCTTTTCAATGGGAAAAATAAATATTTAGTTCATAAACTGTGTTTAGTTGGATCTCGGTGGCAAAATGTTTTACTAAAATTTTGCTTGTCATTAGAGAATTTTATTACTTAGTTCTCAAAGTGGGTTTAGTTAGAGCTCTCCAGCAAAATGTATCCATATTACTTGTAAGAAGTATCGAAAGTGAATCCGTCGTATTTTTACGGGGGTTCGTCTGTTTTCCGTCAAACCAGTAGGTATGTTAAAAATAGTCGCGTACAAAGTAGGCGTCACATGTGAGGCGAGTAGGTACGGTGCGGGAGTGCGAGGTGACACATGTGCGGGGCGGGCGGCGGCGGCGCGGGGCGGCGGCGCGGGGGCCAGCGCCGGGGCGGGGCCGGGGGCGGGGCCGGCGCCACCGCCGCACCGCGCGCTCGTCCCGCTTAACGAGCTCACTCCGCGCTCGCGAGCCGCCCGCGACACACGTCCTTCAGCTCGCGCCAACCCACCCGCCGCTCGCGCTCAGACTTAGTGTTGTGCAGTGCTATCGAAACTTTTCCGTGCCCTCGTGTGATTCCTCGACTCCGCTCGGCTCCGGCGGGAAGGCGACCTGAGCGAAAGGGTTGAAGTACGGGGTGCGAAGCGGGCGGAGGGCGGCGCGAGGCCGCGCACGCGCCCGCACGCGCGCCGCGCCGCGCTCTCACACACGAGGCCCCGTCGGCTCGCGCGATGGACGACAAGCCGGCCGAGGAGCACTACAGCCTGCGCTGGAACAACCACCAGGCGCACCTGCTGCGCTCCTTCGAGGCGCTGCTGCACGCGGAGACCCTTGTCGACGTGACCCTCGTCTGTGCCGAGAGGCAGGTCCGCGCCCATAAAGTACTACTCGGCGCGTGCAGCCCGCTGTTCCGCCGGATCTTCAGCGAGAACCCGTGCAAGCATCCCGTGATCGTGCTCAAGGACTTTCACGGATGGGAGGTGCAGGCCGTGGTGGACTTTATGTACCGGGGCGAGGTGTCGGTGGCGCAGGAGCAACTGAGCACGGTGATAAGGGCGGGGGAGTCGCTGCAGGTGCGCGGGCTGGCGGATCAGGTGGGGGAGAGGGTGAGCTCGCCGGCGCCGAGCCCGCCGGCGGCGAGCCCGGCGCCGTCGCCGGCCGCCAGCCCCGCGAGCCCGCAGCCGCGGCGCAAGCAGGCGCGGCCGCGGCGCCGCTCCGGCGAGGACACCCCCGAGAACCTGTCGATGCGGCGCTCGCCGGGCGGCCTGAAGGCGGTGCGGCTGGCGCGCCCGCGCACCCCGCCCGCCCACAAGCAGGAGCCGGAGGAGCCCGAGGCTGACGTCCCGCCAGCGCCGCGGATGTTCGCGCCGCACCAGGACCTGTTCCCACCCGTGCCGCCGGCCGCTGTCTCCGCGCTCTCCCTCACCGCACCACACAGTAAGTACCATATTCGTAACACTCGTACTTCATGTCATCAAGTTATTCCTGACATCGATAATTTTTCAAATTCCAATTTCGTCATATTCCTCCTTAGAAAAAATTTTATAAATCGTATGTAGGTAAATTCATTAATAATATCAAATTACCGTCATAATAATTTCTATTTATATGATATAAAACTTTACTTTTATTCAATTTCGGTTGTCAAAATTTCATTTGGCTACTCAACTACATATTAAACTGGTGCAAGTATTTAGTTTGTATTAGTCAATTGGTACATTACGTACCGATTATTATAACCATAAACTAATCGTTCGGTTTTGTAAGTGATCAATACAATATACATGGCTGCTGACAAACCACCTATTTACCACGAAAAAAAAACCAAAGGTCGACAATAACAATGCCGTTGTGGATGGATAATTGCCAGCAAATAATTACCAGCAAAAAGTGACCTCGTTCTTTCATTGTCACTGCAGGACCGATGCATAGCTATTTATAGTCAATGCTAGGAACATTCATGCGCATATTGCACACAATAACAAAAATCCATAATGTAATCTATAAAGATAATTATTAAAATTTAGACGTTTAACTATAAATTTATACTAAGATTTCGTAGTTAAGTCGTAAGAAAGTAAATAATTTTAATTTAGAATGCTATCATACACAACGTGTATCTACTTCTTTTATTCACGACTTCTATAATTCAGCCAGTATCATATAATTGTTTTCTTTTTTTTTCTGTTCGTCTTAGTTATTGGCTGAGTTTAAAACATTGGTGTAATTTTCGTTTTAAAACAATAAAATGCTTAATGTCATCTTTATGACACTGACGTGGTTAGGCGTCTCATAAGAAAAGAAAATTTGAGCATGTTACGTATAGTGCGGACTGCGAAACGAGCGTCGCAGGTTCGACTCCGCTATAAGATCACTATCTGAACCGCTTCAGATAGCATTCCAGCTTAGTTGGAATTGGAATGGTTAACAGGAATATTATTTTAGAGTATTAAGCATTACTATTACTCTTTCTAAAAAATATATAAATTGCAACTTTCTTAATGATATTTCGTAATTTGATTTAATGAATTGATATGAGCATCAAAGATTATCTATCCGTAGTGTTAAGTGTAAGCTTTCACAGATGAATTAAGATCACCTATTCATGTGTCAGCTTCGTTAGAGCGAGAGCGGATTTTACCTGCACAGTCCATTACCTTCGTAAGCGTGACATAATATAATCTGTGGCAGTGTGTGTTACACTTTAAATTTAATATCGCTACTCTTTTAAAAAAGTCACGATAGCCGAGTGGTTGGGCGATCGGAATTCGAGTGCAGAGACTCAAGTTCGATGACCAGCTGTTAGGCACGTAACAAGGAGTTTTTTTTAAACTTGTGTACGATTAATATCGTTCTTTGGACATTAAGACGGCGACAGGCAACCACATGTCTCGTTGTCCCAAAAATGTCTTCGGTGAAAGGTGGATCGAAAGGACTTAATTGTCTGGACCTTTCGGTATTGGGGATAAATAAAATAAATACATATATAGACAGGGACAACATCGCATACATTGCTCCGTTCCCAATGTAAGAAGCTAAAGTACTTGTGGTATGGGAATCGGAAACAACGAAGGCACCACAAACACCAAGACCAGAGAAAATATCGAAAAGTGGTTTTTCTATATTGACCCGTCCGGGAATCGAACCCGGGACCTCGAAATGACGACACCTTGAAAGCCGGTGTTTACGCCACTCGTCCACGGAGGTCGTCAGAATAGCGTGAAGATGTTTTTTTATATCGATACTAGACTGTCTTATCAGTCTTAACTTATAAAATTGTTGTTTAGTTTCTAAACATCAATTTTATTAATTCTAGTAGAAAAAATATTTATAACTAAGTATTACTGGTTACTACCGATAGCTTGAACATTACACGGCGGTGGGCGCCCCATTTGTGACGTATACATAAACAAGCTTTTATAAGAAACAGGTCGAAAGGACTTTATTGTCTACACCTCTGCTTACCCCAGTATGGTAAATTGCGTGAATAGAAAACAACTAATACTGGTGTCTTCGTTCGCGTAATAGTCACCTAGCCTAGAGACATTGTTCATAGAATTATGAATTTCTGAGGAGGATATTATATAGTCCGTAAAAAGGTATCCCATCAGTATAACGATGACGTACTAATATTCCCTATAAGATTTTATCAATTTCTGTTTAGCCGTATGAATGTGAAATCGAAACAAACACACAGATAGTAACTTTTACTTATATAATATAAGTAGATATATATATTCGAATAAATTGTTATAGGTGGATGAATTTTTAAAGATTTACAAGTAATATTTTAGTAAAAAGGCTACCCCATTTTTACGGTGCTGGTGAAATCTGAGCAGCATTCATCCCTTAAGCTTTTAAAAAAAAACATTTTTTTTTTCGTTTCACATTTTTTTCCAACGCCTCGGGTTGTCTGGTAGAGAATGCCGATAAGGCATTAAGTTCGCCCTTTGTTATCCTTATTTTTAAGGATATACAATGAAGTTTAAATAAATAAATACATCATGTAGTTCTTATAAGCTAATGTTAAACAATACTTATTAGTCTTGTTAATTTCTATGTAACAAGTAATCCCCGGACCTTTTTTTATCTTCACGTAATTTCCAATACTCAGGTAAGCAGAGGTTTAGACGTTGAAGTCCTTTCACAGAATCTTATTTAACTACTGGGTGGTAAATTAATTAGGCGATAATCTTATCGCCGAACTAATGATTCTAATCTGAAAATTATTTTTCTAATAGGAAACCACATAATACGAGTGCTAAATTATATATATTACATATTATTAAATCGTATTTGTCTAATAAGGATATTACAAGTATGTAATTGCGTGCAAAGGCTAATATTAAGCACTTTGTACTGAGTATATTAATAATATAATAAATAAATAAACATCTTCATTCAATTCCTAATACAGGCGTAGGCAGAGGTCTTGTCTAAGCAATTAAGTCCCTCTGACCCACTTTCCGCCGAAGATATAAAATAATTAAATATCTTATGTTATGACTATATATTATTTATATTTTTGGTAACAAACTTACTTCCCATTTTGTTTTCTAATATTTTGTAACGAAAAAATAAAAAAACTTATGTACGAATTATATCGTTAGCGTGGACATTCAAACAGCGACGTGCACACCACCAGTCACGTTGTCCCGAATATATCTTCGGTGGAAGGTAGGTCGATGGTACTTAATTGTCTAGACTAGACCTTTGTCTACCCCTGTATTGGGAATTGCGTGAAGATATTTATTTTATTTATAAAAAATAAACAAGGTAATGGCACTAGCTTTTAATAATTAAATGAAAACTTTATATTTTTATGGTTTCATTTCATTATAGAATTAATTTCTCTGACAGTAGCAATTTTAATCCGTTACCGATATTTTGTCAACAATACACGACCGCTCGTAGTCCGCAGAAATGGGATAGACAGAGGACCATTTAGTCCTCTCGACCCACCTTTCACCGGAGCTTATATATAAACAGTCATGAGTCTAGTACAAATCATTGTATTCATCACACAAATTTTTGTCCCTAGGGGGATTTGAACCTTCCACCCTTGGCTTCGAAGTCAGGTTAACCAACTAGGCTGTCTGGTCATATGTGGTTATAGTATAAGTAATTTATTTTTATATCTCGAACGGAGAACGCAATGGGAATTAGTCCAGAGAGTGGTTTTATGCGTTTATTTTGTTTTATTGTTTCCTCAGTTTCGCGTATGTGCCGAGAGCTTGATTGCAATGTAATAGGCGCTGATTGTTTAGGGTTGCCAATATCTAAAAAATATAATATCTTCACGCTATTCCCAATACAGTGGTAGACAGAGGTCTAGTCTAGACAATTAAGACCCTTCGGCGCACCTTCCATCGAAGATAATTTCGGGACAATGCATGTCTATTTAAATTAACATAATTGATATATTCACAATACAATTACTTTATAAATATTGTGTCCGTCTCGCACTCGTGCTATGAAAAAAATATACAAAAAGGAGTAGTCTAAAGAGGTTAAAAAAAGATAGTTGCAACAAAAGCATAATAACATTAAGCCTAACGACATCACGTCCAAAAGTATGATACGTAAACGGTGAAAAGATACTCGTAGAGTAAAGCATTGTCTATGACTGCCGTAGCTTATTAACACAAAACAGCCAACCCTAATTGTAATGAAGGGTTGTACGCACTCACCTTACCCCGGCGACGTGCGTGGGGAAACTAAAATACGCGATGGGGGAGTTTTGAACGTTTCCGCACTTGTAAGTTCGTTTCGAATTCCGAATCTAAATTGCCCGAACTTTTTTTTTCAACTTTCTAAGCACTTGTTTTAGTGCAAAGTCGAAAATATTGATGCAAAACAAACGATATGAGATTGAATTGTATACATGTATGCAAGAGGTGCATAAAAGCATCAAGACAAATTAATATTCGTAATTTATCTGCTGTCATAGAGTCAGTACCCTTAATTTAAGATTCGGTTCTTTATGAACTGTATTCTGATTTAGGTAACTTTCGGTTGACTTGCGCTGACACCCTTACACGATAACTATAGTATTTGTCTGTTCATGTGATACATACATACATATCGTTTAAACGACCTCTATGGATCAGTGGCGTACACCCCGATTTACATGGTGTCGCCTGCTCTGAGGTCCCGGATTCGATTTCCCGGGTCAATGTAAAAAACACTTTTTCAAAATTTTCTCATGTCCAAGTGTTTGTGGTACCTTCGTTGTTTCTGATTCCATAACACAAGTGCATAACCTACTTACTTTGGAATTAGGTTAATAATTATATGCGATCTCCGATTGAATAGTCATTGGGAGCTGATAGCGAAGTGTACACAGTAGCGGAAGACTTACATCTTTGACATCCAGGTTTCAGAGTTACTTCATTTAGAGTATGATATTATGACAGGATCAGAATTACAGAAACTATACTTTACAATCAAATAGTTTTTCGTAATAGTGTTGCTATCAAGGACTGCTAACTCACCGACGTAAAGTCGATAATAATCTTAAGTATCGACATTATCATAAAGCTCAACGACCTTATGATTCGCGTGTCCAAAGATTATTTTAATAAACATCCGTTTTATTGTTTCCTCCATCTCCGTGTGTGATGGGGCATCATTATGCCTAATGGTGGTGCGTAAATGTAATAAGGGGTTGGCAGTGTCCCTGCAATCACACCGCCGCGACGGCTTCATGATTGTGCCACTTGGGGTCGTCAAGTAATTCCGAATCCTATATCCCAGCTTGTTGTTCCATTATTTTATTTACAGCGGGATAAACAGTGCGCATTTGCGCCATTAAATCGTAAATGCCAGTAACAATTGCTATGTGCTAATAGTTTCTGTTTTAAAACAATTAGCCTTCATAAATCGCGTAAAGCAGTAAACCCGCTGGCTCACCGTGTGTGGCCTTCGTGACCTTTTTACTTTTTTTTACTTAATAGTGGAAGTAAATAAAAAAGTAAAAATAAGGTGATGGCCGCAGGAGATCCTGCTAACTCCGACGCACCGTTGCGTTGTTTACCATTATTTTTATTCATTAACAAGACAATAGGTTGCGAAACATACCCCGGAAATTTACCATTACGTTTGGCAATGTTACAGTCAAAACTCTAATTTATTTTACGAAAATCATTTAATTGACTCAGCCGTCGGAGTTCAGCAGGGTGATCCACTGGGCCCAGCATTGTTTAGTTTGGGAATTCAACCGATTATTTCAAAGTTGAAATCCAAACTCAATGTTTGGTACCTAGATGACGGAACCCTGGGAGGAAAGCCAGATGACGTGCAAAATGACCTTCAAAAAATTATTCAAAATTTTAAAAACATTGGCCTTGAATTAAATAATACTAAATGTGAACTTTTCATTCCTGACCGTTTGTCTTCTCATAGACACAGTTTGTTTCAAAATTTTAACAATATATCTCCTGGCATTAAAGTAACTGAGGCGGATTCTCTTTACCTCCTTGGAGCGCCGTTATTTATAGAGAGTATGAAACCTCTTTTGAAAGTAAAATTTGATCAATTTTTAGAACATGTTAATAAACTGTATATTCTAAATTCTCATATAGCGCTTACTATTTTAAAATATTGCGTTCTTGTTCCTAAATTTACTTATTTACTCCGCTCGAGTCCAGCATGGAAATGTTCTGATTTTTTAAAAAAATTGACCTTAATCTCAAAATAGCTTTGGAAAAAATTCTAAATTTATCTTTTGTCTCATCTAGCTGGACTCAAGCTACTTTACCTGTTAGATTTGGAGGTATCGGTATAAGAGAGGTTTCAAATATTGCGCTGCCGGCTTTCCTTGCCTCCGTACATAGTGTTCATGATTTGTCACGTAAAATTCTTAAGAATGACTTGGACTTGACCTTTGCTAACGAGGCAAGAGAAGCATGGTTACGTCTCTGTCCCGGCGAGGATATTCCACTGGAATCTAACTCACAAAAACAGTGGATATCCCGTTGGTTCAGAATGTGCAGAAATGCTTACTGAACAATTTTCACTGTGACAGAGACCGCGCCCGCTTTCTAGGTGTTTCGACAAAGGAATCAAGTTACTGGCTACATGCTTTACCATCAAGTAACCTTGGTACATTACTAGATAACGAAAGTTTACGTATAGCTGTAGGAATACGATTGGGAGCATCGATTTGTCAACCACATCGATGTCCTTGTGGCAGCGACGTCGACGAGTTAGGCCTCCACGGACTTTCATGCCAAAAAAGTGCCGGCAGACTGTCTCGTCACGGTTCCTTGAATGAGGTCCTCCGAAGGGCTCTTGTTTCCATAAATATTCCATCGGTTTTAGAGCCTTGTGGAATATTTAGGAGGATGGTAAGAGACCCGACGGCTTGACTTTAGTCCCTTGGGAGAGAGGCAAAGTTTTGTGTGGGACGCAACTTGCGTCGATACATTAGCGGCCTCTCATATCAAGGGTACTTCGATAAGGGCCGGGGCGGCATCAGAGGCAGCTGAATCGGGTAAATGGCGTAAATATGAGTCTTTGAAAGGAGACTATATATTTGTTCCATTTGCCGTAGAGACAATCGGTCCGTGGGGTCCCCGCGCGATGCAGTTTCTAAAGGAATTGTATCCGCGACTTATCGTTGCCGCTGGTGACAAGAGGGCTGGTTCTTTTCTCGCTCAACGGTTAAGTCTAGCCATTCAACGTGGAAATGCAGCCAGCGTTCTTGGTACCATGCCACGAGGAGTAGGGCTCTACGATTATAATAGTTTTTAGTTAATAAGTATTGTAAATATTAACATAATTTTTCTGTAAATAAATATTTATGTAATTATTTATAGACAATATTTATTAAATGATCTATAAAATGTGAATGATCCGAGTACGTTTTCCGAGACGGTATCACTAAAATTGTTAATAGCAATTTTTTGGTCACCAAATTACCACTAGTTCTTAGGTAAAGGTTCGGCGGTATTTCGAGTACGAGTGAAGCCCGCCCACCCGCAACGTATCCCAACTTTAATCTCTGTCGAATATTTGAGAAATGCCTTTTTTTTTAAAAAAAAGCCTTTGTCCAGCAGTTTGCATTTACTTTGCTTTAAACTAATATGCACTGTCAAGTCTTCTATTAACGAAAATCGATATTACATTAAAATAAATTAAAATTAAAAACAAGTCTGAAATCAGTTTCATCTGTGACAAATATGTCACGTGTGACAACCACAATGTAATTCTAAATTCAATACAAGTTTCAAAATTGATTTACGTTTTCCTGCTGTCTGTCCACTGCCTGGAAATCCCTCCCCGGATTTGTGCCCATAAATAAAAATAAAAAAAAAATAAAATATCTTCACGCAATTCCCAATACAGGGGTAGACAGAGGTCGAGTCTAGACAATTAAGTCCCTTCAACCCACCTTTCACCGAAGATATTTTCGGGACAACGTGACAGGTGGTGAGCCCATCGCCGCCTTTATGTCCAAGCCAACGATATTCGTACATAAGTTTTTGAAAAACTCATTGGTACGAGCCTACCAACTGGGGATCGAACCCGGGTCTATTGACTCGAAATTCCGACCACCCAACCACTCGGCTATCGTGACTTTTTTTTGTGCCCATGCCCTCACAATAACCACTGACCCAAGTTAACTAAACCACGAAACATTTACCGTTAAATAAACTAAGGCTCTAAGAAACTAAACTTCGCAGCCATAGGTGTCGATTGTAACAATGAAAAAAAAAAGTCATTCGCGTCTTCTCAGAATTCTAAGTGGACACAGTGACATGAATCGAAGCCGGGACACGCGAGGCTTGCGGCCATCGAGCGCGCAACCTTCGAGGCTCGTAGAGAAAACTGCGAGCATCGACATTGACAGCTACTGCGCGCACGCGAGCCGGACCGGCGCATGCGACGTACGACACTATCAGTTCAGATACTACGTTCGATAAATAAAATCGAAATCTTCACGCCATTTCCAATAGCGCGGTAGACAGAGGTCTAGACTACTCGTTTCAATTCACCTTTCACTGAAGATATTTTTTGAAACAACGTGACAAGTGGTGTGAGCCTGTCGCCGCGTTTACGTCCGAGCTAACGATATTAATCGTACATAAATTTTAGAAAACACTTTGGTTAAAAAACACATTGATCGATTGGTACGATCATCTGGGAATCGAACATGGGGTCTAATGACTCGAATTCTGATCATCTAACTATTCGGACATCGTGACTATATCAATATAATTATAATATAAGTACTCGGATACCTAGACGTGCATGTATGAAGAAGATGATGAATCTGAAAGAAGCGAAAGAAGTATGTAGGGATCGTGACACTTGGCGATCTGTTCTCTCTGGCTCTGGCTCTCTTTATTTATCTTCACGCACAATCCCTGACGGGGGTCAGGGATTGTGCGTGAAGATAAATAAAATAATTAACTTATGTCATTGTGTAATATAGCCCCATTTCATAGACATTCGTAGACTTCATTAGCTACAATCAGCAAACTGGTACAAAACGAAATCTTTAACTTTAAAAAAACCTAATTGTTTCATTAGTTATATACTAATGAAACGTTTAATGATGAGTAAAAATGTTCATTGCAGAATATATGTTTCATAGATACTAGAAGATTAGTTTAGTTCATGTCTAAGTTAATATTTGGTCATTTTATTTTTAATTTGTTCCGCGTAATATTAGAAGCGTTTTAATTATATTAATATCTCCTTTAAAGATGAATACAAGTACGCTTCTGCTACTAATCATTCGACGGAATAAGACATAAAAATGTTTACTGTCTCATCCCAGATTAGTTTAAGAGATAATTCCATTACAGAATAACTAGACGCGCGACAAGTCCCTCGTTTATTATAAAACGTAATCTTGCGCTCTTCGCACAAGGATGACGGTAGTTCGCTCAGTGCGCCTGCGCATTTACATTGAATCGTCGCGGTAACAGTGACCTACTCGCTTCTCGCACCTTTGTACATAACTACCCTATTTCAATAGAGTTTATAATTGCGTAACATTTTTATAAAGCGTCGGTTGATAAATTAACACCAACCAGCACTATGGTAATATATTCATAAATCGTTTAGTGAACATAAAATCTGTAATTTAATTATAATAACAGAACATTGCATCGTTATGATATATGCAACTAAGTATTATGTTTGAAATCGGTCAAGGATGGAGTAGTCGTCAGAAACCGTTTAGTAAATTAACGAAATTAATATTATTTATTTGTCCTGAGAAAAATTAAAGACAAATTCACAGTGTCGACCTCCGTGGACGAGTGGCGTAAAGACCGGATTCCAAGGTGTTGCCATCTCGAGGTCCCGGTATCATTCCCGGTCGGGTCAATGTAGAAAAATCACTTTTTCTACATTTTCTTGGGTCTGCGTATTTGTGGTGGCTTCGTTGTTTCCGTTTCCCATACCACAAGTGCTTTAGCTACTTACATTGGGATCGGAGCAATGTATGTGATGTTGTCCCTATCTATATATGTATCTATTTATTTAAAGAAACTAAAAACTGTATCTGTAACTGTATAATTATTTTTTTAGAAAATCTGTAATTTAATTATATTAATATCTCCTTTAAAGATGAATACAAGTACGCTTCTGCTACTAATCATTCGACGGAATAAGACATAAAATGTTTACTGTCTCATCCCAGATTAGTTTAAGAGATAATTCCATTACAGAATAACTAGACGCGCGACAAGTCCTCGTTTATTATAAAACGTAATCTTGCGCTCTTCGCACAAGGATGACGGTAGTTCGCTCAGTGCGCCTGCGCATTTACATTGAATCGTCGCGGTAACAGTGACCTACTCGCTTCTCGCACCTTTGTACATAACTACCCTATTTCAATAGAGTTTATAATTGCGTAACATTTTTATAAAGCGTCGGTTGATAAATTAACACCAACCAGCACTATGGTAATATATTCATAAATCGTTTAGTGAACATAAAATCTGTAATTTAATTATAATAACAGAACATTGCATCGTTATGATATATGCAACTAAGTATTATGTTTGAAATCGGTCAAGGATGGAGTAGTCGTCAGAAACCGTTTAGTAAATTAACGAAATTAATATTATTTATTTGTCCTGAGAAAAATTAAAGACAAATTCACAGTGTCGACTTCCGTGGACGAGTGGCGTAAAGACCGGATTCCAAGGTGTTGCCATCTCGAGGTCCCGGTATCATTCCCGGTCGGGTCAATGTAGAAAAATCACTTTTTCTACATTTTCTTGGGTCTGCGTATTTGTGGTGGCTTCGTTGTTTCCGTTTCCCATACCACAAGTGCTTTAGCTTCTTACATTGGGATCGGAGCAATGTATGTGATGTTGTCCCTATCTATATATGTATCTATTTATTTAAAGAAACTAAAAAACTGTATCTGTAACTGTATAATTATTTTTTTAGAAAATTTGCAATATTATTACGACGGTATTATTATAATGTTGACATTAAATTGTTCGTTGCTTCTATCAAACTCCGAATTTCAAATTTCAAAATCCGAAGCATTTAATGCTTTATTTGATTAAAATGCATTTTTTAATCAAAAAGCTTCGGATACAAAAAAATAAAGACAAATTATTTCCTTTGCGTTGCGCTATACCTGGACATATCGCCGCACAGGAAAAAACTGCGAATTCCGAACTTCCCACTGTGACCGTAATATGTATATTCGAGATGACGTCATCATTAGCTACGAATATGTATCAATTCATTTTTCACGTACTGAAAACATATCTCTTTGAACTGTATGAAATAAAACTAAAGAGTTCAAAGTTTCTGGAGGCGGAAAATAATAAAAATGCTTTGTAACTAATATTTTCGAATAAAATTGCACCTTAACCCGTCAAATATAGAATTGAACACTTATTAGGTTCAATAATTAGTCCAGTAATTACTTATTCATGATTTCCAAGAAATTGTCAATGAAACATGTAAGTGCGTAATTTTCTGTCGTTTTGTTTCCTTTGGTTTGAGCCTCTGTACAATAAATTTTATACAAATTATGTTCTTAAACTTTATTTGATGTACTTAGGATCTTTTAAAGAATTAAAATTTTACTAAATTCACGATAAAGTCACGATAGCCGAGTTGTTGGGTGGTCGGAATTTCGAGTCGAGAGACCCGAGTTCGATTCCTAGGTGGCAGTACCAATGAGTTTTTCAAAAAACTTATGTACGAATTTCATCGTTGGCTTGGACATAAAGGCGACGACGGGCTCACCACCTGTCACGTTGTCCCGAAAATATCTTCGGTGGAAGGTGGGTCAAAGGGACTTAATTGTCTAGACTTGACCTCTGTCTACCCCTGTATTGGGAATTGCGTGAAGATATTTATTATTTATTATAAAATTTTACTAAAATTTTACTTACTTCATGGTTATTTGTTCAAACGCAGACATGTTGGCTGATTAAAACGTAAATCTGTAGGCACACTTGTACAAATTTTAAAATGAACGCAATACAGCTCCTTATTTTTCATCAATTAACTACAAATTATAATATCATGTAACGTAAGTTCCTCTCAATATCAAGAAGTTATATGCAGTAGGTTTTTGCGGGCTTGTTACCGATTTATTACTAGCCTTCTAGTGTTTTCTGTTCGTTAATATTGTTATTATTAAACCTTATAAGTAAATACTAACTAAACTAGACTACAATAACGATATAAAATACGAGACTAACGATGTAAATCGTACAGACCTTTTGAAAAATCGATCAGTAGTTCCCGGTCATTGTCTTGTCATTGTCATTCAACCGGGGATCGAACTCGGGTCTCTTGACTCGAATTCCGATCGTCCAACCACCCGGCTGTCGTGAAGATGTTGTAATAAAATATTTCATAGATAGAACCAAATACGTATCCTAAATTTTAATTAATTTCAATATGTGTTTTTGAAATTAGTCGAAGCCGAAACAAGTATGTAAGGATCGTAGGAAGTGAAAAGAAGTGGTCTCTGCCTACCCCTACGGGAAAGAGGCGTGATTGTATGTATGTATGTATGTTTTTGAAATTAAATTCGTTTTTTTGTTATATAATAAATAAAAACTATGCATGCATTAATACTTAAACTACAATATAAAAAAATGTATCGCATGTGTTAATTATTAACGCCCGAAGCGCTTTAATTGCTACTCCACAGCTATTGTCATAAGAAGTTTTTGCGGCGCCTCGCCATAGCACGTGTCTCTTTTTCTGCTCACTTCCTATTCACATGTGGAACAGTACTACTTGCCAGTTACTTTAACAAAGACAATATAATAAAAAAAAAACAAAAACAATAGACAAACGAAGACTGTGATAGCTTACGTAATTTCGGTATCGAGAAATTTTGTGAGTAGAAATATATTTTTGTTTAATTCTTCCTCTCAAATGAAACATCTTGTTATGTTAACATTTTCAAATTAATAAATGAAGAAAAAAGTCCTCAGCGGGGCATAGATATGTCTCAGTCGTAATAGTTTTCATTAAAAAAAAGTAAATGTGTAAGTAATATATTTAAACATCAACACGTTACACTCATTACGAGTATGTAAAAGAATGTAAAGACCTTTGTAATCCAGAAAGTGAATTACGTCACCCGAAAAACAATACTACACTTCTGCACCTCCTTTGTCTCACAAAAAAAAAATTCTTTGTCCTCAACAGGCCACCTTTTTTGACGCTTTCTTAGAAATATTTTCGTTTACTTAATGTAATGTAACAATTTACACAAAGATGTTAACAATTTCGTCAGTTACCTGGTCTTTATGTAGATTAACAGCCATTTGTTAGCTGCAACTCGTTATATAATCACATAATTAGAAACACACTTAATACCTATACTGAGGTAGACAGAGGTCAAGACGATTTACTCCCTTCGACCCTCTTTACCCGTGCTTATTTGGGACAACGTGACAGGTGGTAAGCCTATCGCCGTCTTAGTGTCCAAACCAACGGCACAACAAACTTGTATAGATGTATACTTACATACCTAAATATTTATATTCACGTCCCTGAGCCACGAAGGTTTGCCCTAGCGGGATTCTACCCCCAACCCTCTGTTTCGAAGGCAAAGGTAACTAGGCCATCAAGTCGTCACCTACATGTTGTTTTATTTTTAAAGCACCAAGTTTCATTGCCGCCGTTTATTTTATACTTATATGAAATAGCGTTGCATAAGTTATTCAGAGCTTTGGGTCTATATAAACTTTCTCTTCTTAAATCGTAAATCGCACATTATTGTTCTATGAAATAGGTTAATATATTGCTACACACGCTTAAAGATATCTCGTCGTATTTTATGGCATACACATAAACTGGCAACTTCAATTTATTTCATTATCAGCTCATTTAAATTTAATCTGTTCAGTTCAATCTCAACTATACTATATAATAAAAGCGTACTTATAAAAAATACATTTCTTTTTAATTTGGCAATAAAAATACTGTTTATGAAACAGATTTTTAGTTACCTTAATCAATGCTACCTTTTTAAAATTTACAAACACATACACATGAGACCGACCAACGGCCTCATTGTTAATCCTGCCATAACTTTACATTCGAATCGATTTGCGACTTAAACCACCCGTTTAATCTCCATCACTGAGGAAGTCCAGTGGGCGTTTCTCGTAATGATACAAACGCGTAGTGTAACAATAATTTATGTGAACATTTCTATCGGGCGCAATTTATTTAACAGGTGACTTGGTCGTGAAAGGTGAGAGCTGGCCATAGACAAGCTCGGCACACGCACGCTCTTTATTTGCATGGTGTTTGCTCTTTGCAACTGCAAATGTTGGCTAATCATTAGCATAATTGCTGTAGAACTTTGTGTATTAATAGATCGATACAAATTTCCGTAAACCTTATGAAATTGGTGAAAATATACTAAAACTAAATCTTGACTTATGTATTATAAACTTTTGTTTTTAGTAGTTAGATGTATTGTAATTAATTTTAATTGTATAATCTATGCCTACTTATAATGATAAAGTTTAATCAACCTATTCGCATGGTATCTTGGTATTACCAACAATTGACGCGGACATGGAAAACCGCGGGAAATTATAGCGTCTAAATAAATTACGTAAACCGACTCGGCCATTGTCTATGAGCCCACCACAACAAACCGCGTATATTGACATTAACATATGTGAATGTGTTATTCCTCCATTGACAAAGCGTACTTACTCACGGAACTGTGAGTAATGGGAAAATAAGTATAGATAAAATCATTAGCCAACGTGAGTTACGTTGCTACTCCAAGTCCACCTGTATTAAGCCGCATAACTTTGCGAGAGTCTAAATGTTTGGTATACAACAATGAATCCGTATAGGAAAATGTATTGCAAGTATGGCGCGAATTGCAACAATGTGTATTTACCTTACCAAAACTTTGAAAATATTCTTTGTAATTAATTTAAATATTACAATAATTTTCGATGTGATTTTTGACCATTAAGTTCCTTCGACCCAACTCTTTCCGAAGACATTTTTGGGACAATAAAATTAACAGATTCTCAACACTGTTGCCGTATACTTAACTTACATACGAATTGTTCTTTTCTCAAATAAACCTCGGTGAAAGGTGGGTCGAAAGGACTTAATTATCTTCACCTCTGTCTACCACGGGGCTGGGAAAAGGCGTGAACGAATTAATTTATAATTTTGTTAACTCATGTCAGACCGCATATTTGTTTTATCAGAACACCTCACAGAGAACAGTTACCCACGATTCCCATCGCGCAACCGGAACAACAGTCACACATTAGATTTAATTTTATACGAATTTAATAACAAGAGTGATGCGCGCCCGACTATTGTACGGCTCTGTGGCCATGTGAAAAAGCTCAGCTCGATTTTTTTTTTGTTCGCGATAAAGAGGCGCCGACACACAATTCGGAGCAAGATTGATGTGCATGCATGATCGTATCTACCCGCTGTGAGCTCCGACGGTATTAATTAATATTCCATAATCCATTCATCCTTAATACGGACGCGGTAGGTTCCCTTTCACTCGGTTATTACAAGCCTTTATTAACGGTAGCAATATGTCGTCGACACCGCCCAAAATTGATTCCGCGCGTTAAATACGAAATTCGAATGAACACGAATGAGATCACGAGTGTTGCGTTCGGAAACGCGGCGGTGCCCTCACTGTGCGGCACAATGACCGCCGCATACACCCAGATCTCTCTCCACAGATAAAAATAAAAAAAAACCTAACTAAAAACTACATGTCATGCATCTATGTACTACTCGATTTCACACCGTCATGGGAATCGAACGGGAAACGAACGAACTTTTAAAACTAATTATAATCTGTGCTCGATTTAAAGAACGACAGAAATCGTCGCGGTGGTATACAGTCAAATTACCAATCTTTTTCTTTAAATCATCAAATATGTGAAATGGCTGTTTCGTCTGCAAATCTTTGCCTTTCCTAATGGATGTATAGTGCATCGAATTAAATAACACATGAATGAGATCACGAGTGTTGCGTTCGGAAACGCGGCGGTGTTCTCACTGTGCGGCACAATGACCGCCGCATACACCCAGATCTCTCTCCACAGATAAAAATAAAAAAAAACCTAACTAAAAACTACATGTCATGCATCTATGTACTACTCGATTTCACACCGTCATGGGAATCGAACGGGAAACGAACGAACTTTTAAAACTAATTATAATCTGTGCTCGATTTAAAGAACGACAGAAATCGTCGCGGTGATATACAGCCAAATTACCAATCTTTTTCTTTCAATCATCAAATATGTGAAATGTAAATATCATCAAATATGTGAAATGTAAATATCATCAAATATGTGAAATGTAAATATCATCAAATATGTGAAATGTAAATATCATCAAATATGTGAAATGTAAATATCATCAAATATGTGAAATGTAAATATCATCAAATATGTGAAATGTAAATATCATCAAATATGTGAAATGTAAATATCATCAAATATGTGAAATGTAAATATCATCAAATATGTGAAATGTAAATATCATCAAATATGTGAAATGTAAATATCATCAAATATGTGAAATGTAAATATCATCAAATATGTGAAATGTAAATATCATCAAATATGTGAAATGTAAATATCATCAAATATGTGAAATGTAAATATCATCAAATATGTGAAATGTAAATATCATCAAATATGTGAAATGTAAATATCATCAAATATGTGAAATGTAAATATCATCAAATATGTGAAATGTAAATATCATCAAATATGTGAAATGTAAATATCATCAAATATGTGAAATGTAAATATCATCAAATATGTGAAATGTAAATATCATCAAATATGTGAAATGTAAATATCATCAAATATGTGAAATGTAAATATCATCAAATATGTGAAATGTAAATATCATCAAATATGTGAAATGTAAATATCATCAAATATGTGAAATGTAAATATCATCAAATATGTGAAATGTAAATATCATCAAATATGTGAAATGTAAATATCATCAAATATGTGAAATGTAAATATCATCAAATATGTGAAATGTAAATATCATCAAATATGTGAAATGTAAATATCATCAAATATGTGAAATGTAAATATCATCAAATATGTGAAATGTAAATATCATCAAATATGTGAAATGTAAATATCATCAAATATGTGAAATGTAAATATCATCAAATATGTGAAATGTAAATATCATCAAATATGTGAAATGTAAATATCATCAAATATGTGAAATGTAAATATCATCAAATATGTGAAATGTAAATATCATCAAATATGTGAAATGTAAATATCATCAAATATGTGAAATGTAAATATCATCAAATATGTGAAATGTAAATATCATCAAATATGTGAAATGTAAATATCATCAAATATGTGAAATGTAAATATCATCAAATATGTGAAATGTAAATATCATCAAATATGTGAAATGTAAATATCATCAAATATGTGAAATGTAAATATCATCAAATATGTGAAATGTAAATATCATCAAATATGTGAAATGTAAATATCATCAAATATGTGAAATGTAAATATCATCAAATATGTGAAATGTAAATATCATCAAATATGTGAAATGTAAATATCATCAAATATGTGAAATGTAAATATCATCAAATATGTGAAATGGCTGTTTCGTCTGCAAATCTTTGCCTTTCCTAATGGATGTATAGTGCATCGAATTAAATAACACATGAATGAGATATATGTTTATTGGTTTGATTTTTAGTGCAACAGATAATAGGAATTGGCAACTACAGCGAAAAAATAAAAATAATCCCTTATCAATAATACTGTTATTGTATAAGGTTTTTATAATAAGGTACGATCTTATACCTTAGAAGAATGAAGTGGACATTAAAACAGTAAAAACAACAATAATAACAATGAAAACTTTAATTCCTTATCTTTACAAACAAAGAAACAATTTATAAAAACGTAAAGAGTAGAGGAAGACTAAAATCACGGTGGACAGATGAAATAGAAAGGTATCTGGAGACAACTATGACAAATGCCAATAGTAGAAAACCTTGGAATAAGACTTGGGAGGTCTCGCCTCGTAAGAAGCCTTAAGTTATAAGTGAAAACAATACTCCCATTAAAATCCATTGAACACTCTTTCCAATCGTTGTTACGATGGACAAAGACGATTGCGATGATGAACTTTTATATGACGTGACATCACAATTAAATGCATACATGGAATAGAAAAAGGCCATTGAAATTAAACAAATATTTTTTCCAATTTGGGAAAATAACTCCGTTATTGGCATTTGAAGTAATTTTCAATACGTTTTTATAATCATTCACGTTAGCCGAGTTGTTGGGTGGTCGGAATTTCGAGTCGAGAGACCCGAGTTCGATCCCCAGGTGGCAGTACCAATGAGTTTTTCAAAAACTTATGTACGAATTTCATCGTTGGCTTGGACATATAGACGGCGACGGGCTCACCACCTGTCACGTTGTCCCGAAAATATCTTCGGTGGAAGGTGGGTTAAAGGGACTTAATTGTCTAGACTTGACCTCTGTCTACCCCTGTATTGGGAATTTCGTGAAGATTTTTATTTATTATTATTTAAAATTACATACGTTTATTGCATTTATGCATACAACCGAGCAACCCTGACATATACATGCCATCGTCGGAAGTAAAAATTTATCCGACAACGCCGAACAAAATCATATACTAGCAGACTCTGTCATGTCACTAACGATTATGCAAATTCTGTAATGATGTAGTTTTTAGAACATGGTGATTATATTGTCTTTGGTCGTTTCTGTGCAATAATCGGTTAACGTAATCTATAAATTGTATTCATGTTCTAATATGACATAAAAAAAAAAAAAAAAAAAAAAAAAAAAAAAAAAAAAAAAAAAAAAAAAAAAAAAAAAAAAAAAAAAAAAAAAAAAAAAAAAAAAAAAAAAAAAAAAAAAAAAAAAAAAAAAAAAAAAAAAAAAAAAAAAAAAAAAAAAAAAAAAAAAAAAAAAAAAAAAAAAAAAAAAAAAAAAAAAAAAAAAAAAAAAAAAAAAAAAAAAAAAAAAAAAAAAAAAAAAAAAAAAAAAAAAAAAAAAAAAAAAAAAAAAAAAAAAAAAAAAAAAAAAAAAAAAAAAAAAAAAAAAAAAAAAAAAAAAAAAAAAAAAAAAAAAAAAAAAAAAAAAAAAAAAAAAAAAAAAAAAAAAAAAAAAAAAAAAAAAAAAAAAAAAAAAAAAAAAAAAAAAAAAAAAAAAAAAAAAAAAAAAAAAAAAAAAAAAAAAAAAAAAAAAAAAAAAAAAAAAAAAAAAAAAAAAAAAAAAAAAAAAAAAAAAAAAAAAAAAAAAAAAAAAAAAAAAAAAAAAAAAAAAAAAAAAAAAAAAAAAAAAAAAAAAAAAAAAAAAAAAAAAAAAAAAAAAAAAAAAAAAAAAAAAAAAAAAAAAAAAAAAAAAAAAAAAAAAAAAAAAAAAAAAAAAAAAAAAAAAAAAAAAAAAAAAAAAAAAAAAAAAAAAAAAAAAAAAAAAAAAAAAAAAAAAAAAAAAAAAAAAAAAAAAAAAAAAAAAAAAAAAAAAAAAAAAAAAAAAAAAAAAAAAAAAAAAAAAAAAAAAAAAAAAAAAAAAAAAAAAAAAAAAAAAAAAAAAAAAAAAAAAAAAAAAAAAAAAAAAAAAAAAAAAAAAAAAAAAAAAAAAAAAAAAAAAAAAAAAAAAAAAAAAAAAAAAAAAAAAAAAAAAAAAAAAAAAAAAAAAAAAAAAAAAAAAAAAAAAAAAAAAAAAAAAAAAAAAAAAAAAAAAAAAAAAAAAAAAAAAAAAAAAAAAAAAAAAAAAAAAAAAAAAAAAAAAAAAAAAAAAAAAAAAAAAAAAAAAAAAAAAAAAAAAAAAAAAAAAAAAAAAAAAAAAAAAAAAAAAAAAAAAAAAAAAAAAAAAAAAAAAAAAAAAAAAAAAAAAAAAAAAAAAAAAAAAAAAAAAAAAAAAAAAAAAAAAAAAAAAAAAAAAAAAAAAAAAAAAAAAAAAAAAAAAAAAAAAAAAAAAAAAAAAAAAAAAAAAAAAAAAAAAAAAAAAAAAAAAAAAAAAAAAAAAAAAAAAAAAAAAAAAAAAAAAAAAAAAAAAAAAAAAAAAAAAAAAAAAAAAAAAAAAAAAAAAAAAAAAAAAAAAAAAAAAAAAAAAAAAAAAAAAAAAAAAAAAAAAAAAAAAAAAAAAAAAAAAAAAAAAAAAAAAAAAAAAAAAAAAAAAAAAAAAAAAAAAAAAAAAAAAAAAAAAAAAAAAAAAAAAAAAAAAAAAAAAAAAAAAAAAAAAAAAAAAAAAAAAAAAAAAAAAAAAAAAAAAAAAAAAAAAAAAAAAAAAAAAAAAAAAAAAAAAAAAAAAAAAAAAAAAAAAAAAAAAAAAAAAAAAAAAAAAAAAAAAAAAAAAAAAAAAAAAAAAAAAAAAAAAAAAAAAAAAAAAAAAAAAAAAAAAAAAAAAAAAAAAAAAAAAAAAAAAAAAAAAAAAAAAAAAAAAAAAAAAAAAAAAAAAAAAAAAAAAAAAAAAAAAAAAAAAAAAAAAAAAAAAAAAAAAAAAAAAAAAAAAAAAAAAAAAAAAAAAAAAAAAAAAAAAAAAAAAAAAAAAAAAAAAAAAAAAAAAAAAAAAAAAAAAAAAAAAAAAAAAAAAAAAAAAAAAAAAAAAAAAAAAAAAAAAAAAAAAAAAAAAAAAAAAAAAAAAAAAAAAAAAAAAAAAAAAAAAAAAAAAAAAAAAAAAAAAAAAAAAAAAAAAAAAAAAAAAAAAAAAAAAAAAAAAAAAAAAAAAAAAAAAAAAAAAAAAAAAAAAAAAAAAAAAAAAAAAAAAAAAAAAAAAAAAAAAAAAAAAAAAAAAAAAAAAAAAAAAAAAAAAAAAAAAAAAAAAAAAAAAAAAAAAAAAAAAAAAAAAAAAAAAAAAAAAAAAAAAAAAAAAAAAAAAAAAAAAAAAAAAAAAAAAAAAAAAAAAAAAAAAAAAAAAAAAAAAAAAAAAAAAAAAAAAAAAAAAAAAAAAAAAAAAAAAAAAAAAAAAAAAAAAAAAAAAAAAAAAAAAAAAAAAAAAAAAAAAAAAAAAAAAAAAAAAAAAAAAAAAAAAAAAAAAAAAAAAAAAAAAAAAAAAAAAAAAAAAAAAAAAAAAAAAAAAAAAAAAAAAAAAAAAAAAAAAAAAAAAAAAAAAAAAAAAAAAAAAAAAAAAAAAAAAAAAAAAAAAAAAAAAAAAAAAAAAAAAAAAAAAAAAAAAATATTTATTGAATTATATTAATATATGTATAGTCTTAAGATATACTCGTATGTTTTAAATATATTTATTATATATTTACTCTAATGTATATTTGAATTTATTTAAAACACAACTGAAATAAAATTTTAGTTCTTACAAAGACGCCACAAATAACTAAACTTACTGTTCATAAATACAGACGTAAAACATTACAAAGGGGAACCAGAGTCCGAAAGTAGACTTTACTTTTTATACCCGCAAAAGCTTGGCAAGAAATCGAAATCAGATTACGTGTCCCGCGATTATAAAGTTTCGGCGGGCGCAACAAAGCGCGGGAAACCACAATTTCGTTCAGAAAACGTACAAATATAGTAGTATAAACTTAACAGCTGCCACATATAAGTCTCATATTGAATTATATTAATATATGTATAGTCTTAAGATATACTCGTATGTTTTAAATATATTTATTATATATTTACTCTAATGTATATTTGAATTTATTTAAAACACAACTGAAATAAAATTTTAGTTCTTACAAAGACGCCACAAATAACTAAACTTACTGTTCATAAATACAGACGTAAAACATTACAAAGGGGAACCAGAGTCCGAAAGTAGACTTTACTTTTTATACCCGCAAAAGCTTGGCAAGAAATCGAAATCAGATTACGTGTCCCGCGATTATAAAGTTTCGGCGGGCGCAACAAAGCGCGGGAAACCACAATTTCGTTCAGAAAACGTACAAATATAGTAGTATAAACTTAACAGCTGCCACATATAAGTCTCATATTGAATTATAATCTGTATTTATTAATTTATTGAAATGGATTTCAAAAAAAGACACCAAAATGTGTTGTTATTATAATTGGAAACTTTTGTAAAATGATAAATAGGTACTCATAGATATTTCATTCGATTAATTAATAAACTTAATTATACAACCATTTTGAATTACTCTATGCATATTACGTTAATATAGAATATAATCATAAGAACATAGAAAATCAGCGATAGACTGCAAAAATTCCGGTATAAGAATGACGAGGATTTGAAATGGACTTCTAGACTTCCCTCTAGATCGCCTCTTACTTGAAATCTTTTTATGTGTATAATTTGAATTAATATATAATTAGTGTATAATTTGAATTAAAAATAAGAATATCTTCTTAATTTTAAAATAAGAATTTCCTTCCTTATAAGCTAAGAACGTCTTTCAAATATTTGTTAGAACCACCTTCAAACCGTGACTGAATTCCATTCACAAACACTATACTATTACATGTTATTGAGCTAAATTTATGGGAAATTCTTAATGTCATTTAGATATTCCTGGTAATTTTAATAGTATTCAGTGTACTGGTAATGGGCAATTACATTGAATATGAACCGAGCACGCATGAATCAGACGCGACATGACTCAATAGCGCCGGTGAGCCGGGAGCAAATCAGTTTTGTGGCCAACCACACACGTAAACAGCAATTTGGAATCAATCAAAACTTTTTATAATACTTGCTCTAATATCAATAGGCTCTCGATCTCGATGCGGCGACATGAGATCAGCGGCTATCCGGTAATAATTATTGTTTTTTTTTTATTATTTTTGTTGAAACAACGTTTTCATTTTACATTTATTTCAGTTTAGTTACTTTTATTTCATGTGGCAATCTATTAATTTTACAAAATAGTATATTACGAGATGAAAGATTTAGAACTTCTTTCAATTGAATATTTATCATTATTATCTACTGACATAATAATGATATACATTATATTTAGATTATTACATTTAGAATAGAATCATAATAGAATGTTACATTACAAACGATATAATTCAAATAATAATTTCTAATAGAGTCAAAGAATTGAAGTTCTTACAGCCGGTTTTTTCAGACATTGCCAAAAATTTTACAGATAGTAAATAATCAGAACTAATTAAATCCGTTTCTTTCGGAACTTAGAAATATTAAGAACGCGATACTGAATCGTAAGATGAGTAAGGAAAGTGCAGTGTGGATTATCCTTAATATGAAATTAATGGATTCGCTAAAAATAGACAACTAGTATGTAACTAATCTGGATTGTACCTTTGAAGAGCAGAAAGCTGCTTCAGTAAGCTAATGACGCTATTTTCAAACTTTTATCATTGCTTACACGGCCATGTTAATGACAGCCGGAGTTTCCAAGGATATTTTAATACAGTTTAATTTCATTTATCCACTTGCCAAACTTCTGTGAAGATCACAATGCAATAATGTGAAACGCACTGAACTGAAAGAAATGTCCAAGCAAGTTTAAGGAGGCAAGCTTAGGGAATGGCGTGAAGTTATAAAGTTTAACATCAAATTGTAGAATTTTAATGTGTAAATGCAGTAAAGGTAAATTTTTATTTGGCTTCACAATTTAAGAATGGTGTCCATGAACAAAAAAATTACTCGTATTAACTCATGAAGTCACTTGAGGTTTTTTATGGATTCCGTTGGCAAACGAGCACTTGGTGGTGATCAGAAGAGCTGCATGTTCGTTGCCTATCTTCAAGAAAGAAATTGTGAAAATGCATGAAAAGTGGGAAAGGATAATATTTATTTAATTATAAAAAAAAGAATACCAATTTCAAATTAAAAATTTAATATTACTGATACTCTGTACTTGCCAGCAAAAATATCTGTAACATGCGATAAAGAATATACCACACAAGATAATGTATGTTCTCATTTTTTATCATACCGTATGTTATAATAGTTAGTCCATTGTTTTAGAACATAAAACGTCGTGACGTAATTATTAAGGTTTACGTAATTTTGACTCATTTCTATGACCTGTGGTTGCTCAATAAAAAAAATCGTAAGCGCCGGATTTTCACTTTCTATTCCGAAGATATTAGTTTTAAAATTCAATTACAGCGATAAGATATTTGAAATTAGCTATACTTTGAAATTAATGACGTGTTTTTTTTTTATTATTTAGTCCGCTATAGTTATATCCCTTAACAGATAAAAGAAACTAATTTATAACGTTGTATGCAATTTTGTTGTGTACAGAGAAAGTCGATATCGTTCTATAATAATCGAATCGATTTTTATTTATTATTATTTAAAATTACATACGTTTATTGCATTTATGCATACAACCGAGCAACCCTGACATATACATGCCATCGTCGGAAGTAAAAATTTATCCGACAACGCCGAACAAAATCATATACTAGCAGACTCTGTCATGTCACTAACGATTATGCAAATTCTGTAATGATGTAGTTTTTAGAACATGGTGATTATATTGTCTTTGGTCGTTTCTGTGCAATAATCGGTTAACGTAATCTATAAATTGTATTCATGTTCTAATATGACATAAAAACTTACTAAAAAGGCTAAATAATCTCAGTCTTAACAAAAAAAAGAACAGTTCAACTGTAAAAATATTGAATTATATTAATATATGTATAGTCTTAAGATATACTCGTATGTTTTAAATATATTTATTATATATTTACTCTAATGTATATTTGAATTTATTTAAAACACAACTGAAATAAAATTTTAGTTCTTACAAAGACGCCACAAATAACTAAACTTACTGTTCATAAATACAGACGTAAAACATTACAAAGGGGAACCAGAGTCCGAAAGTAGACTTTACTTTTTATACCCGCAAAAAGCTTGGCAAGAAATCGAAATCAGATTACGTGTCCCGCGATTATAAAGTTTCGGCGGGCGCAACAAAGCGCGGAAACCACAATTTCGTTCAGAAAACGTACAAATATAGTAGTATAAACTTAACAGCTGCCACATATAAGTCTCATATTGAATTATAATCTGTATTTATTAATTTATTGAAATGGATTTCAAAAAAGACACCAAAATGTGTTGTTATTATAATTGGAAACTTTTGTAAAATGATAAATAGGTACTATAGATATTTCATTCGATTAATTAATAAACTTAATTATACAACCATTTTGAATTACTCTATGCATATTACGTTAATATAGAATATAATCATAAGAACATAGAAAATCAGCGATAGACTGCAAAAATTCCGGTATAAGAATGACGAGGATTTGAAATGGACTTCTAGACTTCCTCTAGATCGCCTCTTACTTGAAATCTTTTATGTGTATAATTTGAATTAATATATAATTAGTGTATAATTTGAATTAAAATAAGAATATCTTCTTAATTTTAAAATAAGAATATCTTCTTAATTTTAAAATAAGAATTTCCTTCCTTATAAGCTAAGAACGTCTTTCAAATATTTGTTAGAACCACCTTCAAACTGTGACTGAATTCCATTCACAAACACTATACTACTATATTACATGTTATTGAGCTAAATTTATGGGAAATTCTTAATGTCATTTAGATATTCCTGGTAATTTTAATAGTATTCAGTGTACTGGTAATGGGCAATTACATTGAATATGAACCGAGCACGCATGAATCAGACGCGACATGACTCAATAGCGCCGGTGAGCTGAGCAATCAGTTTTGTGGCCAACCACACGTAAACAGCAATTTGGAATCAATCAAAACTTTTTATAATACTTGCTCTAATATCAATAGGCTCTCGATCTCGATGCGGCGACATGAGATCAGCGGCTATCCGGTAATAATTATTGTTTTTTTTTTATTATTTTTGTTGAAACAACGTTTTCATTTTACATTTATTTCAGTTTAGTTACTTTTATTTCATGTGGCAATCTATTAATTTTACAAAATAGTATATTACGAGATGAAAGATTTAGAACTTCTTTCAATTGAATATTTATCATTATTATCTACTGACATAATAATGATATACATTATATTTAGATTATTACATTTAGAATAGAATCATAATAGAATGTTACATTACAAACGATATAATTCAAATAATAATTTCTAATAGAGTCAAAGAATTGAAGTTCTTACAGCCGGTTTTTTCAGACATTGCCAAAAATTTTACAGATAGTAAATAATCAGAACTAATTAAATCCGTTTCTTTCGGAACTTAGAAATATTAAGAACGCGATACTGAATCGTAAGATGAGTAAGGAAAGTGCAGTGTGGATTATCCTTAATATGAAATTAATGGATTCGCTAAAAATAGACAACTAGTATGTAACTAATCTGGATTGTACCTTTGAAGAGCAGAAAGCTGCTTCAGTAAGCTAATGACGCTATTTTCAAACTTTTATCATTGCTTACACGGCCATGTTAATGACAGCCGGAGTTTCCAAGGATATTTTAATACAGTTTAATTTCATTTATCCACTTGCCAAACTTCTCTGTGAAGATCACAATGCAATAATGTGAAAACGCACTGAACTGAAAGAAATGTCCAAGCAAGTTTAAGGAGGCAAACTTAGGGAATGGCGTGAAGTTATAAAGTTTAACATCAAATTGTAGAATTTTAATGTGTAAATGCAGTAAAGGTAAATTTTTATTTGGCTTCACAATTTAAGAATGGTGTCCATGAACAAAAAAATTACTCGTATTAACTCATGAAGTCACTTGAGGTTTTTTATGGATTCCGTTCGCAAACGAGCACTTGGTGGTGATCAGAAGAGCTGCATGTTCGTTGCCTATCTTCAAGAAAGAAATTATGAAAATGCATGAAAAGTGAGAAAGGATGATATTTATTTAATTATAAAAAAAAAAGAATACCAATTTCAAATTAAAAATTTAATATTACTGATACTCTGTACTTGCCAGCAAAAATATCTGTAACATGCGATAAAGAATATACCACACAAGATAATGTATGTTCTCATTTTTTATCATACCGTATGTTATAATAGTTAGTCCATTGTTTTAGAACATAAAACGTCGTGACGTAATTATTAAGGTTTACGTAATTTTGACTCATTTCTATGACCTGTGGTTGCTCAATAAAAAAAATCGTAAGCGCCGGATTTTCACTTTCTATTCCGAAGATATTAGTTTTAAAATTCAATTACAGCGATAAGATATTTGAAATTAGCTATACTTTGAAATTAGTGACGTGTTTTTTTTTTATTATTTAGTCCGCTATAGTTATATCCCTTAACAGATAAAAGAAACTAATTTATAACGTTGTATGCAATTTTGTTGTGTACAGAGAAAGTCGATATCGTTCTATAATAATCGAATCGATTTTTATTTATTCGTATCGTACATGTTTAAATCAATTCTCGCGAACAACCGCAGACGTTTTGTATTTTTCTTATTCACATAGGTAGAGATACATTACATGCGTAACGGAAGTTAGGAATTGCCGCGCCGTAACCGCATAATACATCATGCTATGTGGGAGAATGTTTATTCCTCGATTAAGTTTGGATACTCGCATTATTTTTTTAACTGTAACGTATTATGATTGGTAATGGTTCGGATAGTTACAATGATAAATGGATAATACCTGTATATAGATGATAATTATTTTAATGTTTGTTTATTAAATTATCAACGATACCGGCACAGATAACATATAAAATGTTTGTCAAAATGTTTGTTGACAATATTTAAAAAATAAATAAATACCTTCACGCAATTCCCAATACAGGGGTAGACAGGTCTAGTCTAGTCGATTAAGTCCCTTTGACCCACCTTCCACCGAAGATATTTTCGGGACAATGTGACAGGTGGTGAGCCCGTCGCCGTCTTTATGTCCAAGCCAACGATGTAATTCGTACTTAAGTTTTTTGAAAAATTCATTGCTACTGCCATCTGGGGATCGAACTCGGGTCTCTTGACTCGAAATTCCGACCACCCTACCACTCGGCTATCGTGACTTAATCGTTAATATTTAATTAAGTATAATTAAATGAGGCGTAATTAGACAATCTCGATTAACGAACATCAAAATAAATCGCATACGTGATGGTAAGTACCTTATAAACATCGCTGTGTAGGAAAAACAACTGCTAATTTCACGAACATTCTATTAATAATGATATTAATATTTTATATTGGCCATGAACATTGAGATAGGTGAAGATGGTAATTGAAATAAGGTTCATATTTAAATCGAGAATAAGTAAGTAAAAAAATAAACAAGTTATATACAGATACTACAAAAAGTCCACTGCCACCCATGGGGCTCTCTTGAAAGGGGAAGGGTTCGACATAATCACTGCGCTTGACAAGCGGATCGATCGAGCACTCGCATTACTCCTTGCACCTTCGTCCTTGCTGCCTGGTATTTTTTATGATGGTTATCCCGCTTCGTCAGTAGTCAATGATGGGTGTCTCGTCTTGCGAAACCCATGAGAAGGTAGAGGGAGTTATTTTATTATACCAATACAAAAGTGTATATATTAAAGATGTGAGAGCATTCTTTTATAAATTTACACACAAATGTCCAAAGATTTTCCTACGAAATCTGTAGTCAGGTATCGACGAGTATATTTAGTCACGTCGAATAATTTTAAACTACTTTGAGCCAAGTTTTTTTTTAATTAGGTACAACATCACAGCATATTATAGAGAGCCTGACGCCAGTAACATTAGTATTATGTAATAATAAATAAGTATTAATAGAAATAGCGATATATTAATATGTTATATCGCGGTTTTAGTAATAGGCGACTATAACTATAACTATATTAGATAAAAAATGTGTGTGAGATTTATAATGTGGAATAAAAATATTAGTATACGTACTTGTTGCTTTGCTGTTACATAAATTCTGAAAATGTAACATCACTAGTACAACAATGAACGGCCTTTCGTTTTTTGGAAGCCGTTCGAAAACAATAGAGCCCAAACAGCTTCACACGAGATGTGAGTAACATGGAAAGTAACGAAAATACATTTCAATAGATAAAAGCCAAATTGGTTGTGAGCTTACGAAATTATCAAGTTCGCGGCTGTAATTTATTTGTATGAATTCTCCCAGGCCTCGAGACCGTGTGTGATCATGCTAATGTGGTCTCGTTAAGCATAGGGATGTCACCTTTCACTTTACACGAAATATTTTTAATTAATAAAAACTCACGATAGCCGAGTGGTTGGGCGGTCGGAATTTCGAGTCAAGAGATCCGAGTGCGACGCCAAGGTGGCAGGTTCGTACCAATGGGTTTTTCAAAAACTTATGTACGAGTTATATCGTTGGCTTGAACATAAAGACGGCGAGGAGCTCACCACCAGTCACTTTTAGCAACTTTTTACGTCACCCAAAGACAAATGTGGTAATCGAAAGTTGGATCTGATTTCACAATCCCTTCGAAATGAATATGGCTGCCGAGCATCTTAAAAATTTCAGGCAAAAATTAAGCAGTACGTTAATCTGGTACTGCGAACAGCTTGCTAAGCTTGCAATTGTAGCAAATTGTCCTTAAATGAGCAGTCTATCTCTTGCAAGTTTCCTCTTCGATAAGTAAATAGGTAAGACTTGAGTTCGATTCCCACTTTAATTGAGTATCAATGAGTTTTCTAGCAATGAGGATTTAAATGGTTATAGCATAGACTAAGACTATGACACGCACACCACCAGTCATGTTGTACCAAATACGCTTTGGTCTATTGAAAAGATTTTACTGCCTAGACCTCGAAATCACTGTGAGGTTTGTTCGCTAGAGTATATGTCGAATGAAAATATTTAATATACAAACGTTAACATCACTCTCGAAGGCCACTGCCTACTCTACTATTAGACCTTCCAATCGAAATCTTTAACTTTTACCTCTTACATGTAGTTTGACATGAATCGGTATTTCACCCAATACCATTGTCTTCACAATATAAATACGTTAAATAAGTATTGGCAATCATGCACTTAGATGACTCATGCACCAATTTTTGTAGTAACCCAGCGTGCACTAGTACTTGTTTGTTTTTTAGCACGTCATTGAACCCGGAACCCCTCAATGACACACGTGCGTCATATTTATAGTTCAGTTGATTTATATCGCTATAATCTCTGATCAATTCTCATCTATTCCTGACAATCGCCTAATACAGAACTTTAGTTTTACTAATTTACTTACTTTCAAAATAAAAGGGTGAATTAAAAAGCTACATAAATAAAAAAAGAAGAAAAAATGTTTACCTTATTTCAAATAGTGCCATCCCTAACAGAAAACAGATAAGAAGCAACCATTATTATAATGCATATTCTTTTTGGCAAAAACCTTAATTTCACAAAACGTAATTAAGATTAAACTTAATAATTTTAACACGTTATGCGAAAAAAAATTTATTCCTAAAATATTGTACTAATCTACAAATTAACATCAACACTAAAATTTTAAATCAAGCCGTCATGTTTTATATTTTTTTTACAATTGACACCGGTATAAAAATAATTTACATACGAATTATATTAAGTGTAGCCGTAGTTGTAATACGATTTAGAATTAAATATCATCACAATAAAATTCGCAAACACATTATAAATTATAATTTAAACAATTAACTGATAATGTAGCCAGTAACATTCTACTCCATATCAAAAAACATATCAACGGGTAACTACTAATTTACGAGTAAACACGGTCGGTCGAAACATGACATGATTTTTCTTCCATAACCGCTTCTAATCAAAGTCTCAAGGTGTTCTAGTCACACAATTACTAATCGTAGAGGTCTTTACGACTCTCAGTATACACCCCTTATTATTTATGTAACGGGGACTTATATTGGACACGCGATTCTCTCGAACAATGCAAGGATAAACGCTGCCCATCGCCGCGGCCTAGACTTCTTTCTACTTTAATTGTTCCCCACATCGATAACGTGTATTTCTCTGAAAACAATAGATTAACCCAATTGCTTCACATTTATGATTGTTACATTTGGCATTCGATATTATTACTTTCGCGTCCTTGCCGTGAGCCGTTATCTATCATGTGATCTATTGTACAGAGTCGACAACGCTCCTAAGATTATAACGATAATTAATGCTGATTCCATACGACCTAGATTTGGGTCCGCTCGATAAAGTTAATTTACAGTTATAGTTGTAAATCTCGTTGCAAAATAAATGGCGGGCACGCGCGCCGGCCTGACCATAGACAACACGCGGCGACTCCCACACAACCTCGACACGTCACTGCGTTTTCCCGCCCGCGCCGTATGTGCGACGTGAATGAGTCCCTTCCCGAACCGAGCGTCACGTGTATGAACGTATAACCCGACCAACGCGAATGTTATTTCTCTGTGACTCTTCCCTTGACGGGCTTTTTATCTTCAGCCGGGTCATACTACGCACGTGAAGTCATGAGGTGAGGCGAAACAACACATGCATGATTCGTGTGAGAGCGAGAGAGAATGCGTGAAGTTTCATTGAATGAATGGGGTAAAGTTTGACAAGTGTACACATGGGCACGAAAGGGTTGAGATTGCGAGTTCGCGCGTGCTTTCGTTTTCAATATGCATATGGGGCGATGGCGATCGATCGTTTACTTAGACGAACAACTTCGAACGGTAGTTTAGCAAAACTGTTCAGCATAACAGGCACACAAATTAGATTGTATTAGAAATCGTTCCTCAATGTAGCAATTGTTAAACTTACGAAATTCACGAAAAAATATCGGATCGATAACAAATGTATTGCAGCGATCAGGCAGTGGATGTGTTTCGCAAATCATTGTTTATGGTCGGATAGTTCTGTGACGGCGTCTGATAGTCTAGAATTAGAAAGCGTCAAGTGTGCCGTCGTCGCCAAGACTAATTGACCGCAACACTCGTTCTTTTGTATTAGAAATTGTTGTTATAATATAAAATAAATAACCTCTAAATATCAATAAAATTGTTCTAATCGCTACATAAACCTGTCTATCACAATAAAAAAATCTTACTTCATAAACTTTATTATTTAATTACCATAGAACAAGGTTCTGTAGCTTTTCACAAGCACTTGTACTTAATGTCCTGTTAAATGATGACAAAATCAAGATTTTCATCTGATTCGAGATCTGTTATAATTTATATTATTTTATTTTCATGATTTATATAAATCCTTCCGCAATTTAAAAAAGCTCTGGCTGCAAAATGATGAAACCTTTGCCTAGTGCTGAAATATTTATTCTATTCACTTAATGAGATCACATATCTAAATAATTTCCTTTTAGGATTTTTTCATGTCACTTCTGACATAAAACCATGTATTATTTTTAAGCAATTTCCTCTCAATATGTATATGGATCTAGTGATTGGCAGTAATTATGCAAATAACGAGTACAGCCGATACTAACGAGTGGTTTAACGATTGACAAGAGTTATCCGTTTCGTTTCATATTACGAGGGCGGCACTAAAATTCAGAAGGCTAACATTTCCACATTATAATTTCGGACTATTGATATTTACTATATTTTGTGGTCTTTCCAAGCGACTGTAAAAGTACACAACAAAACATAGGCCTTTTACAAAGGGAAGATTTATTATAATCGCCATGTTTGGCGAGCGAATTGACGATCACGAAATACTTAACTTTATATGGTATTTCCCCCATCTCCCAATAAAATATATAAAAGAAAATATTTTAAAACACAATTCTAATTTTTACTTTCCAGTGCCTAGTCGTCGAATTCAATAAGTCCAGTTATTTAAATACATTTATACAATATTTCTACATTACCATAATTGAGATTACGTCTTCAAATATATGACACCATAATTATGTATATTGGTTTTGTACGTCACATATTACTAGTATAATAATATACTTCATGCTTGTAAATTGTGTAAGGCAATCGTGCGTTAGTAAACCTTTTAAAAATAACAAACTTCCATTACAATATCGTACAAGAACGAAAAGGAATATGAGTCATTATTAAAATACGATGCCGGGACCCTCAATGGTCAGGGGTTACGCGGTCGAAACTGTAAAGTTCAACGAGAACCAGAAATAAGAAGCGCAATAAGTGTATTCTATTTTAGAAACAGTCTCTAGGAGTTGACTTTATGAAATAATAAACAGCTGTAATAATATTTCTTTTTATTTCCTCCGAAGAATATTGAAAGATTATAAGAAAAAAGCGTGAATGTTGATTGTATTAAGTGTACTTTTTTTTCTTTACTGATACCCATTCCGCTAAAAAAAGGGGTAAAAATGTGTGTCATGACAATGTTTGTACGGGAGTCATGGGTTATAGGTTTTCATAAATACTAAGTATCCAACTTAGCTGAAAGGCTAGTGATATTAAGTATCCTAGTGTCCTAGATAAGCTTCGGTGTAAAGTGGGTAAAAAGGACTGAACTGTCTCAAACTCTGTCTACCGCAATATTGAGAAAATGCGTGAAGGTAATAAGAAACCACACTTCACTCCATGTTCTCGTTAAAAAAGTTACGTATTAAAATTATGTCGTGAAGTATAATTATTGTTCACTAATACGGTCAGTAAATTCAAATTTAATTCAAAGTCAGTTTTATTGGTCAATTACATTTTGTCATTAAAGTAGTGTGTGACGGTTCCTTTATGTCTAGGCGAGGTGGTAAAATCTATGCTTATTAATTTGTTGTTTTAAAATTTAATTTTTCATACATCAACTTGTTAGGCTAACAATTTTTTGTGTTTTGTGAACAAGGGCAGGTTGGGAAAAATCCTCTCTCGTGTATGGCTTATACCAATGCAAAAAGTGGTTCTCGCCTTACTTATCTTTGACATTATTTTAAAAAGCTCTAAATAAAACTGTATAATAAAGAGTAAAAAAGATTACTTAAATAAATTAAATAATTAGAAGTTACGATAGCCGAGTGGTTGGGTTGTCGGAATTTCGAGTCGATCCTCAAGTGGCTGTACCAATGGGTTTTTCTAAAAACCTATGTACAAATTTTATCGTTGGCTTGGTCATAAAGACAGCGACGAGCTCACCACCTGTCACGTTGTCCCAAAAATATCTTCGGCGGAAGGTGGGTCGAAGGGACTTAAATGTCTAGACTAGACCTCTGTCTAAAAAAAAAAAAAAAAATATCTTTACGCAATTCCCAATACAGGGGATTGGGAATTGCGTAAAGATATTTTTTTTTTTTTTAATAAATTAAGTCTGCCACGATCTTGATAATTTTATATTTTGAGAAACTATGCAAAAGGTACAAATCGTACATAAATTTGGAAAAAACTTACTGGCCCTCTACTGGATTTCTAACTCGAATCTCCTGATTAAAATGCCAATCACCCAACAACTCGGCTATCGTGGCTTTGCATTATTAAGAACATAATGCCAAAAGGCACATCAAGTTCCACTTACTGCACACAGTTACTGCTTTCCTGATATTATCGAACAATCTAATATTAATAATATTAAATTATAAACCGCTACTTAAGTATAACATATACTCAGTGTAACTATACAAATTAAACTATGTAATTAACATAACAAATATAAAACGGGAATGACTGAAAATATAGCCCAAAATATTTGCGAGTGTAGCAAAGTTCTGTAGTCGCGGAGCCAGATCTAACGCAGAAGGACCTCTCAATACAGCAAAAGCTAGTATTTCGGTATCGATTTTGCCGCATTATATAAAACAACATACATACAATATCTAAGATAAACAGACATACAATATCTAAGACGACATGATAACCGAGTTGATAGTTACTGTATTCGAAGCGAAGAGTTGCGGGTTCGAATTCCGATAGCGATATGAATGATATGACATGAAGTCATAGACGTTTATATTTATACATGAATATTTAACTATGTAAATATGTATTTAATTAATTTATGTATCGTTCGTTATCTTAGACACTAAGATGGCAATAGACTCACCACCTGTCACGTTGTTCCCAAACTTCGGTGAAAAATAGATTAATACACTTCATTATGATGATAAAAAATACTATATCTATATAAATATATCTTCTGGGCAAGGGTAGTGACTACCTTAGACGTTTTTAATATTTCGAATATTGAAACCAACGCAAGTATGGACATATAATCACTACGTTTTACTTTTGGAGGAATATTGAAGCCAGAAAGCACCTGGCACGTTACTGCATCTAATGTAGACGAGCTTATGTCCTTGATTTTTCTTAATTATTTCTTAATCGGGCTAATATAACCTGTATTTCACTTGCCAGATCATAATAAACTCAGCACATATAATATTAATTATTTAAAAAAAATCCTCAAGCGCTTTAAAGTTACTCTAAAAAAAAAGTTAAAAACAAGAAAATGTTAAGAATACGCAAACGGCAAGCAAACCACGCGTGGATTTTTGCAAGTCATCGCTGAGCTCCTAAACTAAAGAAAAGTCAAAGATTAGCTACACTACACTTATATAGTTATAACGCCTTTCAGAATATTATTTAATCTCCCCGATTTCAATCGCGTTGACCTACAGTGTATGTAAATGTCAGTACATTCACATAAAGAGTATGTGACCAAAGTTTATGATTCCAGCTCTATTACTTTGGATCGTAAAGTGATGTTATGTAGTGCTCTTAACTGTGCCCCTAAAATGGACTGCTTTCTGTATTTAGTTTATCATTTTACATAATAAATTTTAATTTTATGACTTGTTAAAAGTCGTTAAATGTATAGACTGTTTTTTTTTTAAAATTTTCATATCTTTAAACAATAAAAGACATGGAACGGGGTTATGTAGAAGTTTACTAATACAGTTCTAATGGCGCCATCTTGTAACGAGTAGATGAACTACGGAATATTTACTCCAAGGTAGCACGGTTGCTCGGCGCCTTTCACTGTTCAACTCCGTATTTCATTTGATACAGTTATAAAATGTATCTAAATAATATATTGCTAGTAAAAACAACGCAATTATAACAAGTTAACAATATTGTAAAGATACGGGGTCTTTAATTGTATAGTTTTACGATACCAGAAAATCTATTATAATCTGTATACAGTGACACTGTAGATATAAATAATAGAGATAGTAAATACTTTGTTTTCGATAATTTTTTAACTCTTTGTTATTCTCTTTTATTTTTATTTTAAAGTTGGCCTGATACAGAAATACTTACCTTACCTTTTGCGGTTTAAAAAGGTTTTGCTCCTGGTTTACTTGATGGGTTGTGGTTAGAGTTTGTCTATTAGATATAAAGCAGTAAAGTTTTCGTTTTTAGTCTCTCCATAATATGTTGAATAATTTTTAAGTGATGATGTAACTGGTTTTAGACTTATTTATTACATAGGAAAATAAGTCGTTTACTTGCCGTTATACTTTTGTTATTTAGTCTTTGCCGCATCTCGATAGTGTCCTGAAAACGACGTAAACGCTTTCGCATATATTCCCGAGCCGCCCACCTGCCCTAGAGAAAATTCTTTCTAGCTACCGACTCTCTTTAATTCGTTAACGCCGACCTCTCAATTCGAACCCTTGTTAAATTTAGAGAGAGCCAAGCTTCAATTAACATGTTTTTATTTTATTATTTCAAAAGGATGAAGAAGCACTGTTTATTTTTAACAATTAAAATAAAAAAATAATTTAAATTCTTTATTGACAGCACAAAACAAATGCAAAGTAACCGTGACGCGTCAAAACAAAATAGGTTTCAGAAGTTTAGTATAGTGACGGTCATGCCAGTAATTCATAGTATTAATAATGACACACATAAGTAACGCGCGATGTGTTGTGATGATTTGTGCATCAGAGGCGATCCCGTGTTTGCGTCAGAGCGACGTTACCAGTTGACACAGTCACACAATGACGTTCTGTCAACAACGTCATTGTGTGACGCCAATTATGTTGGACGAAGTAAATTAAGCTGTAAATGCCAGTGTTAGAAATTTTCTTTAAATTTTGATGTTATTTTGTTATTACACAGATATGCAGGTTAACTCACTGCATTTTAGCTCATAAATACAGCACTTAAAATTATATTGGATACTAGTAACTGAGTTCTGATTTGCGAATCAGCAAGGTACACGACATTTCACCGAAGTTTATTTCGACAACGTGACAGGTGGTGAGCCCGTTGCCGTCTTCTGCTGCAACGATACAAATCCGACATAAGTTTTGAAAATGCTCATTGGTACGAGCCTAGCTCTTGGAGATCGAACTCGGATCTCTTGCTACAAATTTCAATCATCCAACCTCACGGCTTTTTTTTATAGAAAAGGGAGGCAGGCAAATGAGCAGGTAGCTCACGTGATAGTAAGTGATTACCGCCGCCCATGACCACCCGCAATACCAGAGGCATAGCAGATGCGTTGCCGTCCTTAGAGTGCCCCACTCCCCTCCAGAATTGGGGGAGGAAGATGTGTGGGCCTCCGGTTACCTGCACTCGCCAGACGAAACGCAGAAGTTTGTTAGACTTCTATTTCACGCCGGTATTCTGTGAGGTCGTGGTACTTCTCCGGTCGAGCCGGCCCATTCATGCAACAACAAAAGCTGATGCGTGGCTCTACCACTGTTAAACTTATTTTTTAATTTATTTTGTATTATTTTTTTTATTACGAATGTATCAGTAGTTAAATGGTATTGAACGTTGCAGTGTTCGGCATAGACTCTCCCCTGGGTCTGTTCCCGCCCGGCATGGAGCACAAGATGTACCCGCTGATGGACGTGGACCACCGCGGACCGCCGCTCGACGCGCAGCTCTTCACCAACGTCAAGAAGAAATGTGAGTCGATTCATCATCATCATCAAAAGTCCACTGCAAGACAGACCTGTCAGTGGCGTATCACTACTTACTAGGACCTGGTGCGGTTTCCAAATTTGCCCCACAAAAACTGTTGTCTACCTTGAAACTCTGTACTACTAGATAATTCAACTGAGATACAATAGACAACTCTCTTACTCAACTCATGTACGATTTTTATGCTTGGACATAAAGATCACCGGTCTCTCCACATGTCGCGTTGCCCCGAAAATGTCCTCGTGAAAGTTCAGTCGAAATAATTAAATTGTCTGGATTTCTGTTTATGTATTAGAATGATATGAATCCCCACTGAATGATATACTTACCCGACACCACTTTTCTTGTGAATGAGAATATATACATATATTCTTTGTATGGATTAGACCTAAATCCTACAATTTTCTATTGTAGACTGTTAAGTTATTTCAATAGTCAAATCAAACAATAAAAGTCACTTCTAAGTTTTCAAAGTCACAAGTCAGATAAAGATTTATTCAGATAAATATTTATTAAAGCGGAATTTCATTAATAGAAGCTGAAAACAGTTAACTTGAGAGATATTTTATTGGCAACAAGAGAGATAAAGATATATCACGAAAGATACATCACTAAATAGCTCTGCAACAACACAGCCTGCGAGCCGCGTATGCTAAACGCATTGTCTCCCGTTCAATGTTTATTAAGACGATCTGATAGTGTATCTCATAGGGGGAACAGTCGCCGACTCTAACGTATGCTTTGAATGCCCCTTGCCGCATCGTTTCACTACTGTAGTTTCCTATAAAACAAAACTGAAGATTTACTTAACCACTGGACAAACTTATTTGTAGTGACCCTACCATCGCAGCTGAGGATCGCGAGTTCGAAGTTCGCAAGGGGCACTTGTTTTGTTCTTGAGACATCGATGTTTATATTGCTGGGAATATGGAGCTATTTATAGAGCTTGGACACTATAACGCAGATAGGCTCATCAACTGTCACGATGTCCCAAATAAGATATTCGGTCTCTCGTCCGAGAGATGACATCTATCCATTAATCATTAAAGCTCTAGAATATATCCGATAATCTCTTAGAGTAAGTAGTAGTCTGATTCCGCAACAGTGTACTATTTTTATACCGAAACTTTAGTTCCATAAATTGCTACCACATTCAAGAATTAAAAAAAATATTACCTGCGAAAATCTGTAACTACACCGAATCACGACGTAAATTATGTAATTTACAAATCTTTTCTAAATTACTTGAAAAAATATTTATTGGGCTACAAAGCTTGACTTTCATAATTTTGTGGCCCAATCTTGATTTATAATATTATCATCTACTTTGTAAACAGCAACCCTATCCCGATACAATACACGTCGATCGATTAGCGAGACGGCTGGAGACGGCGTCACATGCACGACGCTCTTCCACAAACCGCCAACTAACGAGCCGGTCTGAACAGGAAACGTCCTTTTTAATTTTCCGCGGTGCGCGGCCTCGCGTGCCCCGGGACGTCTGATAGAAAGAAAAACTAATTTCCATAATGAAACATCATTCTAGCGGTTATCCGAAACGTACCAACAGATCGGTATCGAGTTAACGTGATCAGTTGAAATTATAAAACCATAAAAGTTATTGGGGCGACGTCGCCGCGCACGTCCGCTGTTCTTTTTGACATAGCCGATAGAGTCGCGTGCGAATGGTGAATTAATGAGGTACCCAGGCGCTTCGCCGCAGCCCGCTCATTTCGTCGTTTGTCGCAGCCGAGTTTGGCCCGGCCGAAACACGGTTATTAGATAGCTGCATTGGGTAACGCCGGCTGGCACACGACACATGTCGTGCCTCCTGCCTGCACTCCGCCGCTCGTAAATCACTAAACTCTACCCACGTAATGTAATTAACAGGCTAAACGTTTACTAATGCATGCGAAAACTTTCTGACATCATTATTGGTTGATAATTTAAATTACGATCAAAAATTATCACGATTTTACAATAGAGTTTTATTCGCAGGGCGTCCGAAGGGCCAGCACAGCGCGCCGCGCGGCGGCCCGCCCCGCTCCTGGACGAATGCCGAACTGACGGAAGCCCTCCAGCACGTCTGGAACAAAAAGATGACCACCAGCCAAGCGTCGAGAATCTTCGGCATCCCTTACAACTCTCTGCTCATGTATGTTCGTGGAAAATACGGTAAAAGCCTAAAACTGGAGCAGCTGAGGAAAGACTGTATCGGCGGCCCGCTAGACGTGCTCAACTTGAACTCCGGCAACAACAACAACAACCACCCGCCCAACAAGCATCACGACAAGGACGACCATCATCAGAACTCGAGCCAGAGGCCGGGGAGCTCGGAGCCCGACATCACCTCCAGCCCGATGTTCAACCCGTTCCAGCAAGGATTCTACCCGGAGTTCCCGCCCGGATTCCCGATGCCGCTGAACATGCTACACCTGTTACCGCCGAACGACAAAGCCAGAGATCTTTACCAGTCGATGCCGATGGCATTAGACTCTTTATCGGGAACTACGAAGGAGGAGGACTGTAAGAGCGATAGGTCGAAGGAGAACTCCGCGGACGAGGAAGGGGAATCCTACCGCCCGCCCGCGCACCCCCCGCACCCGCCGGACAGCCGCACTCTCCTCCATCACAACGGCCAAGACTAAGTCCGTTTTCACATTAGCAAAAGCTGGATTATTCTAGAAATATCACTGACTACTATCGAGCACAATCCGTAATAACTCGCAACGTTTGTTAACACCCATACGAAGCTGAACAGTGGAGCGAAATACACGCGGCCCGGAGACCGATGGTGAAACTGAAATTTATTTAGTGTATCCTGTCTCTAAATTGTTGTTTTTACTCCAAACCTTTGAGTGGCTATGTGCAATATTACCTCGAAGTTCAAAGAACTCAGCTCGGATACACTGAAAGAGTTACAGTTTCACCCGCGCCTACCGTCGTTTACAATTAGAAAGTGTGTCAAGCACCTCCGTAGAGACGCGGCGTCCACTTCTAATAATAGTTAAATTTATATTTAAAGAAATGTGTTAATATTGTAAATGTATATTAAATTTCACATATAAGTAATAGACGATAATTTATTATTCCGAAGGAGTGCAATAAGTATGAAAGGTGTTGTGATTGTTGTCGTTAAGTGCCGGCGCAGCGGCGGCGCGCTCTCCCGTTGTTAACATTCCAAATCAACATTCCTTATACTTTATTTAGGCTTAACTTCATTTCATCCCAAAAGGATATTATTTTAGTTTAGTTTAAGGGCGACTCTCGATTACTTTTTTTTGCTGATTTACGTATTTTTAAAATCCCAATGTAGATATGTTATATTACGTGCGAGTTGACTTCTGAATTTCACCAAAGTTTGTAAAATAATTCGTAATAATATAGATATTATTCGATGATTAACGATTTTTAATTGTAAATAATTATTGGTAAATTAATGCAAATTAAAATTTAATTAACCATTGAATAAGGAGACCTTCGGTGTCTAAATGATAAATAGTAGTGTATTTGTAATTGTTGTAGTATTAGTGAAGTGAAATACAGTGAACTGTTAGGTATTCGACACGTCGATAGGTGACGCAGACAGGTCAGAGGGAATTCCGCGACGCACTGGTCACACACATGCACTCACAAAAAACCAAACTTCCATAGAAAACCACATAGATGATAACAAGTAAATTTTTTTAATGGTAATCTAGATTTTTCACAAAATAAAAAATTGGAAAACCGATAAATATATTGTTGGACTACCGCGTTGAAAGAGCGGGGATGTGTAATTAAAACTGTATAACCATCACTAGTGTTGAACTCGGGACCGCTGAGTAGTTCATGATCTCTTTCGCACAGGTCCGGAGCTGTTCGGGTGGTCCCGTCAGTAACGTGACGTAAGCAGGTTTTCGACAACAGATAATAAAATGAACCGCTTCGATTTTATTGAAACATAATAACATTATCATGACAGTGCGCGCCCGGTTTAGACAAATAAAGTATCTGCACTAAATGTTCAAATAAAAAGGAGCTTTCAAGATTTTTAGTGAATAATACGAAGGTTTAGGGTAAATGGTTCATTCCAACCTGGCTTTAGATAATTGTATACAATCAATTCATAATTAGTGATACATTTGATGATATAAAGCTTCACAAAAGGGATTAAATGTAAAAGTGGTTTAGTTAACGTCAGTAATTTGTAGATATATGAAAAATATTTAAATGTTTTTCTTCCAAATAAAACTAGGAACATTCCCATATATCTAATATATTAGATTATATTTGTGTTGTAGAAAAGTTATACTCTCATATTTTAATTAAATTCGCGGATTAATTTCAGACAGAATGATTTCCGCAAATGAATCGGGAATAAATAATCAAAATACATCAACTGTTGTCGTCATAACATATTACAAACCGCAAAAATCTAACAGAAGACTGAACACTATTTACGACTCTATTTTATATAATTGTACAATACACATTACCGCAGTAACTCCGAGAAGCAGTGAATCAGAAACGCAGTAGTTCACATTTAGTGTCACGTCATTATGTATCAATATTGTCATTACAGGGATTTTATATATAAAAGAATTGTATAATTGAATATGTACCTATAGTTTAACAGACATTTTGCTTTATTTATATTTTAACTCTCTATTAAGTAGTTACCGGTACTTGAAGGTTATAAAAATTAAAGTTCAGAATCATGGTCACTCAAATTTTGTGAAATACACAATGCAACTAGTTGTTTATAAAGTAATCTAAGAATTTTAATGGAATTAGCCGATGTGAGATTGATGTTCATCAAAAACCATGTGAAACATTTGATGTGCCAAAATTTCATTCAAATATTCTTAATCTTTTTCCGCGGCAGCCAGTTACTCAGACTTGTTTTTTTTTCGTTAAATGCTTTCTCTGTTATCTCACTTGTGTTGTGACTTGTGATCGAAACATTGTGTTGTCAATTTTTAGATTTTAACCTAATTCGTACAAATTCAGCAGTATTAGAGTGATTTTGTTAAAGTTTTAATTGAGACGTTTTAATTAAGTTTTGTTATTTGTTAATAATATCTACGATGAAAAAGATGATTATTAAGTGTAGGTTTTACGGACTTCGTGTTTTATTTACCTTTTTTTTTAATATCTTTTTAGCGTACATTTTCTCTAAGCTTTCATCCTTTTTTAACATTTTTTTTAATAATTAGAAGTTCCTGTAAACTTTGCCTAATAGAATAATCTTCATTATAGTATTTCGTTTTCCACTAAATAACATGACTTTAGGGCACATTTTCAATGCTACATGTAAACAAATGATTTTCATTGGGAGCCAAATGTAAGTACGTAAAGTGTAATAGGTACATAATTATAAGATATTGAGTATTTTAGTTGATAAAACTTGTGATTTAATTAATTTAGTAGATTCAAATATTTAGTTCCTTCAGTTTTTGTTACGAGTATTTATATATATTGTAATTGCAATGATTTAAGCTTTTAGACTAATTGTTCTCCGATAAAGAGTATAATTAATTATAAGTTATTGTAATTTAATTTGTTGTATGCCTAATATAATGACAAATTAAATTAAATGATATCGTTACATTAGGATGTAAAAAAGATTATCTATTTGATCTTAAAGTAATACGAAAAAATATTTATGTTCTTAGTATCATTCTATCGTGTATTTGAAATGAAATGATGGAGCGATGTAGAAAAATTCGTTTACGGTCACCGAAGTAAAGTGTAAAAAAATAAAAAATACGAAATACCATTTCGTTGTTTTACTATCACGTAACGCCTTTCGCCCGCTCTCAATACTACATATTTGTCTTCTAATAATTTCTGTAGTGTCTCCGTGTAGTATCGAGAAAAGAATATACTACCCACTTTCCTCCCGTGGGAGTAAGATATAAAATCGTCACCAAACAGACCGCATCACCACTGCGTTCAACTAACTTTTATGCGTCTTCTGGTAGACCACCATGAATAAAAAGAACACAATGAATTTTACATTGCTCTGATCCTAAAGTAAGCAAGCAGCTTTAGCACTAGTATTATGGAATGGGAAATAAGGAAGGTACTACAAAACCCACACTCGAAAAGATGTAGTGTAATCCGAACCGACCATTGAATTCGAACCTGGGTCCTTAGAGCTGGCGACGCCATGGAAATCAGTGTGTACCCACTCGTCCACGAAGGTCGTCAAAATATTACCTATTAAAATAACACCTACATCGCTTATATAAAAAAAACTATTGCTTTTTTTTCCTTTATTTTAAATGATGCACTGCTAGCAAGTCATGGAATGGTGCTGATATATCATTCCAGCATTTAGATGCAGCTATTTTAAAATAGCATCAGATCACTGCGTGAACTGCGCTTGCAAATTCACTTGCAAGCGCGGTGATTGACTAATGCTCTTTCACAAAGAGCTTGTCTTTGGTTGCGGATGTTCTGCAGTTATAACTTTGTAAAGCTTCCATGCATTCATAAATAATACTTTACTTAATAATACTTTTGAATTATTCAATTTACTAACAGCCTCAAAAGATAACTTTTGAAGCTGTGTCGAGTCCACAAATTCTTCAAAAAAACTTCCGGCTATATACACAGGTACAATTCAGGCAATAAGGGCGCATAAACCTAACAGTTTTAGAATTTGAGTTAGTACGTCACACTCGTGCCGTACTAACTCAAACTCATGACATATTAACTAGAAACCATTGCCCGGTTTTCGACGTTTGATGAACAGAAATATACTGACTTTGAAAATAGTCTTATACCTAATATGCACTTCAAGACGAGGAAAGCTACCACCTACCACCAAATATACCAAAACATTTAGTTACACATTAAATCTCACTTCTTATTTACGTGCTGCTCCAATCAAAGACAAGAAGAATGGCAAAGGTGGCCGTCAGCTTGGAATGTTGTTCTATCTTTCGCGAATCGAAAAAGCTTTGCAACGCAGCGCTTACGGGTAATGTAACATGGCATGTGAATATGTCTAAAAGAAGAAATACATACATAGATATACATATATAGATAAATAAATACATATATTGATTAGGACAACATCACATACATTGCACCAAAACCAATGTAAGATGCTAAAGCACTTGTAATGAATGTGATGCACATAATAGTATCGCTTTAAGGCAGTTAGACCAGTCATGATCCAACTATCTATCACTTAAAGGCCTGTGAAGTCTACTGCAGAACAAGATCACATTACCAGATCTCGCAGTTGTAGCTAGTGCCCTTCAGAAGTCTGCTGAACTTCGGTCTAGCTTTTTCACGATGGTTATGCCGACTTATGGTTGCCATCATGGTAAAAGAATGGCAATTTTTTACGACAACACCACTTGGTAACTCACATATATAAATATAATTAAAAAAGAAAAGCACAAAACTTATCACATAAACCCTTTATTTTCAGTTTATTATACACTTTCATAAATACAAAATTATCGACTAACTTAAACGGTGGATAAAAATGCTTACAACCTCATCGAACATACGAAATTGAGCAAATGCAAGCAGATTTAGTTTCACAAAAGGCTACAAGAAGTAACACTTGCCTTTTTTTTATAAATCACCACGATATGTATGGATCGACACCAAAGTGCAAATAATAAAAATAAATAAACTTAAAACATATCAAAAGAAAATACAATGTGAAACGTGTTTTATAATTCAAGTGTTACTAATTGCAAAATTTATTCTAATAATTCGTTAGGCCTGCGCTCCGCTTCAAAGAATTTTCGATGTTGAAACTATTAAAGTTATATGCACCTGTCAAACAATTGGTAAATTTACAAAAATTTTACGAATAACCAGTATAATTAAATTACAACGACATGTAAAGTTCAAAGTTCCTTTCCTCAAGTGTAACAACCTAAACTCGTTTATGAATCATAGACTCAAGAATTGTATACAACAAAGCAGAGACAATCGGAACGCAGGCGAAATATCTATGGCAGTTAACAATTTACATTTCAAATACTCTATAATTATACATTTGATTCCATTCCGGAATGAGGTAACTTCATATATATCTGCTACGATGCCTATACCCTCCATATCACACGTTTTTGTATCAGTTTTCTCATAAATACAGAGATTACTTACACTCAATTATAATTATCGTAACGTATCTAAAGGCCTAAGTTCGCGATACCCAGTGTGTTTGCTAGTGGTATTAGCACGCTTCAAATGTTTCTTGTATTGTTGCTTGGTTTACCGTGTAATTCCATGATGCCACAGTCGGCACTGCAACTAGTGATACCTCTTATATTTTTTATTTATTTATAAGATCCAACACAATTAGTAATACCAAATGGGTTATATGTAAATTAAAGGTGCAGCGTTACTAATAACATATGATTTACAAATGAATAAAGATTTCCTACAAAGACAGACACTTATAAATAATAACAGAATTGTAGGTTACTCTGCTTAAATGCAGTGTTGACGATGCTTTATTAAATTTACTTTGCTTACCGATCTACCTCTGTAACACATGTTACCCCGATTCCTAACAAATAACACTTCCACGTTGGACTTACATTCAGTCAGAGTCAATGTAAAGACAATACTATAATTACACAGAAAACAAACCGGGCTTAAAATTATAGGTATCAAGTAAATAATTCCTGTACTGGTTTATTTATTTAAAACCCTCTTTACTTCTCACAAGCATTGGCCCAACATCACCAATACCATTGGCAAAGATATTGACTATCGCGAACAATGGCCTTAACACTTTCACATTTGTGGTATAATAAAATCCCAGACAACCAAATAACTATTGTCAATATTTCTTGACGCAAAATAAATAATGTTAAGTACTGTTGTTAATTACCTTACGATGATTTGAGAGTAAGCTTACATTGAATCGTATGCAAAAATTTTATTTATTATATCTAACAGAAAGACATTATATTTTAAAGAGTACAACGCAAGACTTAAAAGTTCTATCTTTTCGAAATTTAAAATAATTTCAATTTGTTACATCAGGGATCTATTATTCTATAGGCCAGTTTTGTATGGAAATTTTAAAATAAGCTTTATTATAGTATGCAATGAGCACAAATTGCAATATCCTTTTGGATCACTTCAAACTCAAGGCGGGAAAGGGCCGAAAGAAAAAAAACGCTATTTCCGTATATTATTTAACGTGCACTTTTGCATTTAGTCTAATTTTTGTCTTACAAATTTGTTTCATTTTTTTTTTTTTTCACAAAAAGCAATTTAGAGGCTATTGGAGAGAGATTTGGAGTGATTACGACGGCCATATATACTCGTTTCAACAGAGAAAATACAGATGTTTTGACACCAAAAGGAATGAAAGGGGAGGGGGGTGGGGGGTTACTAGATGCCACTACTTGATTGCCGTTTTCTGCGAGACAGTGGTAGGTAGATAAAGACAAAAATGTAAAAGAAGCCATATAACACATAGGAAAGAGGATAAAACTTTGTTGTGAAAAAACTACTTACGTATCTTTATATAATATATTGACTATCCCCTATATAGTCAATATATTATGACCTTGTAAATGGATTCCCGTAACTAAATAATAATATCTAGTATTAGGACGTCATTCTCTAGACCTCTGCCTACCCCAGGGTGAGAAATCCGTTAAGATAATTTACGCGAATAACACACATTTAAACGTTAATTTCCCGAATTGGAATGCTTAACGCAAATAATGGTTTTATTTTAACCTCTTAATCAATTTTGTTTTGAAATGCTATATTTGACGATGTTAAAAAAAAAACAATTAATTAGAGAAGTTAAACATATATTGTACATATTATTTCCCCAGTCTTGTTTCTTTCAATGTTCGTATTTATTTCGTTTTGAAAGAATATATTATTTACTCAATTGATTTAAGTATTATATATTAAGACAAGAATTAAAATTTAGTTTCCAACAATTCAAAAGGATTATTTAAATATTTTTATTAGTTTTTTATTATAATTTCTCATTAGATACAATTTACGGAAATAGTACGTATTGCATTCTCTCAACACAACCACAGCACAATGTTACTCAAGCAACTTTCAAAAATCGTTTTAATATTATTAATTTTTATCAAAAAATCGTTTGTCCTTCATACAATTTCAGTGCATTCATTACAGACGTTATAATTAAATGCACTAAAATTGACACAATAATGTCTAAATCGAATTATTACTACGTGTTTGTTACAGAGATATGCTAATTTAATACTACATAGAAAGTAAATTACCTAAATGTTTGTTAATTTTTACATTATGTTGGTTCCTCATGAGTGTAACTATTCCAACTTCCATATTAGTTACTATCAGAAAATTTAGTAACTAGTGAATAAATAATTTAAATTATACAATTTATTAAGATTATCAACTATTTTATGTAAGTATGCCCCTATCTGGCATTAACCTCGCTAGCTATAGCAAGTATAAGAAATAAAATGAGACGACATGTAACAAATTTAAAAATAAATTAAAACTATTAAATTCCACTAAAAATTTAAAGTGTTCGCATAGTCTGTGTTAACAAATCGAAAGTTATTGAAAGTAAAAATATAATATATAAACCGGAAAATCTTACATTCTGACATTTTCCTCTGAAAAGTAATCTTATTCTGAGAAAATGTTAAACTTTTTTTTGTTTAAAAACATGGCTACAATATATTTTAAATCACTGCAAAAGTAAACCGAATAATATTTGTTTATAGCAAACGAAGTTGGTAATAAGTGATTAATTGAGATAAAGAAAAATACTGAGAAATCAATAAGAAGTCAATGATAGTTCCATTTACAAACAAAAAAAAAACAAATTTCAAACATCTTCTACATAGTATAGCTAGACCGGCCAGTTTCATCAAATATTCTAATTCAGTTGATTGGTATTGTGTAAATTGGATATATATTAAAACCCTGTATATTCTACGGATGAAGAATTATAAACGATATTCATTAAACAAGAACAGACAGTAGTCAATGCAATAACAACACTTTAAAATTTTCATCCTCCCCATCCGAACATTACTATCAACAACCTTAGGGCAGTGATTATTTGAAACAATTTATTTCCCTAAAACATGGAATGTAGCATTCCAACACTAATTTATCTAACCACTACACAGTTTTCCCAGTTTCTTGATGTGAAAGCTATCTGTCAAAAGCTAATGGCAACTGAGATATATATAATTGTCAATAAAAACACTTTGGACGGCTTTGGAAAGTTATTTCTTCTTTATCTAGGTAACTATGCAACAATCGTAAAGGACGACGTGTGTACTGTACAGATAATAAATAATTTCATAATGAGTCTATTGTCAGTTCAGTTTCCTTACACCTATGAGTGATTGATTAATGATGGGAGCGAATGCTATTTTGAACTTTTGACAGAAAGCCCGTAAGAGCTATAATCGAGTGCAGTCAACGTTCGCTTTACTTTTTAGCGAACTGCAAGTACCTGGTGACGATGGCGTGAAGTTCCAACGGCAGCTTGGTGCGGTCGTACTTGGCTGCGTAGGAGTGGACAGTTTTGCTGAGCTGCGTGTGGAGGTCGAGGAGTGCCTCCAGCCCGATGCCCCGCAGAGCCTTGGCGTTCTTGTATAGAATGTTATCTAACTCAGTCTTATTGATCAGTACTTTTTCTGTCTCTGAAAAGAATTCGATCAATGTGAATGGATAAGAGATGTATGATGTAAGTCACGATAGCCGAGTGGTTGGTGGTCGGAATTTCGAGTCAAGAGACCCGAGTTCGATCCTCAAAAACTTATGTACGAATTAGGGGATCATTGTAGGAGCGTGCACGTCGCGCCCCATGCCAGCCCTTTTTAGGACTGTAATTCTACTCAGCTGCGCACCCATGCCAACGAGCGTTAGGGCGTCCCCCCAAGACGACGCACACCAGTTCGTCCCCGTTGGTGTGGATGCAGCGCGCAAAGCGGCGATGGGGACCGCCACCCGTCACGCACAGCCCGACACGGCGGAAGGTGGAGGACGGAGTGCAGAGTTGGCACGTGGAATGTTAGAGGAGGCATGAGAGATAAAACGAATGAATTGATCGAAATAATTAAAGGAAGAGAACTAGATGTCGTGTGTTTGTCGGAGACCACGCGGAAGGGCAGCGGTACTGAAGAGCTCCCTGGCGGGGCGTTAGCTCTATGGTCCGGAGTCCCGGAGTGCGAGAGCGCCTGCCATGGAGTGGGGGTGCTGCTGTCGTCTCGGTTGGTCGATGTTATGACTGAATATAAGGCTGTGAACTCGAGACTTCTCTGGGTTCGCTTTAAATTGGGACTGACGAAGTTATTCCTTTTGACTCTTTATGCGCCGGTAGCTTAGTTGTCCAGGGCTGAGCTTGAATGGATGGGTTGATAGCGCTCGGCCAGGATACGAGTCGGTGCTTGGAATGTTTGGTGATAAAAGGGTTAACGATGCTGGCAAGCTTATACTGGCTGTATGCAAGGAAAAGGGTCTTCTTGTGACAAACACTATGTTTAGTCACAAGAATCCATATGTATACTAGAAAAAGAGAGAATGAGAGAAGTATGAGCGATTTATTCCTGGTGGATGACCGACTGCGAAAACAGGTGATGGATACGCGAGTGTTCCGGGGTGCTGACCTGGGAATTGATCACTATATAGTGATTACTAGATTTAGGGGTCTGTTCGCGGGTTGGCGCCACCGGACGGCGATACCAGAACCACAGTCGGTCGGTAGCATCCGAAGCTGGAAGTTTCAGGAAACGGACACTAGGGATAAATATCAAGCAAGGGTAGCTGAAATGCTTGACATCATGGATGTCAGGAAAGAATGTGTGGACGAAATATGGCAGTACCTTAGGGATGGAATATTTTGTGCAGCGGAAGACGTGTGTGGATCTGTGAAAAGAGGTAGTAGTAAAAAGGATGATGCATGATGGAATGACGAAGTGAAAGAAGCAGTTAATAAGAAGAAGAAAGCATGGTTACACTACTTGGCCTCTAGTAATGATAAGGATATGAGAGAGCAGATGAAAGAAAGATATAAGCTTCAGAAAATTTACACGAAAGCATTGATTGAGGAAGTGCGTGAAAGGAGCAGAATGGAAGCGGACGAAAGGTTGTCGCACAACTTAAAGGAGAACTCCAAACTCTTCTGGAAAGAGGTTGGAAGAACCCGGAGTAGTGCGACAGCCTTAAGAATGAACAAAGTGCTTTCGAGAACCAATGACGTCCTCTCAGAAAAATCGTACGTCGTGTGAATGTATGCGTGTAATGATCTTAGTGAGGGATCCGGGGATGACGCCGTGACTGGTACGTGACTGGTACTCTCCGCATGATCACGGAGAAGCTTCTGGCTGCTAACCGGAAGATTTTCTGTGCTTTTGTGGATCTTGAGAAAGCATTTGATAAGGTTGTAAGGAAGAAAATGTGGGAACTGTTGCCGGGGTATGGTGTGGATGGTCGATTGCTAAGGGCTGTACAGTCACTTTACAGTGACTGTAAAGCCTGTGTGCGGGTAGAGCATGACCTGTCACTCATGTTTAGCGTCCAATCGGGCGTAAAACAGGGTTGTGTCATGTTTTCCTGGCTGTTCATACTGTATCTCGACAGCTGTTTACAGAAGCTGAAAGATAATTGTTTGGGTGTGAAATTGGGTAACAGTAAAGTAAATTGTCTGCTATATGCTGATGATGCAGTGCTTATTGCACCATCAGAGGCAGAACTGCAGACATTAGTCACGAGTATGAAAGAAGAATGTGAAATTAAAGGTGTCCGTTTGAATGCTAATAAAACTAAGGTTCTGGTATTTCAAAGGGACAAAGAAAGAATGAAGTGTGAAATATGGGTGAATCAGGAATGTCTAGAACAGGTGAATGAAATTGTATACTTGGTGAGTGCGTTTAGCCGGGATGGAAGATGTTATTTAGATGTGGACAGGCGTGTCGCTGCCGGGAACAAAGTCAATGGTGCCCTGACTGCGTTAATCACAAGGCAAGGCGTTGTGAAAAGTGCACGCCTTGCAATACATAACGCAGTGTTGGTACCGACTTTGTTATATGGCAGCGAAACCAGGGTATGCCAAAAGAATATAAAAGCAGGTTGAATGCAGTAGAGATGCAATCTCTTCGTAAAATGTGCGGTTTTACCATGGCCGACCAAAAGCGAAACGAAGAGGTTCGCAATATGGCAGGTTTGAAAGATGACCTTGTCTCAAAAATGGATAAGGGCGTGCTTCGATGGTTTGGGCACGTTGAGCGAATGAGTGAAGACCGAATGGTGAAGACCGAATGGTGAAGAAAATATATTGCGCTACAGTTAACATTAAAAGGGGTCGAGGTAGACCGAGACTAACTTTCGAGGACCATGTGAGCAAATTGCTCGAAGAGGGGAGGGTCCAGAGTACTCGGATACCTCGACGTGCATGTATGAAGAAGATGATGAATCTGGAAAAAGCGAAAGAGGTATGTAGGGATCGTGACACTTGGCGATCTGTTCTCTCTGCCTGCCCCATTAGGGATTGTGCGTGAAGATAAGTATGTACGAATTATATAGTTGGCTTGGACATAAAGACGGCGAGGGGCTTACCACCGAAAATATCTTCTGGAAGGTGGGTCTAAGGGACTTAATTGTCTAGACTCGACCTCTGACTACCCCTGTATTGGGAATTGCGTGAAGATATTTATTTATTTTATTATTATATTAAGAGATGTGTCAAATTAAATTACGCTATACTGGTTGCGACCTGAAACCTCTTTCGCGATGTATTTTAGATTCGTTTTCAATACTTCATTGCGGAATATTATTCCAAAAAAAGTACCCTTTGTCCAACAGGGTGAATCTCCTAAATTTTTATCAAATTCGCTTAACTGATTGAAACTTTTTACTACTAACAGAGTTAGAGTTGCTTTCGCTTACACATATATACACATTTCATATTTAATTAAATTTTTTTAACGGAATTGACATATATTTTCACAAAGTTTTATAATATGAACAACTTAGTATCGGGGAAAGAATAACTCCCTTCTTTTCACATGTGTGTTGTAAGAGCTAACTAAAGAAAAAGCCTAGAAAATGGCTACTAAGTGAGTAACAAACCTCACAAAATAATTAATTCCAAAGAAGATGTAATTGTTTAACAACTTACCCCCACTAGTCGTCTCGTGACCCGAATTCCGTTTCTTTGGTGACGACTTCGACGGTGTCTTTTCACCTGCTTTCGTCGGACTGTAAAGAACATTGCAAAAATAATAATTTTCATATGTGTGTATAAATTATTAGGTGTAGGTTTGTCTTATTTTATTAGGTTGTAATAATTTTGCCCGTGTTTGCTTGCTTCTTAGGGCCAAGTCGTAATTAAGATTTTTTGTGGGTGAACTTTTGTTTGCTTTTCGAATAGGCTTAAATAAGTATAATAATAAGTATAATACTATAATAGTACTTTCTATAGATATTCTGTCTAGATACTTGTGTACAGACACTTCGGCGGTCGGCGGGCGCGTGCTGCCAGGGGCGCGGCAGCGCGGGCAGCTGTGCGACGCACCTGCTGTGCAGCGCGCGGTTGGCGGGCGCGTGCTGCCAGGGGCGCGGCAGCGCGGGCAGCTGTGCGACGCACCTGCTGTGCAGCGCGCGGTTGGCGGGCGCGTGCTGCCAGGGGCGCGGCAGCGCGGGCAGCGCGGGCAGCTGCGACGCACCTGCTGTGCAGCGCGCGCGCGGTTGGCGGGCGCGCGTGCTGCCAGGGCGCGGCAGCGCGGGCAGCTGTGCGACGCACCTGCTGTGCAGCGCGCGGTTGGCGGGCGCGTGCTGCCAGGGGCGCGGCAGCGCGCGGTTGGCAGGCGCGTGCTGCCAGGCGCGGCAGCGCGAGCAGCTGTGCGACGCACCTGCTGCAGCGCGCGGTCGGCGGGCGCGTGCTGCCAGGGCGCGGCAGCGCGGGCAGCTATGCGACGCACCTGCTGTGCAGCGCGCGCGGTTGGCGGGCGCGCGTGCTGCCAGGGCGCGGCAGCGCGGCAGCGCGGCAGCTGTGCGACACCTGCTGTGCAGCGCGGTTGGCGGGCGCGATGCTGCCAGGGCGCGGCAGCGCGGGCAGCGCGGGCAGCGCGGGCAGCTGCGACGCACCTGCTGTGCAGCGCGTGGTTGGCGGGCGCGTGCTGCCAGGGGCGCGGCAGCGCGGGCAGCTGTGCGACGCACCTGCTGTGCAGCGCGCGGTTGGCGGGCGCGTGCTGCCAGGGGCGCGGCAGCGCGGGCAGCTGTGCGACGCACCTGCTGTGCAGCGCGTGGTTGGCGGGCGCGTGTTGCCAGGGCGCGGCAGCGCAGGCAGCTGTGCGACACACCTGCTGTGCAGCGCGCGGTTGGCAGGCGCGTGCTGCCAGGGGCGCAACAGCGCGGGCAGCTGTGCGACACACCTGCTGTGCAGCGCGGTTGGCGGGCGCGTGTTGCCAGGGCGCGGCAGCGCAGGCAGCTGTGCGACGCACCTGCTGTGCAGCGCGTGGTTGGCGGGCGCGATGCTGCCAGGGCGCGGCAGCGCAGGCAGCTGTGCGACACCTGCTGTGCAGCGCGCGGTTGGCGGGCGCGATGCTGCCAGGGGCGCAACAGCGCGGGCAGCTATGCGACGCACCTGCTGCAGCGCGCGGTTGGCAGGCGCGTGCTGCCAGGGCGCGCGGCAGCGCGGGCAGCCGTGCGACGCACCTGCTGTGCAGCGCGGTTGGCGGGCGCGTGTTGCCAGGGCGCGGCAGCGCAGGCAGCTGTGCGACGCACCTGCTGTGCAGCGCGGTTGGCGGGCGCGTGCTGCCAGGCGCGGCAGCGCGGGCAGCTGTGCGACGCACCTGCTGTGCAGCGCGCGCGCGGTTGGCGGGCGCGTGCTGCCAGGGGCGCGGCAGCGCGGGCAGCTGTGCGACGCACCTGCTGTGCAGCGCGCGGTTGGCGGGCGCGTGCTGCCAGGGGCGCGGCAGCGCGGGCAGCTGTGCGACACCTGCTGTGCAGCGCGCGCGGTTGGCGGGCGTGCTGCCTATATATATATATATATATATATATATATATATATATATATATATATATATATATATATATATATATATATATATATATATATATATATATATATATATATATATATATATATATATATATATATATATATATATATATATATATATATATATATATATATATATATATATATATATATATATATATATATATATATATATATATATATATATATATATATATATATATATATATATATATATATATATATATATATATATATATATATATATATATATATATATATATATATATATATATATATATATATATATATATATATATATATATATATATATATATATATATATATATATATATATATATATATATATATATATATATATATATATATATATATATATATATATATATATATATATATATATATATATATATATATATATATATATATATATATATATATATATATATATATATATATATATATATATATATATATATATATATATATATATATATATATATATATATATATATATATATATATATATATATATATATATATATATATATATATATATATATATATATATATATATATATATATATATATATATATATATATATATATATATATATATATATATATATATATATATATATATATATATATATATATATATATATATATATATATATATATATATATATATATATATATATATATATATATATATATATATATATATATATATATATATATATATATATATATATATATATATATATATATATATATATATATATATATATATATATATATATATATATATATATATATATATATATATATATATATATATATATATATATATATATATATATATATATATATATATATATATATATATATATATATATATATATATATATATATATATATATATATATATATATATATATATATATATATATATATATATATATATATATATATATATATATATATATATATATATATATATATATATATATATATATATATATATATATATATATATATATATATATATATATATATATATATATATATATATATATATATATATATATATATATATATATATATATATATATATATATATATATATATATATATATATATATATATATATATATATATATATATATATATATATATATATATATATATATATATATATATATATATATATATATATATATATATATATATATATATATATATATATATATATATATATATATATATATATATATATATATATATATATATATATATATATATATATATATATATATATATATATATATATATATATATATATATATATATATATATATATATATATATATATATATATATATATATATATATATATATATATATATATATATATATATATATATATATATATATATATATATATATATATATATATATATATATATATATATATATATATATATATATATATATATATATATATATATATATATATATATATATATATATATATATATATATATATATATATATATATATATATATATATATATATATATATATATATATATATATATATATATATATATATATATATATATATATATTGGGGACAATGTGGTGTTGAGCCTATCACCTTCTAAATGGCTTAAAAGCTTATCAGTAAAATTTATAGTTCTATAAAAAGAAACCCAGAGTTTTTTAACTGGTCTTGTTCTTATGAACCGATGTAGTTTTAAACGTTCATAAGAACCAATATTGAATACAAAAGTTTTGACTTATAGATTAGAAACTTTTTCCCCTGGCTGCAACGACTTAGACTACTACAGCTTCAACTCCTGTCAAGAGCCCTGAATAAACACATGTGAAATCAGGGTTGAAAACACGTGAGAAGGTAAGGTTGAAGCAATAAAATTTTCTGTTTTTTTTATTTAGCACGCTAACACCAATTTAGCGCGGGCAGCTGTGCGACGCACCTGCTGTGCAGCGCGCGGTTGGCGGGCGCGTGCTGCCAGGGGCGCGGCAGCGCGGGCAGCTGTGCGACGCACCTGCTGTGCAGCGCGCGGTTGGCGGGCGCGTGCTGCCAGGGGCGCGGCAGCGCGGGCAGCTGTGCGACGCACCTGCTGTGCAGCGCGCGGTTGGCGGGCGCGCGTGCTGCCAGGGCGCGGCAGCGCGGGCAGCTGTGCGACGCACCTGCTGTGCAGCGCGCGGTTGGCGGGCGCGTGCTGCCAGGGGCGCGGCAGCGCGGGCAGCTGTGCGACGCACCTGCTGTGCAGCGCGCGGTTGGCGGGCGCGTGCTGCGCGCTGACGGCCAGCAGCGCGTCGTCGGCGGGCGCGTGCTGCGCGCTGACGGCCAGCAGCGCGCGCGGTCGGCGGGCGCGTGCCGCCAGGGGCGCGGCAGCGCGAGCAGCTGTGCGACGCACCCGCTGTGCAGCGC